>OZ029916.1:22411452-22781452 GCA_964023275.1 Norana najaformis | reverse complement strand
AGAGGCAGACATGAGAATTAAGTGTGTTAGCGACTTCATTTTCTTAGCCTCAGACCGTGACAGCGGGTGGTCAACCTTCTCCCTTGCCTTTTGATCTTCCCATCGACAATGTGATGTCAGTGTATAAATAATTTATAGCCGGTTTCGCTATAATATTAAGTATTAGCTAAGATGTTTCGTAGATTTTTGTACGTGCCACTGCTGCAGGCATTTTGGTCTAATCGGAAGAAGCATAAAATATCTGCAGACGGCATCTTCTAAGCGCAGCATTTTGATGAATTTCTTTGCTCTGAAGCTGTGTTTCATATAAAATCGTTGTTATTGTACAGCCTGCACCTAACTATGTTATTGTCAGTTTTAATCTATTATACTTTGAGATTAGCTGCAGGAGTGGGCTCATATCTCATTTCTTATTCCATATTGTGTCTTATACAGTGTTGTTCAAAATATCGGGTCAAAGTACTTAAGAAAAATTAAAATGAATCAAACTTTAAGTTCTTAAGTAAAAGCAAAAGTACTCATTAGCGACTTTACTTAAGTAAAAGTAAAAAGTATTCTTCTAAATAATACTTTCGAAGTAAAATTAAAAGGTAAATAGCGTATGTATATATGAATGTGTGTATCTATGTAAGTGTATGTATGTATGTACGTACGTATGTATGATTGTATGTATGTATGTATGTATGTATGATTGTATGTATGTGTGCATGTATGTATGTATGTATGTATGTATATATGTATGTATGTATGATTGTATGTATGTATGTGTGCATGTATGCATGTATGTATGTAGGCCTATGTTTGTACGTACGTACGTATGTACGTACGTACGTATGTATGATTGTATGTATGTGTGCATGCATGTACTTATCAAAGGCTCTGCTATCGTGAATATCATCTCTTTTAAAATGAGCCTAATAATAATTTTATTGCAAACTTATTTTATTTTCGTAGTTCGGTTCAGACCCATTTACTCACGTGTCAGACTTTGGCCCGTGATGTGTCACACAGTCTGATTATACTCTCTGCATTAACTACATATGGCAGACCAGAAGTCTGAACCCAGGTCACAGGAAGCAGACGTACTTTTAAGAGAGAGACAGAGAGAGAGAGAGATTTTATTGATTATTAATTTATTAATTACAGTACTATCAGAATACTCTGTGCTAGAAGCAGAAGAAGAAGAGGAGGAGGAGAAGGAAGAAGAAGAAGGGGAGGAGGAGGAGGAGGAGGAGGAAAAAGAAGAAGCAGAAGGGGAAGGGTAAGAAAGAAATACTAGAATGAGAAGAGTACGAGGAAGAGCGAAGTGAAGAAGGTTGCCAGCCTTTTAACGTGGTGTCTGATCAGGACCAATAAAAATGGTAAAGGTGTACAGCTGATGCACTCATTTTATAGATGAGTCCAACAGAGGCGCACCTTGAACAGGAATCACGAAGAAAGTTTCTGTTCTGTCGGCGAAGGGAACCTTCGACCTCTAGATTTACAGTCCTTAGGTACTAGGCTATGAAGTATAACGGCCATTCAGACCTATGTCATTTTAAAGTTTCATGATAACATCGTAAGAAAAGGATATTAATAAATGTGTTGTTTTGCGCTGTCATTCCAGTGCATCACGTGCATGCTGGCAAGCTTATCTGCGTTCAGTAATTGTCTACGATATCCAGTTTCACCCATGCTTTATTGCTAAGATTCAGTCGAGCTTTCTGACTACATGTAGGCACTGCTTGTGTTATATGGCCAGTTTTTGTCGCTTCATTGCTTCACAGACTACGAAGCAACACAAGTATGCTGAAAAGCTTGCCAAGTTCGATTCACACATCTGCGTTTGGTATAAAACCACGATAGCTTAAAATACGCTGCGTGATTTTTACAACAGCATGCTTTGCATTTGCAATAATAATAGCCCAAATGCGTTTGGTTATTAATAGATGTAATTTAGGGGTTTAGGGCCACCTGATGTTTTCACCATCATCTGCACCGAAGCTGCCACCACCACCGCGCCCCCAACCATAGTTCGATTCGAAATTCAACAAAGAACTACGGTGGCGCGTGAAGACCGACTTTTCCAGAATTCTAATTCGGTCGGTGACAGTCGATTCGATTAGAATTATTCGAAGATCCTGTTGTCGACAACAAAGACAGTCGCGGAGGAAGCCAACACCAACTCGGAGCAAACAAAGAAGAGAAAACCTGCACGGAAGACCATAGGTGAAAATACATGTACTGTATTTTGCAAGTATTTTGTAATTGTAATTGTAATTTTAGATTTAAAAAGTGTATCTTACAGAATGAACTCAACAGAGATGCTTCCGACCCGAAAAAGTAAAATCACTGTTAAACAGTACAGTCTTCAGGCGCCTGCGGAACATTGAGAGGGGGAGAGAAAGGAACTCAAGTCGCAATTCTCGAGGGAGACGATTCCAGTGCGAGGGACAAACAGGAGATCTTGAGTGACCGAGCGAAGGGTACTACGGCCCGGCAACGAGGAGACCATAGCGCAGAAGTGAATGAGGTAAAGGGGAGCAGAGCCAACAATACAATTACGCATGAGGGAGAGGATCTTAAAGTGAACACGCTGCTGGACGAGGAGCCAGTGAAGTGTCACGAATATAAGATGAGATGTGACCATATTTTGGAGTGCCCCAATGAGACGCGCAGCAGAGTTAAGCACAGATTGCAGTATTGGCTAGCGATAGGCCGGTAAAGATGGCATTACCAAAGTCAACCCTGGTGCAAATGAGGGCATGGACTAGAGTGGCGATAGAGTGAAAGGAAAGAGTACGGCGAATGGTGCGGAGTTGATGAAGGTGGTAAAAACAAGAGCGAGAGACGCTGTTGGTAACATAATTAGCGTTTGCATTGAAACGTTCTTTTTACATACGGCGTAAAGAATGATTTTTTGCTTATGTTGCAAAATATTATCGTTGCCAAAGGTTACTTAAGTAAGATGGAACGATTGTCGGCAGATGCAGTTGAGAGAGATGGCGATGGAACGACAGAAGCGGAGGAAGCAAATGGAGGTCATACAATTAAAGTTAAAGCAGGAAAGAAAGGATTAAAAATTGTTCAAGAGAGGATAAGAATGAAGGAAAATAGATGATGCAACAGTGATATGAGGAAAAAAGGTTAAGTAGGTTGGAAGAGGAAGAAAGGTGGAAGGACGAAAGACAGGAGAAGAAGAAATTTGAAGAAGGGGAGTCACTGATAGCGAAAATAAAGATGGGAATTCAATGAAACATGTTTTACCCAATATGCCTTAAGATTTAGCAGAAATCTCATTATACTTTTGAAACAGTGGAGAATGCTTTTAACAGCTTTAATGCTGAAAAACAATTTTCTGTTAAATTGTTGTTACCCTTCAACCTTAATGATTCCGAAAACTAGAATTGTTTTGAGTCATTTGAATTGCACCGATTTTGATGACCGTGACAATGATCAAAGAATACATTTTGAAAGAGTTTAAATTAACATCTCTAGAGTACAGAGAAGGTTCATTGAGGCAAAGAAACTGCCAGATGCAATCTTTACACAGTTTTGTTAGTAAAAGGTTGACAAATTTATGTAATTACTATGAACGTAGCAGGGAAGTGAACAGCTAGTGTGAGAATTGTATGACTTGATGGTAGATATTGTTTAAAAGAATCGTCGCCACCAGAACCTTTGCAAATTGTTTTATCTAAAGAAGGAACGAGTTGTTCTTCTCTGATATAATTGCAGATTTTTCAGATATCCATGTGAATAATCGCATTGCAATTGCTATTTCACTTGAAACTGGTTATGAGAAATTGCAAACACAGAGTAATACCAGTTACCAATGTAAATGTTAGAGCTCTAAGAAGAAATAGGTTCCGGAAAAGGCCAAAGTAAAGAAAGAATACACAAATGAAGGAGGACAGATCAGGTTTGTGAGAGCGGAAGTAAAGAATAATCAGTTGAAAAGGATACAAATGCAAGGCGTGGATCAAGCACACGTTTCATTAAGAATTACAAGCAAACTCAGCCAAAATATTTAGTGTTAGAGTTTATGCTACTAATCCCGAAAAAGATCAACACGTAAATTGCAAGTGGTAAACATTGCGAAGGAAGAGGCATACTGAGAACCAAAAATTGAACTGAAAAGTGGACTGAAAAGAAACCGATTGGTTGAAAGTCAAGTCAGCGAGTTAAGCGAAGGACTTAACTAAAGTCACTTTGAAAAGCGCAAAATTAGAGCATATTGGAGTGGAAATTGATAGTCAGTAGGCTAATATCAATATATTTACACCGCGAGCAAGCTGGCCAAGTTTTAATAATAGTCAACTCGTCGACCGAATCTTTCAACTCCCTCTACTTCTGTAACCTTCTTTTTTACCAACTAGTTCTTGTTAGATTTTAATTCGACGTGGGCTCATTTAGTGTCCATAGTGACCGGTTACATCATTAATTCCATTATCAGTGTCTTTAGTTGAAATAATAGACTGCCATTCTGCCTCTGTAGGCCTGTATGAAAATACATTTTATCAATAAGATGCCGAAACACAATGTTACAGGAAGCCGTTTTAATTAAATTAAATGTAATTACATTACGCTGTAAGCATGAAATCGAATGAAATCGTTACAATCCGCCCTCGATGAAGTGAAACATTAGAATTTCGTGGTTTCCTTTAGAAAAACATTGGAAGCAAAAAACTAAAGTTTTCGTGGTCTGAACCATCTACAGTATTACAGAAAATCGATACCTATGGATCGATTCTTAACAATGTAGTACAAAATTTATTATTGCAAAACCCATACATGCAGAAAAACAACACATCTATTTATTAAGCAAACAAATGATACATTTTCATTATAACTCTGTATATTATAATTTCTCGTAGAATGGGCATGAGCCTAAGGGTCTAAGGGTTAACGTAGGGAAAGAGAAGGTGAGGTATTTTTGGCCCCTTTCCTTAATTGAACAAACGCTGTCTTTGTTCGTTCTGGATATTTTACTCTGATTGTATCGAGCATTTCGCAGCATTGCAAAGTAGCGTCACCTGGTGAGTCAAGTACAAAATCAGCGACATACATGAAGCAAGACCTGACAAGTTATGAAGCGCAACACTCGTTTCTGTAATAAATTTGTTTGATATCTATTTCGACCGACAGTTCCCCTTCCTCTTTCCTACTTAACTCCTTTCCTTTCATCCTTATTCCTTTCCTTCTTTCTGCGCTCCACCATCCTTTCCTCCCACCAACTTTCCCACTCTCCATCCAGCTTTTCATACTTTACTCCCTTCATTCCTCCATATCTTCCATTTCTTCCTCCATTTCTTCCACCAATCCTACCTTCCTTTCTTTCTTTTTTCCGTTCTTTCTTCCTTTCTACCTTCCTTTCGCACACTCTCCCTCTCTACCTCTCTTCATCCCTACCTTGTTTTTTCCTTCCTTCCTTCCTTCTTTCTTTCCTTCCTTCCTCTCTCCGTCCCTTCCTCATTCTTTTCTTTCTTCCTTCCTTTCTTCCATCCTACGTTCAGGTTGTTCTTCTTTCCTTATTGCTTCCATCTTCCCCTCCTTCCTTCCTTCCTTCCTTATTTTTCCGCATTCATTTGTTCATTCATTTTGTCTTTATTTATTTCTTGTTACCAGATGTAGAAAGGATCCAACATGATTTTAAAATGTATTATTTCTTCATTTATTTAAATTTAATCATTCACTCCATTGTTTCGTTTTCTAATTGATTGGTTGGTTCAACTTATTTGACTGATATGGTTACTGCCTGCCTGCCTGCCTGCCTGCCTGCCTGGCTGCCTGCCTGCCTGCCTGCCTGCCTGCCTGCCTGCCTGCCTGCCTGCCTGCCTGCCTGCCTGCCTGCCTGCCTGCCTGCCTGCCTGCTTGCCTGACTGACTGGCTGACTGGCTGACTGACTGACTGACTGACCGTCCGACAGACCGACCGACTGACTGCCTGACTAACCGACTGCTTGACTAACCGACTGCCTGACTAACTGATATTCAGTTATTCAATAATTCATTCGTTGGTTCGTTTGTTCATGCGTTCGTTCATTCGAACAATCATCTAAGTCAGGTATACACGTCATGTTCCTCGTTGACGTTTTGCTGCCAATCTAACTTAGTTAGTAAGTTATTGAATGACTTCTATCGCGCCTATGTCTGGTGCACAAAGCATCACCGAAGGTGCACCAAAACCAGATTCTGAATTCTAACTGATCCAGGATTTATTTCAATATCACCAGCCAAAAGAAGTAACAGAAGCAGTTACAAAGACAAACAACGACATATGGTCAAAATTGTTTTGGATGAATTTGCATTCAACCCAAGACGAAATATAATATTTTGTATCACATAGCAGTAGCACATATGACCGAATGGAAAAACAGCACCCGGGATCAGGCAATTTGAAAGGGCTTCAGCTAATCTCAAACAGACTAGACAACAGAGATGCATGTGCAAATCCATTAACAGACCTGTAGGGTCCAGTGTTGGTAAGAAGCAGTAAAAGGAATAATGTACAATTTGAAAGAAAGCAACGTATTGCAGCAGCCTTAATCATAGTGACAGAAATTAAATCATCAGTAACTGTGATAGAAATTAAGCCACAAGGAAAAGAGGCAGAGCAAGTAAAGTAGGTGTGATCTAAAGAGAAAAGAATAGATCTTAAGTTCACTGGCGTCTCATGAAGGCAGCTAAATAAAAGTGTGCCGCCCATTTTAGTGTGGGCCTTGAAACCGTAAAAGAGAATACGGAGATGGTTTGCTTTACCCATCCAGGTCACGACGCACAGAAAGTACAAGTGCACGAACAGCACGAAAATCAACACGAAGAAGAGATAAATAATTTAACTTATCTCAGAAGCAGACTAAAGAACAAACAAGCCAGAAAATAAAAATAAAAAGGCAAAAATTTAAAGACCAAAATTTATAATTTAACTGTTAAAAAGACAAAATTGACTTTTAAATGGTAATTCGTTATGCAACAACTCGGCCTGCACTTTTAATCCCGACTGGGGAGCATGCCTTGATTGCGAGTGGTTGGCCATTCCCAGGACGCCCGGCAAATCCAGACCTTCGAACAACTGACAATGCAATGGACAGTTTATAGACCAACAGGACTGTATATACTGACTGCAGCATCTGTTCTCTTGTCAGCCGCTTGCAACATGCATTGATCTTCTAGCTGTGCATTATTTCCTCTTTAGAATGGGAACATCAAACCTTCTGCACTCGATTGCAATATCCGCAGAAGTAGACACTAGTGATATAAATGACAGGCTCTTATAACCTGTAAATTGTGACTTCACTGACTTACAAACATGGCCACGAATAGGTGTGTGTGTGTGTGGGTGTGTGTGTAGGTGTGTGTGTGTGTGTGTGTGTGTGTGTGCTTGTGCGATAGTATTAACTAACTCAAAGTAGGCACACAGTTTAACTTAAGCTCGGTGCCAAGCTCACAGCTTTCCCAAACTCAGATGGAGGTGCTATGGCTCTGTGCACTCGAAAAAGAGCAGTTTTATGCTCAGATAGCATAAAATTATCCCATGCCATTGAATTGCTCCAACCCCCTTTTTCAACTCCTGGATCTGCCAGTGGTGGCTCACATATTGACCATAAGATCCCCGTTCAGTTACTACTGCAGATAGCAGTCTGCAGATGACCACAGGCTTAGAAGCCTCTGAGCAAACGGCGCTAATTGATCGGCTCGCACCTGGCGTGACATTGTTGTCACGTGACTCGGCGGCGCAACAATGTCCCTCGCTCGCTGGGTGATCAGAAAACCCTCGGCTAGTGGGAGGAGCAATGTGTTATTCAAACGAGGCGCGACTAAGGGTTACTCCGCGTGTCAGGGCTACACGGTTCGATGGATACGAATGTACCCGATCGGAATAATGCGATATCTGTTGTCTGCTGCCTACGTCTGTAGCATCGCCGCAGTACTGAACAGATACATCTTATCGGATCGATCCAGGTTAACGGGAGAGACGAATATCATTGCTCGGCCATCTATCAGTTTCTCAAGAGAAGCGAGGTAATATTCGGCCATCAGTCCAAGTTCGCTACAGATAAGACTCTACATGCAAGACTAGGCCTATGTACTCGCACACCAACCCACCGACCTGCCAATAAGGTAGAGTACTCTGCGGTTTGTTTTAACATAGAATCTCGTTGGCGTTCCTAAATGACTGACTTGCTGTTGTCTTTAATAAACGGCCGTTGAAAACGCGGTGTGTTCCTTACAGAGAGATAACACCCTGGACAATTACTTTATGTAGCATCACACTATATTTTGTGCAGTGTAATATTACATTGGCCATTTTATGTTATGTTATAATAAGGTGTTGTATACACTTTATATAAAAGCCTACAGTAACTTTGAACGCATAACCAGTATATATGTATGTTGGATTTGTGTATGTGCACACTTTTCTATATTCTCGGCCCTGCTCATTTATCTGCCTTTCACTGAAAACTGAAAACATTCCTCTTTCACAGATCCTGTCCTGACTCCCCTTCTTGCTCTTATCTCTCTCTGCTCTCCAACCTCAAACACCACCACCCGTAGCTGCCACGCTGTCTCTCCGTCTGACTTTTGGACCTTGACCTGGAACCGAACCCTTTTGCCTATCGATTTTGTTTTGACTGAGCGCCTGTGAATAAGCTGGTCCCCGCGGCGCGGCTTTCGTTGGGCGCTGTAGAAATCTCGGAATTACGATAACGATTATCAATGAATTTTCTAGGGTGCATGAGAGCTTTCACCATCACTGTAAAAATCTCTTAAACCCAGACACGTGTAACTTCGGCGTTACATTCACACTTCCTCCTCTGGATTATATATATATATATATATATATATATATATATATATATATATATATATATATATATATATATATATATATATATATATATATATACTGTGTCCGGAAAAATTCCAAGGCTTTACGGTAAATTTTAAAAATCGATTAATGTTTACTAATTATTTTCATATTTACCGTAAAGCCTTGGAATTTTTCCGGACACAGTGTATATATATATATATATATATATATATATATATATATATATATATATATATATATATATATATATATATATATATATATATATATATATATATATATATATATATATATATATATATATATATATATATATATATATATATATATATATATATATATATATATATATATATATATATATATATATATATATATATATATATATATATATATATATATATATATATATATATATATATATATATACATATTGTTTGCGTATTTAAGAATAGATGGTTTCCTATATGTGTATTTTAGATCGTCAGTGATGTATTTCCAGCTTATTGCACATAAGTATCAGGCTTACATGTATATACCAAGTTGACGTTTAAGCATCTGCTGATGAATTTGTGGCCTATTCGTTCGTTCATGCCTTAGCCTGCAGTAGGCCTAGGCTCCTCGCGTGGTTGATCTTGCTCAAACAAGTCGGCATGGTGCAGTTTTACCTGTGTTGGCTTGACTGTGTGCACGCATACCACACATGCTACGGGCAGTAGCATGCGTGGTATGCGTGTACACGTAGCTGTCCGCATTAAACCAGGTATCGGCGGCTAGGTAGAACGAGGTCCAAGAGCTACTAGCCTGCAGCCCCTGTTTTATAATCAATCTAATTATTATTCTAAATCGGACAAATCATCTCGTGCCTCATTCGGTGGACTTTCAACGAGATGATCCTCTTCTTACGTCGAGTCACTTAGGCCAGTGTACGTAGGCCACGCATGCGCGCTACTAACGGCAGCTACATGTCGTATAAGTTAACAGTCATCCTTTGCTCGTCTGTAGGGCTCTTGAGGTCGCTCGGTGGCCGAGTGAATAACGCGTTTGCTTAAATCTGCTACCCGGGTTCGATTCCCGGGCCCGTCAAGTGAAATCGACATCGATCGCATTGTTGAACTGTGGGTAACTTCGGAGTGCCCCTTAAATCCAATACATCGCATGGGACTCTTGATCGCATCCCGTCATGCCTTTCTACACGAGCCAACACATTATGCATCTGTAGCAGTGTGCTGTGATATATATATATATGTACATATATATATTATATATATGTATAAGTTTCTTGTCCTTCCTGGATGTCTGGATGCTTTCTGGATTTCAAGTACTAACTGGACTCGGCATTGCTCAATTCCACAGGACCTATCACTGTCAGCAGCGCCTTGCATCCTTACTTGATACGAAAGTTCCGATAGTTAAATTTATAATATCCTATAATATACAGGCCTAATATATATGCTAAACTTATATATGCAAGTTAAAGTTATATAAACTTATAATATATAAGCTGAACTTATATATATATACATATATATAAGTTAAGCTTATATAATAGGCCTACAAGGTAAACTTATAACGTCTTATGATATTAATACCATATGCCTATGCATAATTAAAACGGATTTTCTGGCAGTTTGGTCGAATCTTATTCGTGCAACTTTTTTGCTCCTAAAACAATGCAAAAGATTATGCAAACGCAGAGGCTTGACATTCTCGTAGGTTCTGAAGTTCCATGTTGCCTTAAAATGTTAAAATGACACGGCCCCTCATAAAGCGTCTCGTGTCGTTGTTCTTTGTTGTAACCACATGCACCCTTGTTTCCTCGACAGGTCGTTGCATGGGTAGGCTACGGAATTACACCCTAAGGCACAACCAGGCGAATATGCACCATGTTCCTAATTACTTCATATAGCCTATTCAAAAAGTTTTGCAGCATGCAAACCGGATCTCAATACCAGTCGTGAACTCATCGTATCAGTTTATTTATCAGTGCTCACCATGTTGAAGTTTTACACCAAATACTTGTATTCTGCATGCGTATTTGGTTTTATTTTACCAGTCTACGTGGACATGGGTTGGGTAGATAGTCCACACCTTGGGCTCTAAAATTATGTGTAGCCTCAAATAACAGACCGTGTAGGTCCACTTATCAAAGTGGCCCAGACATTTCACAAGTTGTATTAATATCTGTAGCAAACTCGGAAAAGAACTGAGTAGAGGCCTACATCCACTGTACTTTGTGGATACATAAAGGATTTAAGGGGTGAAATTCCTATCAAAATCCTGGTTTTGTGCACTCAACTGCAGATACCAGCATGTAGTCGCGCGGCTTTGTTGAGGGGAGAATGACCTGGGAAACCAGGACGTAGCTCTGGTTACTGGGCTTTGAAGTCACGTGCTATAATAGCAGCTATAATAATTATCTTAGACTAATAGCAACAGATGGCGAGTAGCCTGAAGTTAATATTCTGTCCTGCTACAGACCGGATTTCATTTGAGCGCAGATCATCTGCTCGACTTTATACGAGCCTTATAAATATTGATCGATGTAATGTAATTTAATGATAGAATAAAATTCATATTAATTCTAAGATTAAAATTTCACAAGCGGCAGATTAGTTTATACTGTGGTTTAAATTAAATAAGTTTATTTATTTTTTATAAAATAAAACAAATTAAAAAAGAGGACACTTAAAAGATTCTTCTGCTTGTAGTGAAAATTTGAAATCATCATCATCAGGCCTAATAAAATCACTGGTGTCCGTGTCAGCTTTGAACTGTTGTAATACTATTGTTATTATTGATTTACGAGTCTGTTTGGTATTAGCTGTTAATGAGTTGTCCAAACTGAATGAGACTACGCTATGTATCCATTATATAGAGTCGGTCGATCCTGAGCTGATGCAACTGAAGTGCTAGATTTAATGGTTGCAAAGTGATGTGTCGTTTGACCTGTCTTCCGATTAGGCCTATACCCATCTCCCGGAAGTGGTGGCCTTGGCTATCTACAGGCCAGGCCTCAGGTTTGAGGACTAAATTCGCTGGTGGCTTGTCATCCGGTTGCGCTAGCGTTGACCTAGTCTAGAAGCTTCGGCGGTACAAGGGCCTAGCCGCCCTATGGGTCTATGTGTCATAGCTGGGTGTGTATGTAAGTAGGCTTGCTAATATATAGAATCAGTGAGTAGGCCAGGCCAATTATGGACTGCCGTACGGCACAAAAATTATTTGCCTTTTAGGCCCAACACGAGTCGCACGCTTTAATTGAACTACAATATAGTATATGTAACAGATGTGATGGACATCTACAGGATGCCGGTTGTCTCTTGTTAAATGTAGTCGAGTTGTGTGTGATGAGTAGATTTCGTTTATTTATACAGTTACCCCGAGTTTGGTATTCTTGTAATATCGGCGTAATCGTAAAACGACCCTGTATACTAATCTGGGTAAGAATTTTAATGGTTGTCACTATGAAAAGATCGTTGTGGTAATGCTAAGAATTATGTCTGCCTCTGTATTCCTAAATCTCAGTGTATTCGTATGCTTCTCTCTCTCTCTCTCACTCACTCACTCATTTGCATTCATATCTTGCACATTTTTGGAATAGTCTGCATGCCTACATTATTCACAACAATATCTCACTAGTCATATTCGTAAGGACCTATTTGTACCATCTTGCTTTTGTTGTCTGACCGCTGTGACCCGCACACCTACGAATCCTCGCTCAGCCGATGGCGTGTTACTTACTTACTTACGGCATCGTGGAACTTTCCAATTAGGCCTATGCCCACCTTCCAGATCACGTCAATAGCGAGTGATACTCTGCTTAATGGTAGACTGAGGTAATCGAGTACTGATCATTCGTCGCTAAACGTAGTCTTCTCACGTGGCTTTCGATTCACGATTGTTTGATCATTAACATCATGTATTCTCGTCGACATTTCGTGACTGTATCAAATGTAGTTCGTCCAGGAGTTGAAAGTTTGTTGCAGTCATCAAGCAACAGGAATATCTTATACGGCGACAAATGGCAAGGTTCCTTGGACATCAGAGGCAAAGATATACTTTGCGGTGAGGTGTTGTTAGGTCATGGAGAAAGATCTTTCGCCACCGAATCTCGGGTTCCATACATTTCGAACAGAAACCAGGATAGAGGTGTGTGGAGCCCCGTTGTGGAAAACATGGGTATACGCTCCGAGGAAGAGTACACCACGAAATATATGGGAAAAATTGACGAATTTAGCTATAGGCGCGGGGCGGTTCCTCTTGGTTAGGTCTATATGCAGGCGCCCCTCAGACCAGACCCATGGATGGTGAACTGCCAGAACGTGGCGCCCCTCTGGAAATGCGCTCCACCCCCCCACGCAAGCAATCCTGAACCCGTCACTGAGGAGAAAGTTATGTCATGGCCCTTAACGTCGGAAAACGACTGTTTCTGGCACAAAATCTCACCTTTTCTTCACCTTTTATCTAATAAAATCTAACTACTTCTATAGCGCCTTTACCATAATGCCCAAGGCATCAATCGATGGCCGCTTCATATGAAATCGTTATCAAGATCATTAAGGAAGAAGCCAGATCGAAGCCCCTGTATGCCCGTTTTGTAACTAACTATTCGCCCCATTTTTGGCCAGATTTGAACAAGGCAGTTGACTGTAAAGTTACTTGTGAGTTACGAAACGGGCTTATTTGACTTTGATCCAGTTCTCACTGAATTTAGATTTTTTTCTAACTACTCCGCTGATCAATGGCGACCCCAAGACTTTAAGTCTGATGCGTCGTGCGCTGCGATCGGCTTTTGCGATCGGCTTTTGCGATCGGCTTTTGCGATCGGCTTTTGCGATCGGCTTTTGCGATCGGCTTTTGCGATCGGCTTTTGCGATCGGCTTTTGCGATCGGCTTTTGCGATCGGCTTTTGCGATCGGCTTTTGCGATCGGCTTTTGCGATCGGCTTTTGCGATCGGCTTTTGCGATCGGCTTTTGCGATCGGCTTTTGTCAGTGCTCATCCTCAGTGTAACGCGGAGGACACTTTAGTCGGAAAATGGTGTCAACGTCAACCCTGGGTGGGACTCGGTCAATGTTCCCTCTAACTTTTTTGCATTGGCCTACCACGTGGGCAGTAGCATGTGGTGCATGCGTCTTGAGGTCATCCATAAAGAACGTTAGCAAATATTGACCTACTTTGAACCCTTTCCTTCCCTTGTCCGCATTTATCCGCATTTGGCATTACCCTCCTCCCGTCCCCTTCGCGGACGTCCACACTTCAGCGGAGTACTGAGGCATAGCTTAGGACCTTGCTGATCTTCATTGGCTAACTGTGTTATGGGGTGGGGTAGTCTGATACTGACTCGTCCATGATAAGGGACTTTAATTATTTGATAATTATTAGAACCGACGCAGCACAGACTGACTTTGTGACTGAAGTTTGGTGCACAACGCGCACACTGTACTGAAATAACTATATGTATCAAATCTAGATGCGGACATAACCCCCCCCCCCCCCCACCATATCCGATTTTGTCGACATTTGTGACGGAATTGAATTATGTGCGTCAGACGTCGCTTTAATTGATTCAATTACCATTTGTATCATTCTTTATCAGTGGTAAACTCGCCATAGGCGCTTGCTTTCGCTAACATATTGCAACCAACGTCATCGGAATTGTCACGATATTTAAAAACTTCCTTTAACATAAATTTACTCTGCACCCAATGACGCCAGTATATCTCGATATATAGGCCTACATATATACATATATATATGGATAAGTTTCGTTTCGACATTTATTAAATTGCAAACGGGTAAATATATAAGGTCAAAACTTGCAGAGTCTGGAAGACGTCTCTGCCAATCGTAATCGTAAATTTGTAAAGCGCCGCTTCAATGTAGCCTCAACAGAGGCGCTCCCGACCCTTCATCCCAGAACTGGGGAATAATACGGTCTTCAAGCGAGTACGGAAGGGGGAGAGGGAGAGGGGAGAAGCTCCTGTCGAAGGTCGGCAGGTAAGTCATTCCAAGACCTGGGTCTTGTTTGACCTTCTGACCATAGTATACTAAATATGCAAGTCGCTGTGTATGCCATCATAGTTCAATGCTGACTGTATGTGGAACATTGCATGTATCGGTTGTTTGTGTGTTGCCAGGACTGAGGATCGCTCAAGCTGCCGCGAACACAATTGACACGTGTCATCGGCGGATCATTGAATTACTGTCATGTGCCACCATCAGCCTCGGCGCAGCAGCTGAGCTACAAAGACAAGTGGGCAGGCTACATCGAAATCTGGGATTGACTGGGCATTGAAATCGACAAAGGAGTGGATATGACGAAGGAAGAGGTGTGACGAATGAACGCCGGTGGAAACGGAACAAGAGTGAGAATGAACACCAGTGTTAAACGATCATAGTTGAAAACGGAGCAGGACTGAAGAGGACTGAAGTGGCAAAGGAACTTAAGCGACTGGGAAACGGAACTGACGAAGGACGGAGGAAACGTAGAGCTGGATGCTGCAAAGAAGGAGAAGCCACCGTAGCTCTTGGAGACAACGAGATCTCAAAGACGGGACAGAGCGGAACTGATGACAACAACAGAACATAATTCATATAAGATCGGAGGCGACTTAGTTGTCAGATAATATCACGCGACGACGTGGTCACGTGACATGGCACGTGCTCTGGCGATTTTCCGGCGGTGTGGTTTCCGCTCTGTAATTCTGGCACTCGGAGCCGTCTACTTCCTCGCCATGTACATTTTCCATTCGGACCTTCAGCTGTCCGGAGGTCGGTCCAGAGAGGAATGGGACAAACTAGAGATCGGGGCAGACGCTGCCGCTGCCATGCACCGCAAGGGGTCACGCGCCACTCCACGCGATGAAGACTTACAGAGGGTCTTCGAAGGCATGCGGCAAAACGAGCAAGCCATGTTCGCAATGGTAAAACCCGACCAAGAAGAGAAGCAAGAACCGAATGTAGACGCCAGAGAAGCTGTACGCCTAAAACCGGAAGTGGACGTAGACCTGGAGAAGCTGTCTGTAATAAACGAGCGCGGGAAAACTGTGTCCTCCCTCGACGACGTTAACATTCCCACCGGATGTCAGGACTCCAATAACGATAAGGAGTTCCGCTTCCGATCCATCGCCTCCGAGGTCTATGTCTATTCAGCATTCTGGGACTCAAGACCGAACGACTTCGACAATCGTCGCAATGGATCCTACATCCGGGTCATGGCGATCATCCGAAGTAGCGCGCGGCCCGAACTGAGCTGTTCGTTCGATCCGGCAGCGGATCAAAAGGACGCCTCACCACTCACGTCACTCATCACTTACTACGAAATGTGTGAAAACCACGGACGAATCTACGGTGGATTCATTCTGTCCTGTCCTGTTCCGCAGTCGATATCCGTTCCGACGTGTTCGGTGACGATAGCGGCCGTGCACGCCGGGGTCGTAGTTCAAACGGTTCGCTTGAAAATTCGAACCATCGAACCTGTGCCTCAGAGGCGCAACTTTGCCATCTGTGTACCCCCGTTGTTTGGAAGCATCAGCGTCGCTCGACTGGTGGAATTTCTTGAAGTTTCGCGGGTTCTTGGTGCTGAACACGTGACCGTGTACAATTTCGAGTTGTCTCCCGAAGTGGGTGCGGTTTTAGACTACTACTCGCGGGAGAAGGGGTTTGTGAGCGTCATTCCGTGGAAGCTGGATCGGTCAGTCGACGAAGGAATTTGGTATCACGGACAGCTTGTCTCGATTCAGGACTGCCTGTATCGCATGATGGCCTCTACAAACTACGTGGCTTTCAACGACATTGACGAATTCGTAGTGCCTCAAACTTCGCACCGCTGGTCAGGCATGCTGCACGTGCTTGACAAGCCTAATCGGTGCGCCTTTCAGTTCAAAAGTGCCTTCTTCAAACCGGTTCCAGGAGATTCTGAGTCGATGGTTAGGACAGAATTCGACCTTCAAACGCTGGTCCATTTCGAGCGAACGTCCAACTTCGATAGGGTTCGGACCAAGTGCATGGTTAAGGCTTTTTCGATCTTCGAGAAAGGTATTCACCACGTGAGCAAGCCGATATGGGCCGATCTGGAGGTCCATCCGGTGGACACGAAGGTGGCCTTTCTACACCACTACAGGGTCTGCCTTCACGGAATGGGAATGCACTGCGGTTCCTACGAGCAAGATAGATCTATGCTGCGCTACAAGGATGATATTGTATCGGCCGTCAATGCATCGAATTATTCTATAAAAAGGGGCGTGGTTTCGTGATGATTCCGCTCTTCAGCAGCAGATTTTTGAAGCTTAGTTTTTCAGTCATTTAACTTCTCGGCTGCTTACTGAGCCTAAGTCTGCCATGATGCCAACTTTTGTGACAGCTTATCGAGTCTGTGCATTCTCGGTTCGAGTCCTTGCGCATGTAGTGGGCGTAGCTCGAGTGCCTTCAAAATAGACCCTAAACCAAGCCCCATGATTCATGTGGCCATAGCATTCAAACTAAATTTGTGTCGTGTCGGTTGTTCTTCGAAGAATTTATCTCGGACTCAGCGCTTTGGTTTTCCTGCCTAAGCTGGTTGAGGAAAAGTGGATAGGGTTGGTACAGGCTACAGTCGAAGTTCTGAGGTAACTATAAGGCTACTGTTCAGAACTTAGCAGGAAGAAAGAAATGAGAAAGGTATTACCCTGCAAGCCAAGCGACCTGGGCCGATCTCCGGGTTCGTTCGGTGGAAACGGAAGTGGCCTTTCTGCTGTTCTGAGATAACGATAAGTTTACTATTTCGAAAGCGGATAGGGTCGCATAGTCTTCGGTCGATGCAATGGGGTAACTACGAGGCTAATGTCCTGAACTAAGTTCAAACTATTCTTCATAGCGTTGCTGTTTATCACATCGCTCAAGACTTACTGCAAGTCCTTCTTGCATATGCAGTCACTTTGCACCATGGCAACATATGCTACACCGTTATAAAGTGGAGCTATATAAATACAGACATATGCGTATGTACTGTAAGCATATATCTAAATAGGAACCGATATGCGGCCGTGGAAGGCTGAATTTTGGAAACCTGTTGTTGAACTTGGCAAAGACAAACTCGTAGGGTGGGGCACAAGATAGAAACAGTTCTCTCTTAATCAGCAATGGCCTTGTATTGCCCGGTATCATCACAATTCAGGGTTTTTCTATTATTGTTGACTTTCACGCCCGTAAGGGGTTAAAATACCGAATGTAATTCAAGGAAGGTAACAAAGATATTGTCTGGACTAATCCGGCCTAAACATTCTACAACGGCAGAACTGGACATTTCAAAAGATTGGCTATTCAAATGCACTTAAAAAATTGCAGAATTTGTTACCCGCATAATTTGTATTAACATTAATGATAAGTAAAGTGCAAATATATTATGATTAGTTAATGAATAATAATTAATGCTACTTTTTGACACGATTCGGAGCGATTGACGTATTTCTGTAGATGTAATGACGACTGTGATATCTCTTGTAGAACGCATGCTTTCTTGTTCATTTCTTGTTTTTTCTGTCCCTCCGAATATACAACGCATACATTTTGATATTTATGCAGCGCTTTTTAAGCCTCTGTGTATAAATGGCTGTTTGTAGAAGGTGTATCTGAAAATGTTATGATGCTTTCTTTAAATAGCGTTTGTAGAAGGTGTATCTGAAAATGTCATGATGCTTTCTTTAAATAGCAGCACCTTTGCAAACAGCGACTGGATTTGTATAATATCATGACCACTAGCTCCTCTTTTTAATCCCTCTTTTCTACCCCTCTCTGTTACTTACTTTTCTTTCTCTTCTTCCTTAGCTCGTCGTTCACTTTATTTTGATTCTTTGTTTTACGACCTACTGAGAACAACTTTTGTGCGTTGTTTTATGTATTACTAAGTATAATGTAATTATTCATATTTGGTCAATAAATGTGCATACGATCTAAGGACGAATTAAACGATTTTAATGGTTGGACAATGTATGAAAGAGAAAAGTGTCGGTCTTGCTGCTTCATTCTCGGCATGTGTAATTCTATATGCATAGATCTACGTGTCTTTGTGTGTATAGGACTATGGGTGTGTTGTTTTGTGAAAGGGTACCAAATGAGGCTAAATTATTTCTTTATGTTCAGTTATATTGATATGTACCTGGTGGAAATGACATGCAGGCAATACATCATTCAAAAATGAAACATAGCGCTGGAAACCGGATTCATCATTTTATATTAAATTTATTTTCGCTTAATGCATGGTTTGCTCTTTTATAATTAATCATATTGCGTGTACGAGAAGAAGATAAATTGGATATTGAAGCATGAATTTTCTGCGGGTGATTTTGAGGTGGTTTTTGTGTAGATAAGGGTCCTGTGTATTGTTATGACTATATATTTCTTTGTATGTTTTGTGCATTTTGGTTGAACGTCTGTATACTTCAAGATTACATATCGATTGGTGATGTCATTAGATCAATTTTTGTGAAGTTTTGTTACCATGTCGACGAATGTTCTATGTAATAAAACATTCCTTTGTAGCTTCTCTCTTCATGATCACTACTGATTTTTTAACCTAAGTAAGATGAAGAATATTGAGCTCTGTGTTGCGCTATATGAGTGATACAGATAGACCCAGAACTATTGTCATCATTTCCTGTCTAAAATTCTTGAACGGGTAGTTATAAATCGTATGCAAACTCTCCTATCTTCCAATTCACTAATCGCCTCATTTCAGTCTGCATAGCGCAAGTTTCATTCAGCAGAATCTGCCCTTCTCGCTGTTTATTATGACATTATGTGTTCCATGCATGGATAAGGTTAGGGTGACAGCACTTGTTCATCTCGACTTATCTGCTACTTTTGATACTGTGGATAATGATAATGTTCTTATGCATCGTCTCCAACACTGGTTGGTGTTTATGATCCTGCCCAGAAATGGTTTGCTACTTATCTTAGCCCGCGCACTCATTCAGTATATTTAAACGGTAATTATTCGTCTAGTGTTTCGCCGACATGTGATCTCATGTAAGTTTCAGTGCTTGGTTCTCTTCTGCTTACATTATACACCACACCACCAATGTTCCCTCTAATTTTTTTTCGTCGTGCGCGCACTGGCCGACCGCGTGAGCAGTGACATTTGAGACTTGAGCTATGGTCCGTGTAAGAACGAATATCTTTTGGGCTTAAACTAAAAGGCTATAAATTTGCATTTTATTGAAATAAAAGATGATCAGGACAAGTTAAACTTATATTAAGATTATCTCTAGTTTGTATTTTCGATCGTCCATAGAGGACATTAAAGCAAAGACTTACTTTCGAGTTTCGACCATTCCTACCGTAGTCTGCATTTGTACGCATTTGGCATTACCTCCCATCTCTATTGCCAACGTCCGCACTCCAACGGAGCACAAAGCCCTATTTTTCTTGCAGGGCTAACTGAGCTATGTAGCTGATTACTTTGAAAATGCTGCAAGCAGAAGTGGGATGTAATTAGATCCAACGCGGCACGGACTGCTGTCGGACTGAAGTTGGTGTTTAAGGCGCAGAGTGTACTGAAATAACAAATTGGATTGGGGCATCCGCATTGGGCATTCCCCCTCCCCTTGTCTGGATTTGGGTGACCTCTCCTTTCGCCCTTTTCGGATTCCTTAATGGTCGACCCTTTGTGCAATTGCCAACGATTGTACATATGATCCAGGTTGATTTCTTCTAAGGCACCTCTGTTAGGTTTAAAAAACCTGCATGGTTGCGTCCTGGAGCATCTTGAAATTCTGACAAATCTGATTACTTCTATAACGCCGTTATCATAATGCCCAAGGCATCAACTGATGGTCGCTTCAAATGAGAAATCATAAGCAAAAACATAATCCATAGGAGAAGCCAGGTAGAATTCCTATGTTTCAGAGCAACCAGAAGTTAGCCTAAGTGGGTAAACGAGATGAAAGAGATGACTCTTAGTTATAGACCTGAATGACATCAAAGAATTGACACAACGAATAAACGATTGCACAATATGCCGCTTATCTGTATTCCGACTTTCTGCAAGAGAATCGACATAAATTCTGTGTCAGGTGTATCTTTAAATATAATCCAACTTATATACATTCTATCGTTTACCACGGATGCAGTTGTTATATTGACATGAGCGTTAGCTTTCGCGCAAAATTTTCCCACCCACGAATCGACTACAAAGTCTCGTCACTTACCTACACCACACTTCATGCATCCCAACCACCCTATCTTCGTCACTTATTTACAATCCAGCCACTCCGTTAAACTCGATCCCCTTCTACCCTAACACTTCTCCGCCCTCCCATCACCTCACCCTGAAAATTTAGAAATCGCTCCATAGTCATAACTGCTCAACCACTCTGGAATAAACTCCCTCCAGAATAACGACAATTATCTGACCCATCATACAAACTCACCATCACTTCACCCCTTGGATTCTCTGCCCAAGTCTTTCACTCAAAACCCAAGACACTCCTCTTCCGCATCTTATCCTGATTCCTCTTCTTCCCCTTGTCTACCCTGCAGCTCCAATTCCAAACACCACCCACCGTAGCCGTCTGATAACTGCCTGCCTGCCTGCCTACCTGCCTGCCTGCCAGCCTGTCTGCATGCCTCTTGGATCTTGACTTGGAACCAAACCTTTCTTGCCTGTCGATTTTATCTTGACTAAGCGCCTGTGAATAAGCTGGTTCCCGCTACTTAGCTTACATTAAGCGCAGTAGAAATCCCGAGTTTACAATTACATTTACGATCACGATTGTAAGGATTTTCTCAAGCACAGCAGCATATTGTAAACAACGTAGGCCTATTAAAATTTGTCACGATATGTAAAGCCTCCTTCAATACCACGGTTTGCGTTCTGTATTCAGTGACGGCAGTTCAGTCTCGATTTTATTCGTTTAACCATTCTATCTTAAACAGTTCACAAGTTGTTTTCCAAGCCAAAAATCCGCTGCTGGGTACTTTTTGTCTTGACAATTTATTTAATCCCATACGGTCAAATGTAAATAGTATTGAGCTATAAAGTCAAGTACAATAGTTACAAGAATATAAAGTAAGCCTACTAACCAACGGTTTCTGTACTATATAAACAAAGGGCTACTTACACAGCAGACCGAGTCATACGATATATCCGCGACCACTGACCAGTAGATGGAGGTATCATTCATGCTTTGCCCCTGGATCAAGCATCCCTCATAAAGAGGCTAGAGTTCAGAGTTCAAACAGCGCGCGCACCGTGAGACTGATGACAACTAGTGACCAGCTGTTTGGCCAAATGTATTATGTGGACCAAGCGGGAAGGAATTTTCACATCATGGGCGGCCATATGGCTTTGCAATATAGGGTATTAAAATTTCGCCGTCTGAGCTAAATGGGGCAACTATGCCAGAAGTTGTAATAGTGAGCTGAAGTTAACTTTTAAGTAAACGGAACGCTGACAAAATGTGTGCGCTGACAGAAAATTGTTGTGCGCGCTGTCCTCCAAACTTGTGCGCGCGCGCGCACGCGCGCAGCTTAGAGGGAACATTGCACACCACTTGGTGTGCTGCTCGACAAGTATTTGCTGGGACATCATTTCTGTGCTGATACTCGAATCTACATTTTGTTTCACAGGTTGTTTTTCACGCGTCTGTGCAGCTGTTGTTCAGTGTCTGTGAGGAGGTGCAGTCTTTGATGGCTACTATTAAACGCCTTCTTAACCTATCGAAACTGAATCTCTACTACTGGGATTCTCCACAGCAACTTAAGAAGTTTGAGTGGTTTAAATGCTTGAAACTGGCTACTCACTTGTTGAGTTGGTTGATGCTGTTTGTAACTTGGGCGTTGTGTTTTATTGTGTTTTGTCTCTCACCAACTATGTAAATGGTGTCTGTAAGTCGTCACACCCGTTATGTTCACATGTCTTCAAGAATATCTTTGGCAAATGCAATGGTCTCCAGTCGCCTTGACTACAGTAACTCGATTCTTCTGGGTATCACAGAGTAAAATATGCAGAAACTCCAATTAATTTAGAACTCTTTGGCTAGAGCCATTATTAATACTTCAAAATATGAGCACATAAACCCTGTGCTTAAATCTCGGCATAGACTTCCTGGTTAACAAAGGATTTGTTTTAAATTGGGGCTTATAGTTTATAAAACATGAACTCGGACCAACCACAATACTTAAAACCAGTCTTCATTCCCTAAACTTATCATTATTCAACCTGATTGTCTTTCGCTGGTCATTCCTATTACTAGAACTGTTCTTGGTTGACTAGCTTCTTCAGGTACCGGACCTATATTTCAGAACTCTCTCCCTTTATCTGTTCGTTCTGCTCAGCCGCTCGTGTCATTTCCTTCAGCTGTCATTAGATGTCGTCTTTTTTGGCGTATTTAAATATAACAAACAACGGGACTAGGACGAGCAAGCCAAGAAAAGCGAAGTTATAGGACGAGCGGTCGTTGGTGCTTCAGTAAGCACGTGTGCCTTATCCGAATAGATTGTGCTAACCCTTTGACGACTCAGTCGCTGTTTGACAAATTCTATAGCATCATCGCACGTGTTCACGGTGAACAATAAATTAAGTATCGACGGAAAACACGTCTGTTCCAGAAAAGACCTTTTGGGCTTTGCTTTGTTGCAAATTCTCAATAAGCCAGACACGTGCATAGCTTAGAATTATGCGCATGTATATATATATATTATATATATATGTGTGTGTATATTTGAATGCATGTATTTACATAAATGCCTTATATATTTATAAGTACAAACGGAGTAAGTACTCGGAATGCGGCTTCTGAAGCACCTGTCGAAAGCAAAATGCACTGAGGAGATGCTGTCGTAATGCGCGGGGTGTCTTCATGCGCCATGCAGGGAATTACCTGTTGTTGTCGACTTGCTTTCGGGTGCTGAAGAGATGCAAGGGTTACGGTGAGGCCTATAAAATTGCTACCACTACTTTGAAGACAGACCGAATTATTTTTCAGTGCAGTACATACACTGTCGTAAAGAATAGAATCCGTGGCTTTTAAAACCAATCCATTCATGGATAAGTAAGTCCAGCAATGTGGGTGATGGGGCACATCTTTAAGAGAATGGCCTGCTCAGAGTCTGATTCAATATAGGGAGAGGTTTGGATTTTCCCTAGGATTGAGGGTTCACCCATAGGCCAAAAGTCAACTCCACCAGCCGTGATACCAAAATCCGTGTTAATATATATTATATATTTGAATCTGTCCATTTTAAAACCGTCTTAAAACGTACTTGGTTAGATCAGTCAGTCACGTGTGCAACGTTTTTGTGAGGTACCTAAAATGAGCTATATTAAATGGCTTCATTTATATACATGCATACATACATATATAGGATGGAAGAGCATGCAGAAGAAATTATCAATTATTTATAAAATAATATTCTCACTAATTAGTTTTTTAAAAAAAAGAAAACTTCTGATCCCACCGGGGTCTGTCCCTCCACTGATTTGTCTACTTTTCCCACCACTGCTATGACCACAGATCCCCCTCTGGTTACTGTTTAACACATTTCAAGTGTAACACTGAGACACTACATTACAAATTCTAATCTAATTTAATGACTTCTATAGCGCCGTTATCATAATGCCCAAGGCATCAGTCGATGGTCGCTTCAAGTCAAAATCGCAATCCAAAATCATAATCCGTTGGAGAAGCCGCGGGTCGGATTCCGATAGGAAAAGTAACCAACATTGTAGATTCCAAGTGTAATACAGTAACTGAAAGCAAACAAATGCGGAGTGAACGCATTACAGTCTTTGGCAGTTGAAGTTGCACTTGGGACATTTGAGCTCGCTCTGAAGATTAACCCCACTCATTTCTATTTCTCCATCTTTGGCCTGTATACTACCAATTTAAAACATACAAAGCAAAGAATATTTTACCACTTTGTTCAAATAATAGTGTGGCTTAGGGACCAGATTTCTAGTATTGAAACAGGCCTAGCTGTGTCCTAAATGGTCTAAACAGACTTCAGTTTGTATATCATAATTGAAATCCACATGACTGTCTGGTCCTAGGTGTTCTTTAACTAATACAATTAACCGACGACAAAATATGTATTTATTTGAATAAATGTTTAAATTCGTGATGACAACTGTACCTCGTATATATAGAGTATTAGGCCTACTATGGATGAATCAGATAAATGACACATCAAGTAGCCTATTGTTAATGTATCTTTAAACTTGTTTAACGCTTGCACAGAAACATTAAGTCTAAAAGCCTTAGTAACTATACCTGCTACAGATTATTTAGGTTACTTCAAGTAATTCACTACCTTACTTTATTTCCATTACTTTACCAAATTATGAAATGAAGGCTTAAGCGTAACTGTGAATTTTGTAGACTTTTTTGCAAAAAAAGATTCGCTACTTCAGTGCGCATATATTATCATATATGCGATCCGTATGCACTGATACAGCGCTATTTAAAGCCATCGTTTTGCTTTTACAGATAGGCTGCCGACTGGCGCTCCTGCAGCGTAAAGACACGGAGCTGGTGATGACGCGGAGGTACCACGTGACCTACACGACAGCTGAGCATCCAATCTTATGACAGAGTAGGCTTCAGGTTTATACTCAAGCTTTGTAATGGGGGATGTCTTGAAATCGGCTTCAGTTGCATCCGACGAAGACGCAGTAAATCTGGCCAGGGACAAACCAGGCTCGTTCGTAAGATCGATGAAGAATCAATGAAGTCGCTACTCCCTGACTGGAATCAGCAACTCGTAGGAGAAATATCCCTGGCCAATCACGTGAACTCCATCTACCATCAGCTGCGTCAGATACAGGTGATACGGTCGAATCTGTTGTGCACCTGGGCAACAGCAGCAATGACTCTCGTCCGCTTGTTTATCCTGATGAGCCTCGATACGTGCATTTGCATCCTGGCAACCTGCCTGTCCAAGTTCCGGTTCATTCACGTCCAGCCTGTCTTCAGCTGTGATGCACTGGTAGTGGCCAACATGCTAAAATACACGCATTTATCAGAATATATATGCGAGAACACTACGCTGGTTTCCTGCTGCTGAACGAATACCAATCAAGATAGGAGACTCCTGCGTGGACATGCTTCGTTTGTCGGCACCGCCTTTGCATATTATATCAAGAAGCTCTGTGTTCCAGTCTCGATTCAACTGGATCGGCGGTTGTTGGGCTCTGCCGCCCGTGGAGATATGTAAGTGCCGCGCTTCTGAACATGAGCTCGAGCCCATCATCCGCATAAACATTTTAAAAAGTTTAAGCGTACCTGAAATTCGCACTTGTTTAGATCTTTGAGATATTCATGTGCACAGAACTTTACAAAGGTAGTTAAAAGGTGTTATATTAAATACATACCTACCTGCCTACCTACCTACATAATATTTTGTACATAGGCCGACATGCATACATACAAAAGATATGTAAATTGTGCATGGTTGACTCTCAATTATACAAGATGGTGCTAATTCTCATTTTAAATGACAACTATTGACTATATCTTGAAAGGAACAAAAATTTGGTATAATGAATCCTATGTCGGATTGTGTCCCTGCAGGTAAAATTCTGCCTGCAATCAGAGTCTCCCTGTCAACGAAGGGCCCCGTGCAATTGCATATTTTGCATAGGCCTACTTGTTAATTCTGCCTTAGTCATCACTGCCATCTCTGCCTTGCAGCCGCTAGACCTACTGTCATTGTGCCATGCCATCCACCCAAAAGAACGGAAGCCGTCGGTTGTGTTTCGATCATTGCTTTGGGTTGCGTTTCAAGGACAGGATTAAATTCAACATACTCTACTTCAGTTAGCTGAGGTCGAGGGCGGCGTCGAGAGCAGGTAACACGAGGTTTTAGTTTTATTTATAGCAAACTAAAGTGAACTGAACAAGTTAGATATTAGGCCTACACTATCACAATTCCCTGCATTTTTAAATTGTTGTTGTTGCTGCTGTTGTTGTTGTTATTATTATTATCAACATTATTATTATTATTGTTGTTGTTGTTGTTATTATTATTATTATTATTATTGTTGTTGTTATTATTATTATTATTATTATTACTTCTACTACTACTACTACCATTAATAGGCCTATTATCTATGGACAAGCCTCGTGGCCTGTCCGCCACACAATAACAATACTGAATAAAGTGGTACTAGTGTAATTATGAAAAGCAGGCCTAAGTTTCATATGAAATGAAACTCCTTTACTCAGCTTTCAACAATTAACACCGAAGGCTGGCTGTAGGCCTATATCCCAAATAGCCTCTTATCCCGGCTGCAGGGTAGGCCTACTGCATTAGGCTACTTGATAGGCTACAAGTAAGCAAAAACAAAAACAAAACTACAACTCCAAAATGCCGCTTCGAAACTCGAGACCTTAATATATCTCAAGGTCGAGGCCGAGGCCAGAAACTACGACCGCAATATCTGAGAGCTTGGGTCCCCGTCTTCAGCTATTTCTATGTGGGCTATAAGCGTTCCTACTGTAAGTTTTTATTAGGTACCGTGCGACTTGAATCCAATTCTGATTCTTAATAATTATGCTCAAGACTCCGATTCGATCGACATTCGATTGAGGAGAAGATGAATGATTGGCAGGTCCCTAAAATAAAATTGTGGCTAACTACCGTAAAACTTCTTACAAAACGCCGCAGCGTTTATTTGTAGGCCTACAAATCTCTCTTACCCGATAGCGGCAGTTGACGACTAGTGTTTAAAAGACATCTACTGTATGTTCATTGTAACATAAGTACGTAGGCCTAATATTTACTCAACTGTTTTTATATCTGGTAAAATAACGCGTGCGTTTCGTTTAACCAAGTTTACCGCTAAACACGGCTATACATTTGTATCAGTTTTTTTCTGCTATGTTCGTGTAAAGTAATTGTAGCTTACACCCTCAATCGTAATCGTAAATCGTAAGCCCGAGATTTCTACAGCGCCCAACGAAAGCCAAGTCGCGGGAACAAGCTTATTCACAGGCAGGCGCTCAATCAAAAGAAAATCGATAGGCAGGAAGGGCTCGGTTCCAGGTCACGATCCAACAGTCAGGGAGGTAGACAGTCGGAACGCTACCGCGAATGGTGTTTCGGATTGGAGCGGGGAGAGAGATATCTTTACTATACTGGCCGGCGCCGAAAAGAGACCCAGAGTTTATTAGAATTGGCGTTTAAAAAGGGTCGGCGTTTATTTTCACAAATCGTTTTTACCTTCCGGCGGCGATTGTAGACTAGCGTTTACTTGGCACCATAGACTGGCACCCGTTGGTTAAAAGAAAGTTTTACGGTATTGATTGACGTCATTTAGAAGTGAATTCGTTTAGGGAAATATATCTCATCTGTGTTGTCAAGAAAGATGGCGGCATTCTCATGGCCGTTAGTTGTGTTTGACTTCGGCCAATTAGGTGCTGTAATATTTTGTCTTACCTTGGCAGTCGGATATGTCGCGAGTCTTTATATTCGCGCCTCACGAAAGTATGGGTATGTTGCCATGTCACTTTTCTCTTTGTACATATATGTCAGTTTCCCGTAACCAACTTCCATTATCAAGTTACCGTGCTTGCGATGTTCAGTGCTTGTGGTCGGCTTCGTAATTGTCCACCGCACAGGCTTCATGTTCGTGCAGTCACCCAGTTTTGTTCGCAGCCCCTCTGTAGATTATTCTGTTTCGTACTTCTCTTTTGTCGGTTTTCCAAACCTGTGTGCTTTAGACATTTCAAACCAGCTTACCTAAACCTCTGTTTTTGCCATTTTGTCTTAGCAGTGCTGATCTTATTCCCATTCATTAGTTAGGCATAAATAAAGGCTTGTGTCTGTTTAGTGTAAAGGTTTTTGGTATAGCCTTTATGTAGTTCGTACAAATTAGTTTTTTTCTTTTCAGAAGGGACCACCCAGAGACAATAAAGGAACGATTTTTAAGGGTTTTTATCGTCTGTTTTTTGGCCGTGCCTTTCTTCTGGCTATGCAGCACGAAATCACATTCAGTCAAGGTGAGATATCGAGTCCGTACTTATTCCTTTTGTAACTAACAACTTGCTGTAAGTCTCTAACTAATGGGTATACAGGACTGAATATATTAAAATCGGTTGTGCTGCATATATGTATTTATGTATATAAGTCTTACCTGAATGTTTGTATAATTAGAAGCCTTTGGTGATTTATTTCTCAAAGAATATGATTACTTCATAGAGGTTCATGATTACCACGTGAATTTACGTGTATTTACTAACATACCTGTGGACGTATGTTTGTATCAAAGCATTTATGCAGCTCCATTTAAGAATATCTCGTTAGTGCTGCTAACTGATCTGAACAACTCTGTTGTATGCTTGGACAGTTAAAATAAGTGAGAATAGTTCCAACTGTAGAATCTTTAATCTTATCCATTCCTCCTCAGGAAGCCAGTGCAGTGTTTTTGCATTGGGCCTAGCATATGGAAGTATTACAACTGGTTGACCATTACTCAGGCAGCACAGTTGAGGACCATCTGAATCTTAAATTTGTATATAAGTCTCTTTCTCCATTATATCTTCTGTCATATGACTACAGTAGGCCTGCCAGGATGGAGTTGCACTTGTTAATCTGTGCCAGGGTGACCGAGTGAACAAAGTTCACAGCTCAGCATTAAATGACTGGCTACACTGTGTTACCCACATCTTATGTGTCTGATAGAAACAGGTCCTGCTAAGTTAGTAGATGTATTGAGCTCACATCCCAAAAAGTGAGCATGTATTCTGGTATATTCAAAATCAATGGCATCACATGTATCAGAAATCAGCTTTGACAGAACTGTTGCTGTGGGTCATATTGATGCTGATGGTGTAAACGTAAGGCTAAGATGTCACATTTGATACGGCTAATCCTTTGGGATGCTTTTATCCTGATGTACTAGGCTCGAGATGTGTTCACGTGGCTCGGTTTGCGATATCAGGGAGCATTTTTTGCATCTATTCTTCCTCTTCTGCTCACAATGGTTAGTGTTAAATTTGTGGTTTTCAGGGTTAGTAATGAACCTAAAATCATTAAATTCTTATGATTTAGATGGGATGTATTACGTAATTATGTTGTAAAATTAATAAAACTAGATAGTAAATACAATGAAACATGTTAATGTTTAAAAATAGGTAATTCTAACTGGATTAATTCTATCGTGATGCAGTATCATTTGTGCAAAAACTTCAGCATGTTGAACTGTTTGTAACTACTGGAGTTGTGTTGTTTACTGAATGAGAATTAGAATCTGTTGAAGGAGTTAAATTTAATTAATGGCATTAAATTCTTTTAACAAACAAGATAAATTGAATATTGAGGTCATAGCAGCTGTCTTGCTATAAAGGCTGTAGGTATTAAATAATCACTAATTATTAATTTAATATTTACTTTAAATATTATGGTGGTTTTTCCAGATTAATTTCAGTTATTTGCTGTCTTTAGTTCCTCATGAAGGTAGAATTGAATTCCTACTTTAAAATGTACTTGGGCCATTTCCTGACTTTTCAAGTAGCCTGGTGAAATTGTGTTTGAAACAGCGTTAATTAATCTTATGTCAGATATTCCCTTAAATTGCATGTTATTTTTCTGTTGTATTAGATTTTGTTTCTTGGTCCTCTTTCACTTCACTATGTTGATGGGATCTTTAAGTTATACAAGGGTAAGAAACTTTGTCTAATTTATTATTCTCTTTTTGATATTAATTTTTTTATCTTTTCACTTCTAATTTCTATTTATTGCTGATTTGTGATAAATTATTGTAAAATTAATTGCGATGATCTTTCTAATTTGTAGCCTCAATTTTTCATTCTGTTTCAAACAGCCAAATCGAAGAGATTGTAATACCAGGAAAGTAGAACACAAAGTGACAAACTTCGCTGATTTCTTTTTATTGCAGATCGTAATTACTGGTTTCAGAATTTCGTGAATGTGACTTGGTTGAGAAATCACATTGTGGTGAGTTATGTTTATGACATCAGTCATGCTTAGCTAGGTGAAAGGAAAAAAAATTCCAGCGGAGTGTATGCATACTTTCATCTAGTCAGTAAGATTTACTGTAAAGTTTTATGGTGAAAAAACTAAAACTTTTTCTGATATTGTATATTTCTTCATCTGATCTTCAGTGATTTCACATCAATGGATTTTTGGCTCTCTGCTAAGTTCAGACATTTTGGAAACATTTTATTTTTCTGAAACTGTTCTGGTGTTGTAGCCATGATAGTCTTTATATACCGTATTTTCCGGAATGTAAGACACGGTTTTTTATGCAAACTTCTAGGAGTGCATCTTATTTGACTTAAATGCAGAAATTTTATAAGTTTTTCGAAGTAGCTATATATAGTCGGCAAAGACCGATAATTTAAAAGTTAAATTAAATCACATTTATCAAATGCAGAATATGCATAGTGAAAGCAGTACTCAGCTTGCAGACAGCATCCATACCCAACTGATAGAGTTCATGGCACCGCTTTGCTGCTACCCCGCTTCGTCCTGCACCTCTGCCTCTGTGACATCTGCATCTGGGTGACATGGTAGCTGTGTTAAGGTAGTGGTTTTTACACTCGTTTTTACCATGTAGCATTTAGATAATCGTCAAATTTAACGTTGGTAGCCGCTTTGGTAGACTTAGAGGCTTGCACGCAGGCCGCCGCCGTCTTACGCGTCCATGTTTTGTCTTGCAAAGTTCAAGTCATTTGAAGCTGTAAGTCGAGAATGTCACTAACTTGTACCAACTGTCCATATTCATTTTATATGACTGTTACGAGAAGTTATACATAGAAATAAAATGAAATTAATAACAAGTATTAGTAGAAAAAAGAAGATATTAAAATTATAGCCTCTGTTGCGTCCTACAACTTGCACCTCTGCGCCCTTCGCATCTGACACGTCTTGCAACCTATTCATCTGCTGCGTCATGCGACATCACATGGCACATCTGAGAGAAGCAGAGTGTGAGGATGCCCTGCAAAGCCTACATGGCGGATTTCTTAGAAAGGGCGACAAAAGAGGGGGTCAGGAAGCTGCACTTGGCTCTGCGGGGCATTAGAGAGGCTGACAATTTGCTGGTATTTGTTTTTCTATGAGTATACTACTGCCTTACTATCATTCAGTATATTATTGGATGCCTTCAGCTGGCTGGAATTACCAAGTAATTACTGTCAGATCATAAATAACAACAAATATTGGAAATCTTTAATTCGAAATTGCAAAAATAATTTTATATCAACTAAGTTATGTTTGAGAAGTTGTTTGCTAATGATGACCATGTATTTACAGCCATCGTTAGCAAACGCGCTTGTGCGCATTGTGACTGGAAATCTGTGTATGGGTGTGTCTTATTTACTAGTGTGACCTGTGTATTGATTTTAAAAAAATTGTCATATTTGTGTTACTGTGTCTTTTACTAAGGTGCAACTTATAGTCCAGAAAGTACAGAAACCTGATAAGGACGTTTCTTTCTCGGATATATCTTCTGTCATGTTACCAGTTTTCACTGCTTTTATGTTTTTTGCTGTTCCTGATATTTGTTCTGCTTTTTTTGTCGTAGGGCCCAGTGACAGAAGAGTTTGTTTTTCGAGCATGCATGTTTCCAGTTCTTGTGCCATCATTTGGAGAGAATTGGTCATTAATTATTTGTCCTCTGTTCTTTGGCGTTGGTAAATAAGTCTTTCTGTTGTCACCACAGTATTATTTAACTGCAGGTTTATTCTGTTCAGATTTAACTCTGTGACAGTAATACTGCTTCAGGCAGAACTACATGCATACAAGTCGATGTTATGTGAAAGTTGACCCCTAAGTTTTTTACTTTGGAGGAGAGAAAAGTGTATGAGCTGTGTATAAGTCAATATGTGTTTTTAGACATAAATCTGGACATTTTATAACACTTTAACACCAACCAAGTTAGACCCTAAGATGGCAACATGTACGGTGCATAAACATGCCGAGCCCAAATTCAACAAATTATCTACCAGTAATCAGTGTCTAGTAATATTACGTTTAAAATTACCAGTTTATGCAGTTTCTAAGTTAAGGTTAACAGAATGAAAACAATTTTTGCCACTTGTCGATATCTTGCAAGTAATTGCTAACTTTGCATTTCTGCTTTGAAAATTGAGGTGGAAGTTATGATGTTAAGACAACGAATCCGTAATATGGAGGAAGGCAAAATATTATGATGCTAATAGATTTTAAAATAAGCTAACCTACCATTTGACATTTGGACGCATCCTTTTATTTTCATGCCAGCAGATTTAATCGAACATTCAAAATCAGAGTTATAAGCTTGATCAAACAATTAAATGCCTCCAATAGATTTAATCAAAAACTTCAAATCAGAATTACTGTTATCATCATCATTAGAGGTAAATTAAATTTCATTTAATTCTTGGTCACCTGGGTAAATGTCAACTGCATCGTCATTATCATCCATTCCCGAGTCCTCTGCGTGAAGTTTAATAGATAGGTTGTCTTGCGAACCATCTGTGGCATTGCTAATGGTGCATTTTAAAAACAACTGATCTACCATTTCTATGGGCAAATCGTCCCATATGAGCTTCACCTATTTACAAATCAAATGCAGGTAGGGTTTCTTTGTGGTCTCACCTTTGCTTAACGTTGCAGTGCCCGATATCCATTCAGTTTGTATTTACCAACGTGGTCTTTAAACCTAAAGTTCCATCTTCATTGATCCAAACTTTGGGATGCGCTTTTACAGTGACGCCTCTTGGATTTGTCATTTTTTTGGCAGTCTTTAGAGTTAAATGTAAAAATTGTGTTAAGTTTGTCCCAACTGCTGTGGAGCTAAGGACCACATCATTCATTGCCAGCAGTTTTGGCAAGAACAGTGCTTTCTGCTACAGCATTAACAGTCCAATTCCCAGGCAATAAATCTGGTATAAAATCAAAATATCTAAACTTGTGTAGAAAGCACCATGCCCAGTCACACAAGAGCTACAAATAAGAACTGATGGTTGACAATGAATGACTGCTGTATATAGGACACTTATTTTATTCTGCCAGATATTTTGTCAGTATGTTAAGCAAATATTATTTCAGTTTGTTAAGAATTAATTCTTGATGGTATCATCTGCTTTATTACGTTATATAAAGGCCCCTTTCGCCTCGGATTTGTGGTGTGATATCTCGTGGACGCTTTTGTGATCTCTTATGGGTGTGTCCGACTTCCTCCCATGTGTATGTCATGGTATCTCAGGGGATATGTCTTGTGATCTTGGCTAGACCCCCTTATAAGATGGCTCCTCAAATTCAGAATTTCAAAATAATTAAAATAAATTTGACTTGTGCAAGTATCTGCTGTATGGTATTGCTTGAGGATAGAATTGCATTTAAGATTCTCCTTTTTGGACGAGCGTCTCTGGGTGGTTCTGCCCCAGAAAACATGAGTGCCTGTGTTGATCCTGCCAGGTCAACAATCCATGAGCTTTGCAGCTCATGGATACCTGTTGGTTCTGTGCACCCATACAATGATTTGAACACAGCATTCTTTCTCCTGCATTGGACCACCCTCATCAAACAGTCTTCCAATAAAATATAGAACTTTACCACCTCTAATAGCTCAAGACATTTTCAGCTTATCTTAAAATGCACCTTAGATAGCTGTTCCTCAGCACCTTTGTAAGATTATTAAAACACATTATACAAGTGTTCAGATGCATACATTCGAGATTTCACAACAAAATTATGGTGTAAGTTTTGCAGAAATTAGTTTATTTACTGTGTTCACAATGTTAAAAAAATAGCAGTAGATTTCTTGGTCTAAATAATTGTTAAGGTTGATTGAATTAGTGTATAAAAATTCCAGATTGGAACAGCAGATCTGTTGATTTCAAGGAAGTCTAATGCATGTTCATTGGCAAGTTTGATCTGTTTCACAATGGTACTGTATCCCACACAAGCATGCAGGAGCTGAAATTTTCATTTACCGTTATATGTTGAATGAATTCGAATCTGTCCATTACTTTAAGAGACACTGCAAACTTTCCTCCGTTTAACTTGTGTTGCAAAACTATACACTGATAACGGTTTTCACTTGGTCTTAAGAGGGATGTTTGTAATTTTTGTAGCCCATATACATCACTTGTATGAGAAAATACAAGAGGGTGTGGCTGTGAAAATTGCATTGCTACGAGCAGGTTTGTTGAACATAATGTGTGTAACAGTCTATGATGTAATAGTTTATTTAAAATACAGCTAACAGATTTTAAATGGAATTTAAAGGATTGATAAGCTAAGTTTGTCATGTTGGAGTACCCATTAACTGAACGATGTGCAATATTGGAACACAAGATTAAGTAGGACAGAGCTAATGTATTTAGTACAGTTTCTAAATTGTATAAATCAGAATAGTACACTTTATTTGGAGTGCACATAGACATCGCCAAGAAAGAGATAAAGGCAAAAACGGCAAATCTACCAGTTTCCGCCTTTTCCAAGGATGCAGGTTGCATTTATTTGGTCTTGTTCAAGCTTCAGCAGAGGAGGACTTCATTGAATAGAGTTAAGGACTGGAAAAGAAATTAGATCTGGACTGAAGTGATTCCAGGTGAACACTGCATGCAAGCAGGCTCAGAAGTGTAACTTGGGTATGGCCATGCTCAGTAAATTTGCTGCAATAGAGAGGATAGTGAAACTGAACAGCATGCAGTACTGTGCCACATTACTTTAACTGCAGTATTTCGGAGAGCCTTGCACTAAGCCGTTCACAACTGCATCTGTGATTCCCTTGAGAATTTGGTTTCAAGTTTGGCAATATTGACATAGGCATTTGATCATGTCTTTTTTATCCAGTATTTTTAAGTTTGCAAAATTAAACTGGAAATTTGTTACTTGATTCGTAATCGTTTTACTTTCAGCATTTCAGTTTGGGTACACAACAGTCTTTGGAGTATATTCTGCCTTTCTGTTTTTGAGGACAGGTTAGTTTCGCAGAAATGTCTGCCACTGTTGTCTTTCTCGAACTAAGGGCTCACTCGTCATGACCTCTTTCATACACTTTAATACCTATTGTATTGGGTTATAGAGGGTTGCTTATGTTGCCATTAGCCCTTGCCTCTTCTCTGGCCTTGCTTCTTTGATGAAGGCTACCATTTTATAAACTAGCGAGGTATAGGATTTATTGCTTTGTGTTATATGAGGCACTATCATTTTGTGATTTTACAGTGCAGAACTGTTTCTTTTTTTGGCAGGTCACTTGGTGGCACCACTGTTGGCTCATGCCTTTTGCAACCACATGGGTTTTCCTAACTTCGAGGAAGTATTTGCGCATCAAGCTCCAACACGATACTATTTAGCCGGTGCGTTTGTCTTGGGACTCCTGCTCTGGTGTTTGCTTTTGTTTCCGCTCACAAGTCCTGATCTTTACTCAAACGATCTCTTCTATTCAACATAGTGATGGCTGTGTTTGTTCTGTGCAAATGTGAACCTTTGTTTCAGTTTTTTATCTTTTGTCTAGGTCTGTTTGCCATAATAATTTAAGTCAAAGTCATTGATTTCATAATGTATTGTTTGTTGTTGTGAATATTCTATAAGTAGCAAAGACCAAATTCGAGTTTGCAGATGTTCTTGAATCGGACTTGGCTAATTGCACACTGAAGATTTCCAAGTTTTGTGCTTTTAAAATATAATTTCTTCATTTAGGAAAAATAGTATTTATAGAAACATTAAAGTCATATAAACAAAAATGAAAGTGTAAAAACTACTTGAGGGATCAATTTGAGAACCAGGACCAAAGGCGTGCTTTCCACCTTACAAATACCATGGTATATGATGTAGCATGATAACAATAATAATAATTAATTTCTAATGTGTCAGTGTCTAATGCACTAGGCATCTACCGATGGTGCATCAAAGCCAAGCCGCAATCAGATCAGTATCCAGGAAGTCAGTCCACAAGAGAGCCTGAGAGTAGTAGTGTGTAGCGAAAATTTAAGTTGTATTGGTAAGGTAACTTTGAGAAATTCCTGCAGACTCCTATCAGAGACTGAGGCTGAAGCTCAGAATGTTGATGTTTCTGTTTAGGGGTTTGCTTTTGAGATTGTTACATCATTTCATGTAAGTTTCTGCCTGATTGTAGATCAAGATTTGAAATAAAACTAAAACATACTCTTGTATGCTATTTAGCTTTTGTTTTTTTTAAATGAGCTTCTGTTGCTTAGGACTTTGGAAATGTCTGTTACCAATTGTTTCGAAAGAGGTCTATTTGTGGTCTGTCTAATTAATTGCGATTCTCTATCAAAACAAGGAAATGAATGCTGTTCTCCAGACTTTTTAAAACCTTTGCTTGATCATATGGATAAGTTCACTTGTTAAAAAGTGAAGATGGATCTCTTTCAGCATGCTTGTGTTGATTGGTACCAGTATATGGTAGTAGAGGCTTTTGTTTTCTTTGCCTTGGGTAAAGTGGACAGCTTGTGTTCTCATTTTGATGTTCTCATTTATTGCCTATTTCAGTTTAGAAAAGCCACAGTTGAGCTAAAGTTTAAGGTTTCTTTCCTTGTTTTTAAGTGAACAATCAACCCTGGAGTTGGCTGTTCAGCATACTAACCAGTATATTACTGACGGCATTGTGGCTGTTTGCTAAACATGTCCACCTGTGTGTCTAGGTTCAACTACGGGCACATCGTATGAAATTGAGAATGCATTTTCAAGTCAGTTTAGCACATTGAAAACGTTATCTTATTGTTGGACTGCTGTAGTCATGTTCAGGCAAAAGAACTTTCGAAAGGGTTATTGGAGCATGACCTCAATGAACTTTCTGTGCTATTACAAGTGTCACATGGTGTTATACTTGTGTTAGTTTACCAATGGTTTTCTGTGGAGAGGAGACAGACAGACAGGGAGAGAGGTGTACTGGAGAACAGTTAATGCTGAAATTCTGTCCTCAGCTGAAAATCAAACCGTATCAGTTTAGACCTTTGTAGACTAAGTTTCTGTCATTGACTATTAAAGAATTTAGGCTTTTAAGGCACATTTGTTCTGTTTATGTTTTTAATTCAATTGATATTGAGTCATCAGTGCACTACATGCTTGATTGTTTTTCTTTTGCCACCCCTTTGAACACTTTTCAGAGTTGTTAAACTCTAACAAAGATTGTTTTTGAAACATGCTTCTTGGTTGGAAAACTGTTCATATCATAACATTTCACTGTTGAGCCATGTAATCCTAGGGAAATGTTTTTCCATTTTAACAATCACACTTGGCATTTGTTGATTCATATCCAACTAATTCCAACAGAATTTAACTGAGTTGAGTTTTTAAAAACTCAGCTGATGTGTTGTAATGTGGTTGGAATCTGGTTCTGTGCAGGGCTCCTTAATTAGGATTATCACAGAAGTTAATGTACTACAGGTACACTGTTTTGGGAAAGAGCAGAATAGCATTACTTTGATTATTTCTGGAAGCATTTACTGTGTTCTAGATCACTGTAACTTAGTTGGATATGAATCAGCTAGGCCTTTTGGACCACTGCACACTCGTAATGTTCCTAACACAGCCCATGATGCATTTCCAGCTTATTTTAAATGGTATCTGTTTCCTGCTATTTAACAGCCATGTATACCCTACATGGTGCTTTTTTGGAAGCCACTAACAAGAGTTGTAATCAATTTCATCACATTGAAATTTATGTAAAAACAACTTGATTGAGTAGCACCTTGTATTGGCCCTCCAAGTAGGCATGCTTTGTGTGGTTTCCAGCCTGGTGGAATACAGTGCAGCTTACGTTGTGATTGAAATGTACTCTTGGTTGCATCAGGCTCAGTATGAATTTTTATACTAGAGAATAGTGAATCAGGCATAGATTTTTGTGCTACTTCTTTAATGCAAATGAATGCACAATATATTTTATTTATGTAATTTTTAAAATGAATTTTAAAATGTGAGGTAACACGGTTTTGGAGTACACTGTTGTTGCTACGTGTTGCAAGAGGGATGTAACGGTTCTGCCTCAAGGCCTAACATCGCAGGATTCAAGAATACACGTGTCCTCCTGGCTGGGCCTTGTTTACACTATTGACATTTAACACTGCAAGAAGTGCAGTTTGCACTGACAGTAACCAAAGGATCGCTGTTTTATCTTTACATGGCTTTTTTGATAATTAGCCATAAGAATCGATGAAACACCCTTATGAACAATTTATTTAGGCTCTTGATGTACCATATAATTTACAAATTTAATTGTTGCATTTTCGGTAGAAGGCTGATAGAGTGTTGGCCTCTTCATAGTTCTAAGCTATAGGCCCGGCTTATCCAAGCATGAGTGGCATGATGCACAGACCTAGTGACATGACCCAAATCTGAAAATCATGTGATCTGCTCAAAGCCAAAGCAAGTTTGAAAAGGCACATTTGAGTAAGCCTGAAGGGCATGACCCCAATTTGCATTGCAAGCCGATGCCAGTTATTCACTGAAAATTGTTGAAACTTGAAATGGTAGGCCTAGATTTTGCCGTGTTTAACCTATGGAGGTGTAAGCTGACAAGATACATGTAATAGCCTAACCAAGGAACTCGCATTATCCTTTTTCTTACTGAAAACAAATACATATCCAATGTTTTTTTTTGTGAGGCATGGTAGCCTATTGGAAAGAGAGAGCTTGGCTTGTGACTCAGCTAGTTAAGGCGCCATTCTTCTTTGTACCCTAGCATAGGTCAGGTCGAACACGGAAATTCAAGCTTTGCTCAGCAAATGCTGTGTATGTAAGCTTACAATACAGCATAAGCTTCCTGGTGCCTTTCTTGCTGGACTTGACTAAGTCGAATTCGTGATTTTTACGCAAATTTCATTGGCCGTGTACATCAAACATGACAAGTGATAGACCTAATCGGGAATCTGTTTAGCACCAGCAAAGGTTTAGTTATATGCGGAAATTGTTGATGTGGTCGTGGGATGGTGCAGGAGCAGAAGCAGGATAGGATAGCTCGAAAAGTTCTGTTTTCAGTCTTGAGTGAAAAGCTGAATGAGAAAGGGTAAGAAGAGGAGTGCTCAGGTTGACAGGCAGATTGACAGATTAACGTAATTGAGCGAAATGGAAAGAACAGTGCACAGACTGTCTTTCCATGTGTTGACGCAAACCCTTCTCTAACACAAATCATAGCACTGAACCTAACTCCAAGAAGTATGCATGGACGTCCATGCATATTTAAGATACGAATTCTAACATATTAATTCCTTCCATAAAATACATGTTTTTTGTTAAATTTAATATTGCTTTTGCATTTGTGTCCTTGGTGACTTCGCCCGAAAGACGCCATCGCCAGGCGCTGACGTCACAGCTGAGTCCACCAACCAGATTAATGTTCCACTTTGTCGTCTGAAATTCCTCCTCCAAGCTCCGTGATGTATTCTGGATGGTGGCCATGATTAACCAAGGAATTCGTATCCTCCTTTTTCTTACTGAAAACAAATGTATATCCAATGTATTTCTGTGAGGCACGGCAGCCTATTGGAGAGAGAGAGAGAGAGTGCTTGCCTTGCGACTGTGTAGGGACATTGAGCAAGTCCTTCACTCGCAATTGCTTGGCACCATCGACTGATGCCGAGTCATTAGATAGTGCCGAATAATAAATGCAGGAATAAATACACATCCAGTGCGGCACAGTGCAACAAAGTTTGAGCCTATGAATATAGTCTAGGGGTCGTCTATTAAGTTCGTCCGCAAAGAGGGAGGGAAAGGTCATCCAAATGCGAACACTGGAAGCAACCAATGCGGACGTCCGCATAAAAATGTGGTACATCTAGCTATTTCTGTTTGTGTTTTCTTGGTCACTGGCGTTAGTTTACGGACGTCTGCAAAGGATAATGCCAGATGCGGAAAAGATGGTAAAAAGGGTCCAAAATAGGTACTGTTGGGTGCGACCCATATGGAATCCACAGGAAAATGTGTGCATGGTTTTATATAGCGACCGTATAACCTAGCAACCTTCGGGTAGCGAACCGGGGATCCTCACGCACAGAGGCTTCTTGGTATACGCGTTTACCGATGTAGCTAACTAGGCCAGCCCCATGGTTTACTACATGGCCTGGCGCCGATTCAAAACGGGCAGCGGTGGTGTTTACTGATTGATGTCAAGGATCTGGGTACGTATCGTTCGGACGCCGGCCGTTTTAACGCAGCCCTGCAACGCGTTTGCATGTTTGTTTTACAAATGACTTATTTTGGACCCTTCTGCCTCATTTGTCCGCATTCCTTTCTCCCCTTCCCATTTCTCTCACCTTAAACCCATCCCACCCTAACAGGCCTGCTCTGCTTTCCCCTTCTCTCTCTGGTCTTCTGGCAAACGGAATTGTTCTTGAAATGGCATCTTTGGACAACACCACTGACTTGAAGCAACGCTCGTGAATAAGCTGGTGCCCTGCGCTTAGCTTTTAAGTAGCGATTTAGAAATTTGGAGATTACGATTGCGATTCCCCTTTGCGGTCGTCCCCACTCCAACTGAGTAGGTCTACTAGGGTGTAGACCAAATGCATTTGCCAAACAGACGCGTGAAGACAGGTCAACGCTAAGTTTAATTATGATTATATAAGCCTTACCTATGTTACGATTACGCCCAAAGCATCAAGCGAATGAGTTAAAAATAACCCAAAAACCAGTCAGTTGGGCGGATCGCAAAGGTTAGGCCTATTACTTTATTATTTTGGTCAAACTGTCAGCTACCTTTGCAGATGTCCTGTTGACGCGTCTAGCAGCTTGCCTGGCGATGCGTCGCTTCCGGCGGCTTTGGCTGCCGTAAGGCGGCGCTTTCTTTAGTTCTATAACTGGCCTAGGTAACTACATTAGTTTAAGCGTATGTTAAGGCGCCTCAGTGCGTCGGGATGCTAATGGCTATATTTCTGGCTAGCACGGTCCGTACATGGGGACCTTAAAAGGCGCGGCGCATATTCAAACGGGCTGCGGTGATGAAGGATCTCACCCGATAATTCATTTTTAAATGAGAAGGGTCAAGGCCTAACGATCGCTAGTGAAAAGTATATGTGGTGATAAAAGAAACAACACTGCTGTATGCGGCCGCTACGCTACGTTACACCGTCTGGTAATTTTTTGCATTGCTTAGACACGAAAGCATGCGCCGAGTATAACGAAGACTCGGCCAATGCCATACAGGCTCCTAAATCTGTAGGTGCAAGTAGTTTTTTATACAGTTTAGACCTAATTACTTCGCAAATGTAACAATGTTCAACCTACGGATGGTTTGAGCAATGTTTCAAAGGAATGGTTATGAGCGGATACAGAAGTGCACAAAGGGAGGTGTGCATATGACTATTCTGTTAGAAAACGTCGACTGATTTTTCTACACTAAAGGGGATGTTTTTGCAACAAAGTGCAGACAGCCGAATCATCTACAGAATGTTTTGCAGAGAAGTCTACACATCGCTGATGAGCCAGACCTCAACGTTAGATGTTGAGTCTTGGGTTAAGTCCACACTTTTAGACCGATTCTCTACACTGTTGCTAGACAGTACATGGTTTACACTCGAAGGTTATGGTTGTGATTGGTTGCAGCCTGCAGCCTAAACATACCGCATATGATTCCTGACGATGATGATGATGCTCCCTATGATGATTCCCGTAAAGACTGCACACGTCACTCCGATGATGATGTAGTCAACCGTCCCCAGATCATCGAATCCCTCCGTGTCACCTGCATCGGTAGCTGGCGGAGCAGGTGTCGTGGTGGACGGCTGATCAGTCGGACTCACTGTAGCTGGCAATGTAGCAGTTGCTGATGGAGAAGGTGAAGTTATAGCGACTGATTGTGAAGCAAAACAGAGTCATAGTTATCTAGGCACTTTATGTAGCGCATGTTAAGCACCTCACAACAGCTCTGGTCATGTGAGATCCATGCATATAAGCAGAGGCGCTTTTATGGCTTTTAATACCTTGATGTAAGCTTTCAAAAGGACCCGCCCTGACTTTGGCGACTGGAATATTGAAATCGTGACTGAGGCCCATTGTACTTTTTGCCTTTGAGGCCCCTCGGAGTTTACACCGATGTTAAAAGAGCCTCTGCTTATTAATGAATTAGTGAGCTTTAATCAGCCTACTAAATAGCTGCCTGCCTGCCTGCCTGCCTGCCTGCCTGCCTGCCTGCCTGCCTGCCTGCCTGCCTGCCTGCCTGCCTGCCTGCCTGCCTGCCTGCCTGCCTGCCTGCCTGCCTGCCTGCCTGCCTGCCTCCCTGCCTCCCTGCCTCTCTGCCTCCCTGCCTCCCTGCCTCCCTGCCTCACTGCCTCACTGCCTGCCTGCCTCACTGCCTGCCTGCCTTCCCATGCTTTTTCTCTTCTTGCCCCAAGATGTACGAGGAAGAAGGCTGTAGCTGTTTCGAACCTGCCTTTTAAAACAGATGTCTAAAAGATGTGTATTTGCCTCTTTACCTGTCGCTCTATGTTTTACTTTAACTATATTCATGTCAACTTATACACTGGCTGTCTTGGCTTCACGTAAATGGATTTCGACAGTTTTAAGATAAAACGTTTCTTGACTTGTTATTGACGAAACATTTCCACTATTCAGTGGAAGAGTTGCTCTTTAAGTCCGAGATGCGTAATAGTTAAGCTAATAAATGCAAAGTTTTGGATTTGTGTCGAATCAAATTAAAGGCGGAATAGGCTGTGTGCAACCTGTGCAAAAAATGATAAGCTACCGACCTGTACTTATAGTTGTCTGTTCTGTTGTAGCGCCTTTGCTGGATCTGCTTAGAAAAACAAGCCATAGATTAGACAGGAAATGCACCAACTGTTAATTATAGGAGGTCCTTAACGACGCTCTCGCAATGCATGTTCGACGGTCGCGGTCCGGATATAACTTGACAGGCCAGGGGTGGCTCTAAACCAGTTCTACGCCCGGAGCCACTCAAATCACTGCCCCGTCTACTTTTGATATAGAATGGTCGTTCCACATCTTCGCCCATAATGTCCGTTTTCTTTACGCAGGGTTCAAGATTGGCCACTTTCTTAAGAAAGGCAACGCTGTAGAGATCTGTGTCGGGATTCGATCTCTCACTCGGTCACCGGTTGGGCAACGTACATCCTGCGGATTGCCTTTTCTCAGAACAGAGTTCTTTCCTTTGCCGCAATAGTCATTCTGTTTTTGTGGGCCTTCTTTACTATGAGCTTTCAACTACGGGCACATCGTATGAAATTGAGAATGCATTTTCAAGTCAGTTTAGCACATTGAAAACGTTATCTTATTGTTGGACTGCTGTAGTCATGTTCAGGCAAAAGAACTTTCGAAAGGGTTATTGGAGCATGACCTCAATGAACTTTCTGTGCTATTACAAGTGTCACATGGTGTTATACTTGTGTTAGTTTACCAATGGTTTTCTGTGGAGAGGAGACAGACAGACAGGGAGAGAGGTGTACTGGAGAACAGTTAATGCTGAAATTCTGTCCTCAGCTGAAAATCAAACCGTATCAGTTTAGACCTTTGTAGACTAAGTTTCTGTCATTGACTATTAAAGAATTTAGGCTTTTAAGGCACATTTGTTCTGTTTATGTTTTTAATTCAATTGATATTGAGTCATCAGTGCACTACATGCTTGATTGTTTTTCTTTTGCCACCCCTTTGAACACTTTTCAGAGTTGTTAAACTCTAACAAAGATTGTTTTTGAAACATGCTTCTTGGTTGGAAAACTGTTCATATCATAACATTTCACTGTTGAGCCATGTAATCCTAGGGAAATGTTTTTCCATTTTAACAATCACACTTGGCATTTGTTGATTCATATCCAACTAATTCCAACAGAATTTAACTGAGTTGAGTTTTTAAAAACTCAGCTGATGTGTTGTAATGTGGTTGGAATCTGGTTCTGTGCAGGGCTCCTTAATTAGGATTATCACAGAAGTTAATGTACTACAGGTACACTGTTTTGGGAAAGAGCAGAATAGCATTACTTTGATTATTTCTGGAAGCATTTACTGTGTTCTAGATCACTGTAACTTAGTTGGATATGAATCAGCTAGGCCTTTTGGACCACTGCACACTCGTAATGTTCCTAACACAGCCCATGATGCATTTCCAGCTTATTTTAAATGGTATCTGTTTCCTGCTATTTAACAGCCATGTATACCCTACATGGTGCTTTTTTGGAAGCCACTAACAAGAGTTGTAATCAATTTCATCACATTGAAATTTATGTAAAAACAACTTGATTGAGTAGCACCTTGTATTGGCCCTCCAAGTAGGCATGCTTTGTGTGGTTTCCAGCCTGGTGGAATACAGTGCAGCTTACGTTGTGATTGAAATGTACTCTTGGTTGCATCAGGCTCAGTATGAATTTTTATACTAGAGAATAGTGAATCAGGCATAGATTTTTGTGCTACTTCTTTAATGCAAATGAATGCACAATATATTTTATTTATGTAATTTTTAAAATGAATTTTAAAATGTGAGGTAACACGGTTTTGGAGTACACTGTTGTTGCTACGTGTTGCAAGAGGGATGTAACGGTTCTGCCTCAAGGCCTAACATCGCAGGATTCAAGAATACACGTGTCCTCCTGGCTGGGCCTTGTTTACACTATTGACATTTAACACTGCAAGAAGTGCAGTTTGCACTGACAGTAACCAAAGGATCGCTGTTTTATCTTTACATGGCTTTTTTGATAATTAGCCATAAGAATCGATGAAACACCCTTATGAACAATTTATTTAGGCTCTTGATGTACCATATAATTTACAAATTTAATTGTTGCATTTTCGGTAGAAGGCTGATAGAGTGTTGGCCTCTTCATAGTTCTAAGCTATAGGCCCGGCTTATCCAAGCATGAGTGGCATGATGCACAGACCTAGTGACATGACCCAAATCTGAAAATCATGTGATCTGCTCAAAGCCAAAGCAAGTTTGAAAAGGCACATTTGAGTAAGCCTGAAGGGCATGACCCCAATTTGCATTGCAAGCCGATGCCAGTTATTCACTGAAAATTGTTGAAACTTGAAATGGTAGGCCTAGATTTTGCCGTGTTTAACCTATGGAGGTGTAAGCTGACAAGATACATGTAATAGCCTAACCAAGGAACTCGCATTATCCTTTTTCTTACTGAAAACAAATACATATCCAATGTTTTTTTTTGTGAGGCATGGTAGCCTATTGGAAAGAGAGAGCTTGGCTTGTGACTCAGCTAGTTAAGGCGCCATTCTTCTTTGTACCCTAGCATAGGTCAGGTCGAACACGGAAATTCAAGCTTTGCTCAGCAAATGCTGTGTATGTAAGCTTACAATACAGCATAAGCTTCCTGGTGCCTTTCTTGCTGGACTTGACTAAGTCGAATTCGTGATTTTTACGCAAATTTCATTGGCCGTGTACATCAAACATGACAAGTGATAGACCTAATCGGGAATCTGTTTAGCACCAGCAAAGGTTTAGTTATATGCGGAAATTGTTGATGTGGTCGTGGGATGGTGCAGGAGCAGAAGCAGGATAGGATAGCTCGAAAAGTTCTGTTTTCAGTCTTGAGTGAAAAGCTGAATGAGAAAGGGTAAGAAGAGGAGTGCTCAGGTTGACAGGCAGATTGACAGATTAACGTAATTGAGCGAAATGGAAAGAACAGTGCACAGACTGTCTTTCCATGTGTTGACGCAAACCCTTCTCTAACACAAATCATAGCACTGAACCTAACTCCAAGAAGTATGCATGGACGTCCATGCATATTTAAGATACGAATTCTAACATATTAATTCCTTCCATAAAATACATGTTTTTTGTTAAATTTAATATTGCTTTTGCATTTGTGTCCTTGGTGACTTCGCCCGAAAGACGCCATCGCCAGGCGCTGACGTCACAGCTGAGTCCACCAACCAGATTAATGTTCCACTTTGTCGTCTGAAATTCCTCCTCCAAGCTCCGTGATGTATTCTGGATGGTGGCCATGATTAACCAAGGAATTCGTATCCTCCTTTTTCTTACTGAAAACAAATGTATATCCAATGTATTTCTGTGAGGCACGGCAGCCTATTGGAGAGAGAGAGAGAGAGTGCTTGCCTTGCGACTGTGTAGGGACATTGAGCAAGTCCTTCACTCGCAATTGCTTGGCACCATCGACTGATGCCGAGTCATTAGATAGTGCCGAATAATAAATGCAGGAATAAATACACATCCAGTGCGGCACAGTGCAACAAAGTTTGAGCCTATGAATATAGTCTAGGGGTCGTCTATTAAGTTCGTCCGCAAAGAGGGAGGGAAAGGTCATCCAAATGCGAACACTGGAAGCAACCAATGCGGACGTCCGCATAAAAATGTGGTACATCTAGCTATTTCTGTTTGTGTTTTCTTGGTCACTGGCGTTAGTTTACGGACGTCTGCAAAGGATAATGCCAGATGCGGAAAAGATGGTAAAAAGGGTCCAAAATAGGTACTGTTGGGTGCGACCCATATGGAATCCACAGGAAAATGTGTGCATGGTTTTATATAGCGACCGTATAACCTAGCAACCTTCGGGTAGCGAACCGGGGATCCTCACGCACAGAGGCTTCTTGGTATACGCGTTTACCGATGTAGCTAACTAGGCCAGCCCCATGGTTTACTACATGGCCTGGCGCCGATTCAAAACGGGCAGCGGTGGTGTTTACTGATTGATGTCAAGGATCTGGGTACGTATCGTTCGGACGCCGGCCGTTTTAACGCAGCCCTGCAACGCGTTTGCATGTTTGTTTTACAAATGACTTATTTTGGACCCTTCTGCCTCATTTGTCCGCATTCCTTTCTCCCCTTCCCATTTCTCTCACCTTAAACCCATCCCACCCTAACAGGCCTGCTCTGCTTTCCCCTTCTCTCTCTGGTCTTCTGGCAAACGGAATTGTTCTTGAAATGGCATCTTTGGACAACACCACTGACTTGAAGCAACGCTCGTGAATAAGCTGGTGCCCTGCGCTTAGCTTTTAAGTAGCGATTTAGAAATTTGGAGATTACGATTGCGATTCCCCTTTGCGGTCGTCCCCACTCCAACTGAGTAGGTCTACTAGGGTGTAGACCAAATGCATTTGCCAAACAGACGCGTGAAGACAGGTCAACGCTAAGTTTAATTATGATTATATAAGCCTTACCTATGTTACGATTACGCCCAAAGCATCAAGCGAATGAGTTAAAAATAACCCAAAAACCAGTCAGTTGGGCGGATCGCAAAGGTTAGGCCTATTACTTTATTATTTTGGTCAAACTGTCAGCTACCTTTGCAGATGTCCTGTTGACGCGTCTAGCAGCTTGCCTGGCGATGCGTCGCTTCCGGCGGCTTTGGCTGCCGTAAGGCGGCGCTTTCTTTAGTTCTATAACTGGCCTAGGTAACTACATTAGTTTAAGCGTATGTTAAGGCGCCTCAGTGCGTCGGGATGCTAATGGCTATATTTCTGGCTAGCACGGTCCGTACATGGGGACCTTAAAAGGCGCGGCGCATATTCAAACGGGCTGCGGTGATGAAGGATCTCACCCGATAATTCATTTTTAAATGAGAAGGGTCAAGGCCTAACGATCGCTAGTGAAAAGTATATGTGGTGATAAAAGAAACAACACTGCTGTATGCGGCCGCTACGCTACGTTACACCGTCTGGTAATTTTTTGCATTGCTTAGACACGAAAGCATGCGCCGAGTATAACGAAGACTCGGCCAATGCCATACAGGCTCCTAAATCTGTAGGTGCAAGTAGTTTTTTATACAGTTTAGACCTAATTACTTCGCAAATGTAACAATGTTCAACCTACGGATGGTTTGAGCAATGTTTCAAAGGAATGGTTATGAGCGGATACAGAAGTGCACAAAGGGAGGTGTGCATATGACTATTCTGTTAGAAAACGTCGACTGATTTTTCTACACTAAAGGGGATGTTTTTGCAACAAAGTGCAGACAGCCGAATCATCTACAGAATGTTTTGCAGAGAAGTCTACACATCGCTGATGAGCCAGACCTCAACGTTAGATGTTGAGTCTTGGGTTAAGTCCACACTTTTAGACCGATTCTCTACACTGTTGCTAGACAGTACATGGTTTACACTCGAAGGTTATGGTTGTGATTGGTTGCAGCCTGCAGCCTAAACATACCGCATATGATTCCTGACGATGATGATGATGCTCCCTATGATGATTCCCGTAAAGACTGCACACGTCACTCCGATGATGATGTAGTCAACCGTCCCCAGATCATCGAATCCCTCCGTGTCACCTGCATCGGTAGCTGGCGGAGCAGGTGTCGTGGTGGACGGCTGATCAGTCGGACTCACTGTAGCTGGCAATGTAGCAGTTGCTGATGGAGAAGGTGAAGTTATAGCGACTGATTGTGAAGCAAAACAGAGTCATAGTTATCTAGGCACTTTATGTAGCGCATGTTAAGCACCTCACAACAGCTCTGGTCATGTGAGATCCATGCATATAAGCAGAGGCGCTTTTATGGCTTTTAATACCTTGATGTAAGCTTTCAAAAGGACCCGCCCTGACTTTGGCGACTGGAATATTGAAATCGTGACTGAGGCCCATTGTACTTTTTGCCTTTGAGGCCCCTCGGAGTTTACACCGATGTTAAAAGAGCCTCTGCTTATTAATGAATTAGTGAGCTTTAATCAGCCTACTAAATAGCTGCCTGCCTGCCTGCCTGCCTGCCTGCCTGCCTGCCTGCCTGCCTGCCTGCCTGCCTGCCTGCCTGCCTGCCTGCCTGCCTGCCTGCCTGCCTGCCTGCCTGCCTGCCTGCCTGCCTGCCTCCCTGCCTCCCTGCCTCTCTGCCTCCCTGCCTCCCTGCCTCCCTGCCTCACTGCCTCACTGCCTGCCTGCCTCACTGCCTGCCTGCCTTCCCATGCTTTTTCTCTTCTTGCCCCAAGATGTACGAGGAAGAAGGCTGTAGCTGTTTCGAACCTGCCTTTTAAAACAGATGTCTAAAAGATGTGTATTTGCCTCTTTACCTGTCGCTCTATGTTTTACTTTAACTATATTCATGTCAACTTATACACTGGCTGTCTTGGCTTCACGTAAATGGATTTCGACAGTTTTAAGATAAAACGTTTCTTGACTTGTTATTGACGAAACATTTCCACTATTCAGTGGAAGAGTTGCTCTTTAAGTCCGAGATGCGTAATAGTTAAGCTAATAAATGCAAAGTTTTGGATTTGTGTCGAATCAAATTAAAGGCGGAATAGGCTGTGTGCAACCTGTGCAAAAAATGATAAGCTACCGACCTGTACTTATAGTTGTCTGTTCTGTTGTAGCGCCTTTGCTGGATCTGCTTAGAAAAACAAGCCATAGATTAGACAGGAAATGCACCAACTGTTAATTATAGGAGGTCCTTAACGACGCTCTCGCAATGCATGTTCGACGGTCGCGGTCCGGATATAACTTGACAGGCCAGGGGTGGCTCTAAACCAGTTCTACGCCCGGAGCCACTCAAATCACTGCCCCGTCTACTTTTGATATAGAATGGTCGTTCCACATCTTCGCCCATAATGTCCGTTTTCTTTACGCAGGGTTCAAGATTGGCCACTTTCTTAAGAAAGGCAACGCTGTAGAGATCTGTGTCGGGATTCGATCTCTCACTCGGTCACCGGTTGGGCAACGTACATCCTGCGGATTGCCTTTTCTCAGAACAGAGTTCTTTCCTTTGCCGCAATAGTCATTCTGTTTTTGTGGGCCTTCTTTACTATGAGCTTTCTCTTTACCACCATTCTACATCTGGTAACCTTGGACCTAGCGCCAATAATCTAAGACACCAGTCGCTTCTTAGTTCCTGGGACAGGAAGATCTTACGACAAGTCTCTGCGTCTTTCCTCCCTGTAGGCATATTTCTATCGGGTAGTGCATCTTACCTCTGACACGAGACTCCATTTCGTTGTGTAGGACTTTCAGCCTCACACGTTTATTCGTCATTTACCACAACTTACGGAATAAGATCCCGTGCATGCCTGGACTCTGTATTGGCAGTTCTCGTCCAGCACAGTTAGTGAATTCTGTGAAGGTTCTCTTTCAATAACCTTCACTAATTGCACACAGACTCTCGTCCCGACCTATTATGCATGGGGGACCGTCCTCGCGCTTCAGTCAGTTCTCCGAGCTATGTGTTGTGACAAGCATTTGTGGGGTTGGAATCAATCTTGTCGCCTTCTTCTAGTCTTCCTGGCTACCCGATCCAAACTTAGACGTATCGGTCTGTCTGTCTGTCTGTCTCTGTCTGTCTCTCTGTCTGTCTCTCTGTCTGTCTCTCTGTCTGTCTGTCTCTCTATCTCCTCTCTGTCTCTCTGTCTCTCTGTCTCTCTGTCTCTGTCTCTGTCTCTGTCTCTGTCTCTGTCTCTGTCTCTGTCTCTGTCTCTGTCTCTCTCTCTCTCTCTCTCTCTCTCTCTCTCTCTCTCTCTCTCTCTCTCTATTATCTGGTCACGTTATCGGTGCGACTGTCGTGGTCATCAGCTTCAAACACAACCCTCCACAATTCAGGCAAGAGGTATGTGGGTGCGGCCTTCCTCGAGTTTCAAACAACCTCTAACCTTCTTGCGATCGAGAATCAGTCCGCCACGCTATTTCGCAACAGGGCTGGCCGAAACAAGGTCAAGGCTAAGGACTTGCAACCTCAGGGCCAAGGTGAAAGACACCAAAACAAAGACATCACTCAGTTCCTGCATATCATCAAAGTAGTTATCTACTTAAGGGTGAATCTTATTTGTAGTAATCGTAATCTCGAGATTTCTACAGCGCCCAACGAAAGCTAAGTCGCGGGAACCAGGTAATTCACAGGCGCTCAGTCAAAACAAAATCGATAGGCAAAAGGGTTCAGTTCCAGGTCAAGATCCAAGGGTCTCAGGCAGTTAAGGTTTATTTCTAGAATTAAAATTATGCACACACAAGCCTAAGCTTCATGTTAAGGGTAGCTTATTTGTAGGTTTTATAAGAGCTTATATCATGCACTACTAGCATTGAGAAAGTCCTTTTAAATGATGACTTGCTCTCCGCTGTAGGCCTATACGAGAACTGAGGTGACGTCTACCGAATGTTGCAGGAAAATATAAGGCATAATCTTGTGTGTGATTGAATGGTCTGTCTGGTAGCGCGCTCAACTGGACTGTAAGCCAACGATTGCGGGTTCGAGTCTGCTGAGCGGACTTCCTGCAACGACCCTGTATAAGTCGTTCGCGTATGCTTGTTTGTCACTAGGCACTGGAGTTTGGTTCCGGAGTCAGCTGCCATCGCAGCAAACGTAAAGTAAGTCCTTCAGTGTACTGGCCCGTGTCCTGCAGGACTTAGGGCCGAATACATACGTACGTACATACATACGTACTTACATACGTACATACGTACAGAGTGATGAATGCGCGCTTCCACTACGTTCCGCTGTGCAACACGGGGGCTTTACTAATTTTGATTGGCCGACGTCTCTAGAATAAATGATCCAGCGTTTAATAATAACAACAACAATAATAATAATAATAATAATAATAATTACTGTCTCTGGACTAATTTTTTCACCAACTGAGGGATCATACCTACTTCGGGTAAAATAATGATAATAATAATAATAATAATATTAATAATAATAATAAGACGATTTATATAGCGCCAAAGTACGGCTAAGGCTGGAAAATGGCATCGTGTACGTACAGTTATTCGCTGACTGCATCCACATGCGGCGTAAGTGTCAGCAGTGGCCCCCTATCCACAGCTGGACCTGGCATCAGCGGCGCTTCCAGCAGCCATCTCCTTGAAAACCATGCTCTTAAACCCGTGGAACGCCAGATCCTCATTCTTGGCCAAGGTATTCGTGGCACGAAAACTCACATTTGCTACGATTCAACAGCAGTTCCAGGTTCTTGGACTTTTGCACTTAAGCCATGAACATTCGAGACAAGAAAGCGAACGAACAGACCCTTCAGAATTACTATATTAGAGATATATCAGCCTAAAAGCCTATGTGCGTATAAGTACGCGTGTTTATTGCAAGTGTTAAAGCAGACTCACACGACAAAAGCCGAAAGAACTGCGAAAAGGATGAGAATTGTTCGACGAGAAGCCATCTTTGATCGTCTCTTCTGCGTTGTTACAACTGCGATTCGAGAAAGAACCAACCTTCGTCGACTATAAACGCAACTCCAACATATGCAGAGACGTTGGTGCTATGCCGTTCGCATAGGCCTTCTAATGTCTGATTGCTCGAGGGCCTAACAGGCCTGATCCCTTATCTTGCCTAGACCGTGACCCTGTGGACCCGCCCGTAGATAATGCGACCAATTATTAATCAGTCAATAGCTCTGATATGCAAGGCCAGAATGAAGAATGGAGTCGCATTTAATTATAATCTAATGCATTGTCTTTGTCACGCCTGTGTATTTCTATAGCCTTGTTGAAAATTAAACCTTCATAACTGATAAGGGTAATATACGTAAGCAAGCCAAGGCCTATGCGTTATGAAATCACGTACAATCTTCTCGAATTCTCTCTCCCCCCGCTCTGTCTTTCGTCCGTTCGCAGTTCGCTCTCCCTCGCTCCCTCCCTCGCTCCCTCCCTACTTCCCATCCTCTCTTCCTTACCTCTATCCTCCTCTTTCTACGCCTCGGTCTTCCGGTTTCCTCCATAATTCTGACGATATGCAGAGAAAACTGCCACAGACAACCATTATGAAAAAGAAGAAGCAGTCAGGTAAGCGTACCTCGGGCCCATTGTCCTCTTGCATCTGACGACTACCTGTCCGTCTGTCTGTCCGTCCGTCCGCATGTCTGTCTGTCACAGTGCCCCTCTAAGTAGGCCTATTTCTCAAATAAACGCCCTACAGAATAGTACCTCAAAAAAGTCAAGCATTCCATTCCGTTAGTTTACCAGCGATGAACAGTAGTTAACTACTCCAGTTGACAACTAGTAGTTAAACAACTCGTCGAAAACTAACAATTCCGTCGGCGATGGGCTTTTCCCGACGTGAGAAGCGTCCTGATGTTGGAAGTGGAAGGTGGCGAGCACCGCGTCGTCCGTCAACGACCGATTGGTGCCTCGTTGCATCCTGAAATTAATTATGGACAAGTTGACGACGCCCCTTGAAACGACCTTGCACCAGTTTTGACACCCAAGGTCGTGGTCATGAGGTGATCGCCAGATGGCGTTCGACCACCGTCGCCACGAGTTGCACCTCCCGACTGGCGCTCGAATCCTCTCGTTGATCCTTACGTTAAAAAGATTATTTTTGGCTTTGATAGAAGCTCGTTAGCACAACCCTATAAGCAGCAGCTAAGGCATACAGCACACTATGATGAACGCCAGTCTACAGTCTACCAACTTTACCGCGATCTTATCATAGCCTATAAACTTAAACAAGTTATTGCATTAATTTGCATTGTGACTGTAATCATGAGGCTTAGGCCTACATTTCTTCACAAACCTTACTTTGCTTCAGTGGCCAAAAAGTAAACTTAAGGGCACCGTGTTAGCCCATTTCGCAAGCGCAGACTGAATTAAATGGGTATATGAAGTATATGAAAGTAGGCCTATATATATATATATATATATATATATAGTATACGAATGAAGTATATGAAGTATATGGGTGAAATATATGAGCTTCTGTTCCGAGTCGGTATCAAGAGCTCGGTTTGGTATAGGTAGAAAAGGCCTACATTATGAAAATTTAGGCTGTAAAGAAGCTACACCGAAACCACAAAAGGAAATTTCATCATATTCACAATTGAAATTATTCACATTCTAGCAAATTTATTGTGTAATTAAATGAGCGCCTTGATTTAGGCGACTGATGCTTGGACAGGTGAATAAAGTTTCAATTAGCAGGCTCTCGCACACTCGAAGGCCTAGATCTAACTAGGCCTTTCTACTTTCGTCCACTACTCGTACTCGTATAAGAATGAAACTGTACCTCACATAAGTCCGACAGTGTTTTGGGTCTGAGAAAAAGTTACAAAACACTAGCATATAGCTACAGTAGCATATAGCTACAGTAGCATATAGCTACAGTAGCATATAGCTAGTGTTAGGCCTAATTCATAGCATCTTTGCAACAGCACTATTAATATAATAGCCTGCTAGGCCAAATTTGCTATCAGTATTGTTACCAGGGCCTTTCAGAGATTCAGAGAGGCTCGAGCCACTGCAAATACGGGCCCCAGTCTCAAAGCACTCACGTCATAAGCCTACTAAATCGCAGTTGTGAGTTATAATACAAAAACAGGAGAAATAACTAAATAAATAAGCAATTAATTAATTAATTAATTAATTAATAATTACATACAAACTTTTTACAAAATCTGAGGCCTTTTCTCTGTGTGAGGTTTGGGCCAAATGGCCCTGCTGCCCCCTCCTCCCCTATAGGCCCCGATTGTTACATGCCATCATGATATGGCGTTCATAAATTATTTCTCACCAAATGATGCATCTGGACAAGCACAGCTAAAGCGGGGTCGTTTCAAGAGCAGAATGAATCAGGAAGATTTAAGCAAACAATAGATTTCTCGTATGGTTCACGAAATGGTATACTGATCAAATCCAACGATTAGCAGTTACAGGTTGTATATTGGGCAAATGAATACTAATAGCTAGTTAAACTGTTGCACAGGCCAATATTTTGCTTCGTCTTCCCTCCGAGCACGCAAACAATAGCCCTTTCTTTGTCTGTCAGCCTTGCTTGGACTTTCATTCTTGGTGGGCTTTCAGCCTTTCAAATAATCAATTCTGCTTTTTCCCGCGTGTGATCGCATGCAGCTTCAAAAGTTCGGCCCTACTTAAATGTCACGTTAAGTCATTTGTAACGCACGAGACGCATTTCTCAATATCTGCAAAGTTTTTACAGGACCCACATATTGTCATATCCAACGCGAGTTAAACATGCGCTCGGAGTACGCAACGGGTGTATTTCAATCAAGGGCGGATCTGGGGGGAATCGGAGGAGGCGCGGGATGACACAGTCGTCTGCTGTGTTTGAAAGGAAGATCCAAACTAGGACTAGAATACAACGCGAAAACCTTTAAAATGCAGTTGCATTCAGTTTACAAAGGATTTGCTGTTATCTAGGCCTACGCCGTCCCTCCGTCTCATTATCATATTTCAAACTGTGTAAACATGTGTCTTTCTTCTGGCCAGTGCGATGCCACAATGCCACAACTTCCGCTACGTAGTACGGACGTCATTACTCAAGTCACACAGATTGAACGCTACTATTATTTTTTCAGTGAATGGACACAGTATATCACTGATATACTTATATCAGTATATTACTGATATCAGTATATCATTGATATCACTACTTCTTCGCTGTAGTCTTCATATTTGCCTTCTTCATTTCCTCCTAGCATCATTTATCAGAGCTGTTTTCTGTTTGACAGTTTCTGTAGGTAGCCCTCGCCGGAATATTAGGTAGGCCTGCAAAGCGCAGAACTGTAAAATTTTGGTGGAAAGTACTCCATATATGAGATCTTTGGTTGATCCTAATTTAATAATTTCCCAGCATAATTTATAAGACATCTTTTTCCAGCTACTCGCACTTTTGAGATGAAGTCGTAAATAATTATCGCGATATAAATATCTTACTAATAATAAAATGGAAATGATGATGACGACGACGACGACGATGATGATGATGATGATTTGTTTAACGGCACATGCGCATCAGGATGATGGTAGACGCAAAACCCAAGACCATAGATAAACCACCAGCGAATACGCCATCTAGCGACTGCTTTCTATGGTCTTAAGACTATGGGGGGTGTTATCTAGCTGCGCTATCGATTGGATTGATTTTAAAAAGCGTGAACGAAGAATAGTGCCGATTGTAAAGAATTCGGCGTGTTTTGGATCTTGCGTGTTTGAGCAAAAGCCGAAAAATCGAAGCCGTATGCATTGCGTTAATATCTCTTTTTCAGCGTTACAGACACCAGCCCGCGATATTTATGTAGGAATTGATTGGAGTTTGACTAAGGGAGTGTATATGTAATTGGCGATACGAAGCCTTGCCTGCCTACCTACCTACGTACATACGTACCTTCCTACCTGGACGTAGCGACTGGAAGTACCGAGGGATTAAATGTGGATTAGATTACCTATGTTTTTCGGAACAAACCGTTGAACTTAGCATTCAATTTGGATTTAATGGAGTTCATCGATTCTGCTTGCTGCTTCTGAGTTAAACAGAAATATATCGTGCAATGTTTCGCAGCGGTTTTCTCGGGATAGTGGCATTTTGCTTGTTTCTTGGAATCACTTTCGGTAAGATTTTTGGTCTTCGGATCAATCGCATTTCTATTGCAGCGTTGCGTTTTGATGGCACGTGGTGATATATGAGTTGTAACTTGTGAGGTTAACTGCATTGGCCTGGTTTTCAAGACGATCACTGTGCCCTTCGGCTTTTATGCCCTGGGTCCAAACTGGCTAAAGGAGCAACTGAAACAGAGTGAGGCTAAAATATTCAATAATTTCTGTCAGACGTGTCACGATAATGAGAAATCACTAATTATGCCAAAATGGTTATTGCTTGTTTCAAACGATTTGAAAGAGTACACGCACTGACTCCCAGTCGAGGAAAGAATTATGTTCAAGATCCTCCTCTTCGGGCAAACGTCAGTGATGGGTTTGGCCTCAGAAAAAACATCAGGGAGCTCTGTGTTCCTGTATCGAGGCAGCCGAGTCATCAAGTGCTCACTGCAGCATGTGGGGACCTGATGGTTTTGTGCTTTTGTACAATGATATGAATACTGTGTTTTCTCATGCATTTGATTGTTCTTCCGAAGCAGTTGCCAGTTCAAAATTAGAGCTTTACTTGCAGTAATAGCTCGAGAAACATTTTGACCATAGATTGATCTGTCAGATGACAGTGGTTCATCATCTTGTGAGGTTCTAGAAGGTGCTACATAGACGTTCAGATATATACATAATACGTACATAATTCATATTAATATATTTACTCAGTAGCCAATAGAACTAGGCTGCAAATGCCTAATAGCCTTTTATGATTCATTACAATTCACTAGGAAAAATCATTCTGTCACGTTTACAGTTCAAACAAAGTCATAATATTATGCTCAGATGATTTAAAGCTAAAGTCATACTGTTCTGATTATGCTTCAAACCCGAGCACAGCATCATCACCGTGCCATCCACCGCAGATTGACAGGGCAGAAAACAGGTCTGGCCCAGCTGCCCTGAGACACAGACATGCTGGAAGCCTGGAATGATTGCACCACATAAAAGTGCAAACCGATAAGGAGGCTTGCCTTCAGCTGCTGTCAAGATGATTATTTCATTATTTAGACATCTAGCGGCAAGGATTTACGGCATCACACATGCTACCTGAGTTGTGCCAAGGTGTATAAGTCAGTTTTATCAGGTGTTTTGATCTTTTGATGGCAATGAGTAATTCACATGTCTTTGTTTTGTTTTGCGAGTCATTCCTGCCATGTAATTTATTTTATGAGAAGGAGCAGGAAATAATTCGTCTATGCAGTAATCAGGGAGATTTTTAATTTACGAGGAATTGAGAGAGATGAAGTGTCGAGTTGAGGGACATGATTCAGATGGAGGAATTTGTTAATCAAATTATTATGCTTTATTCTTTGTACTCACACTCACAGTGCACTTAATTCCAAGTGGAAAAATCTTTTGTGCTTTCAAGACTGTGCTTGTATGTGTATTAGATGCACAGTTTCATGTTTTTCAAAGCAAATTTAGGATTATTTAAAATTGTTGGTGTCTGCATTTGCAAATGTTAATATTTACTGAAACTGTTGTTTTCTTATTTATAGAGACTTTTTATTTTATGTGTTTTGAGTTTATATGCACTTTGTTAGTTTGCAAAGGAAAACCCATTTTGTGGTTTATCACTTTTCTTAGTTTAGAACTGATTGTGATAGTTTGCTTTAAGGTGCTGCATTTGGTTAAGCCAGCTTAACCATGTTGGCCTGCATGTTGGCCAACCGTTTTCTATTGTTAAAGTGGCAGGATGGAACATGGTTACACGCACTGGTACTGCGTTTGCTAATGCATTCCTAGTTCAAATTATTGTTGGGCTATTGAAGTCAAAATGTGCCATGGAAAATTGGCAGTATTATTCTTGAACAATGATGCCTGTAAGGAAAGTTGTCTAGTCGGATAGCGTCACTGAATACTACGTTTGATTGAGGAAAAAACATAGTACCGTAAATGAACCGTGATCATGTTGTACTTCCTGTTTTAATAATTACCTGCCTATGTATTTACTTGCTTGTGTATACTGAATAGGTCTATTCAGTATACACAAGCATGTGGAGTTTTCATGCTTGCTTTCTGATACTTACTTGCTTACTTGTAATTGAAAGGTACTTCTGTAGGGATATATGAATGGGTCCATGGTGTGATAATGTAAGGTTGCTTTTATTGGGTGACCTATTTGCTTCCTCTTCCCCCTCACTCACTTTCAGTGAGTGAGAAGGGGAGAGGAGGTTATTGGGTGTTATTAATTTTAAACTTGTTAGCTGAAGGGTGTCTCTCTTTCTGCCTTTCTGTATGCCTGCCTGTGTGTCTTTGTCAGACTTTTCTTGTTGCTTTCTTCTGCTTGAATGCCTTGAATGGAAGGTCTCTTCTCAAGCCTTACAAATACCTGTCAGAGTTGTTGGCATGCCTTCCTGTTAGGTCCTTGTGTCAAAGAGAACAATTGTTGAAAGAGGATGCAATTATGGGGCTTCACAGAACAGGCTTTTCTGTTGTGCTGGGCAAATAGTGAAGCGCTTTCGCCACAGGACAAATATTTTCAACTGACCACTGTCTACTGGTAGCTGTTATTTTATATCTGGCATTGGGATGGGGTTTTCAAATAGCATTTTTTTGTTTGGCTGTTTTTCTTACAGAGATTTTTCTAGACACTAAGTGCAGATCCTGTGCTGTTAAAGCTGCTGTTTACTAAGAGCAGACACCAGTCTGGTTAGAGTGCTTGAAGATGCAAAATGTCTTAAAGCAACGCACATTCATTGTCACTTGCCACCGGAAAGTATTGTCTAATTGCTTCAAACGGTTACAATAATGTCTGAGTCTAGGACACATAGACTCTTCTTTATTACTAGACAGTTGATTTTTAAGAGCATTCAAGCGAAATTGATGTCTGCTCTATCCAGATATTATTTCCTATGAAGATGTTCTCCATAACTGCTTGATCATCTTAGCCACTGCCTAAAGTATTTCCACAAGAGCTGAGAGCTCATCTCTTTCACCTCTTGTTATGTATCTGATTCTTAACTTAGAGCTGATGCATTATATCTTCAGTTTTGGTTGTAACCTAGTCTTTGTCACTTTTATTTTGTATTGGCACTGGTTCTGGTTTGGTGCAGTAGCAGAATGAAAGTCAAGAGATCAGACAAAACTGGTGATAAAATTATATATATATATATATATATATATATATATATATATATATATATAATATATATATATATATATATGTAATAGTTGTTTTTCTTGTCATTCTTAGCTTTTATTGTAGTTATTATGAACAAGGCTCCTACAAATGCTAGAAGTTCATTATGTACCATACATGTGGTAAGTTTATTGTTAAACTTCAGAAAGCTGCATGGTGCATATATGTTTTTGTGTTTATGTGTATGTATTTGTATGTAATCATAATTGTAACTGCACATTTATATAATACATCTTCAAGAAAACTACTCAGAAGTTCTCTGGACCTAATAACAGAAGACCACGATCAGTTTGTCTTCAATTGATGGCAAAATAGAGGCAGAGAAAGGCCAGGAAGCTCATGTCACAAGTGACATGGCAGACTGTTCCGGAGTGAGAGGCCAACCATGGTGAAGGTACCATGTTGCACTGCGGGCGGATGGTGGGACAGAGTTAGACTCATGTATACGTGCATATGTATTATGCATGTATTATGTATTTGTGTGTGTGTATATGTTTAAACTGCAGTTCTGCACTGCTTTACCCGTTAGTGACTCAGTAATACTTCATTTCCAATTCAATTTGATACTCAGTGGTTTGTTTGGCTTTGGTTGACTGTGGTTTAATTAGTTCAAGATGGCCAAATCGTGAATAAGGCTGGACTTATGTGTATAGCCATTTTTCTCATTGCTACTAGCAGTTTGTTGTGTAGAGTGCATTGGGTGGCTGCAACTGCTGCTGCTAGTTGTTATTTGTGTCCTGCTGGGTTGTATTAGTTGGCTGATGGCTTCTGGTCTGACGGACTCTGAAAGAAAGTAAATGAAGGCCGGAAATCAGTGTATGAACCGCCCCTGAAGAAATCAAAGTTATTGTACTATGTGACCTCGGCCTCAGATGCATTTGGCTTACGGTGGATAAAGATAAATACGGAGCTGCATCCATGCTGACATCAAAACAGGAACCAAGAGGGTCTAATGTGCTTGGATGAGTCTTTGGAAAGACTGCAGAATGCTGGGCAGTTCATAGTAGGCACAGGTTAAGTGATAATCTCTCAGCATAGGGCCATGCCTTTGCAGCTTCTGAATAGAATCATAATCGTAAATGCACATTTGTAATCCACGTCTTCAAGAAAACTCCTGAGAGTTGCTGCACTTGATCTGATCCGCCTGGCCTGACAAAACAAAACGACGATTGAATAGAATGGTCTTCAACTGTTGGTGAAATGGAGGCAGGGAAAGAAGAAGAAGAAGAAGCTTACGTCACAGGTTGCGTGGGCCTGAATGAAGGGCTGACCATAGCAAATCTACATGACCATGTATCGCCTGCCATGTTGCCTTTTGGAAGTACGGGACAAGGGAACAACCAGATCATTCTGTGCTGCAGAACGAAGAATAATAGTACTTCTATAGTAATTCTTGTCTATAAATCCTTTTAATTGTTGTTAAAGTAATATATATTACCATTGGTGTTATTTTTGAATTCAGTACCATGGTAATGCCTTCTGTTGTATTTGTTCTGAATATTAACTGTTATTTTAGGCAAGATGCTGGCTTGATGCGCTTGCCTTGATGCATTTAACCTTTACATACATCTAAACAAGTTACTCTGCCTGGAGTTGTGGTCAAACAAATTGAAGCAAATAAATGCGAAACGGATCAGTTATAATATTTGGTTTGGTCCTTCTCTTTAAGATAACAGTTTAAAGATGCATAAAACATGGTTTGCCATTGAATGGTTAATGGTAATTGATTTTGAGCTAGGCTGTTCCTTAGCATTTAATAGCTTTGATTAAGTGGTTTGCTATCAAGATTGGGCGATTTATTAGTGTCCGTAGCGCTTTATTTTACCACCTTTGGAGACAGGCTTGTTAGGCCTTTGTGATAATGACAGTTTTACGAATGATGCCTGCGAGATGGATAAATTTTCTCTGGGTGAAGCAGTGCGAATCTAACACTGTGTGGAGGTAGCCATCTCAGGCTGTGGAGGAGCCATCTCCATTGAATATGGTTTTGCATGATGTATTCAGCACAAAAGTTCGTTGACTGGCTAGTTGCAGTTCGATTGTTGGACTGCAGAAACAAGTGTCACATTGACAAAGGAAGCCTTTGGAAGAAACCAAGAGAATCATAAACTGGGCCAGATCTCGTATGGAGTGTGTGATTTGACATGCATTGCTTGTGGGCCCAGTTATACCGGAACCAGAGGCCGGCTTTGTAATGCGTTTGCTTTGTGGTGGTTTAGTGATTGGCAAGTGAATGTATTGGGCAATTTTTATAATAACCAAGGTCTGCTTTGGAGCAGTTGTTTTGTGCCATTAATTTGTCAGCAGGTGGTCTTTGATATGTCAGGAATGAAAAATCCCATGAAATCTAGCAAATCTAAGAAGTGACTGATACGGCATCAACTGCCATCTGTCATTCTGTTTTTCAACTTCAGCTTTTAAGCTTAAACTGTCTGTGAACTCTGACATGTTTGGCCATTGGCATGCCCCGCCAAAAAAGACTGCTTCAGGCTGTTCACAAGAATTATTTCCTGCTACTATTGGATATGGTAGTAAACACAATAATCTGATCGGCAGCTTAGAATCATTCATCTGCTTGTAAAGATATGTATGCATGCATCCTGTGCAGTTTTGTGGACTAGTAGGCATTTGCCTGATGCTTGGATTTGGTTATAAAGGAGAAAATCAATTCAGTGCTTAGTTTTTCCTTTCTAAGCAAATAAAATAAATGCCTACTAGTCTGTGTATACACATAGAAATTAATTCATAGCACTGTATACATGAGCAGAGGAATAAATGTGTGTGGCCTGTGTATATTAGCTAATGAGAAAACATGCTTTGTTCTGATGTGCTTATAAGAAGGTGAGTTATTGGAACCAATCGACCTCGTATGACTGGCATCAGGAGCTGGTGATGATGATGATGATGATGAGAAGGAGGAGGAGGAAATAGGGATTGGTTTGATGTGCATGTAGGCCTTGTAGGGATAGGTTGGTGTTTTCTCTAGATACTGATTTGTGATCTGTACCTGATGGCATTGATGGCTGTGCCTGAATGAAGACATTGGTAAAAGTCCAGAGCTCTGATTCTGCTTTTCAGAAGCTGCAACCAGACACTGTTATTACGACCAGTATTCCACAACCCAACCTCTGCAAAACTTCAACTGTTGTCAGCTGAGTTTGTAAAGAGAAAGCTTGCTGAATCTGCCGAGAGGCTGAAACGAGTGTCCTGCGCCAGATAATCAAGATCGTTCAGACCCTATCCATATCAACCGCCTCCAGAATCCACAGTCTTGCTAATCCATGCCAAAGTCCGGATGGCTTAATGATTGCTGTTCAGACAGTTACTGTCGTCTTCCCTGAGGCTTGCAGCTGTCTTATGTCAATATTGCCTCTTATTGCCTATCTATACATATAATCGTCTTAGCCGTAAGAGATTTATATGGTGCCAGATATATTGGCTCCACACAAAATCAGCCTCCAGGAAGATGAACCCAAAGAATGGAACTTCCTGCCATAAACTGACTGGCTTTAGTTTCATAAAACGACAGCCTAAATTTGGTATTAAATTTTGGGCAGATGCTTTGTGCATATGATTATTCTGGCAATTAATCTTATCCTCTCCTGAGCGATGGTGACACAGCCCTATATAGGAACATAATCCTATAGGAACATAGTCATATAGGAACATAGTCCTATCAATGGTGAGATGGAAGCGACTAATGTTTTTCATTTTCATAAACAAGACTTTATGAGCTTCTTTGAAACTTACAGTGTTACTCTGACAAAATGTCTTTCTGTACATGATTTTCTGTTTCAAATTTTGCTATGATTTCATAGTTGGGATTGTAACAGATGATCTGTTTTGTAAAAACTCTATTGAATTGCCCTTCAGGGCATCTAGGTTTATAAATTAATTGTTTAAGATGTTTGGTGGAATATGGCTTTTTCTCATTTATTATTGGGTTCTGCTTCATGTTGACTAGCCCAATTTGCAGGGTAAGGGTAATGTATCGTTCTACTTTACCAAGTGAGTTGTGTCTTCTCACCTAAGCCAAGTGAAAGCAGAGTAATTTATCATCCTTCCTAAGCCAAGCCAAGGAAGGGTAGCGTATCATTCCACCTAAACCAGTTAAAACAAGAATGACATGTCATCCCACCCAAGCAACAGAGGACAGAGTACTGTGTCATCCCAACCCTGGTGCAATGCACTTAACTTTGTGGAGACTTTAGGTGTTTCTTGCAGGGGCTCAGAGGCTGTTAATTGAGGAATTCTGGACTGGGAGTTGATTCACAATCAATTGCCTATAGGGTAAATGGAATGTTTGTCTTGGGCTGTTGGTAATGGGTCAGATGGAAGGACCCATGTGGTTATTAGTCCAGCCAAGTGGTAACTTGTCAACAGCCATCTACATAAACCTTCAGGCATCCATTAGTGCTAGATCTTATCAGTACATAGACTTCGGAAAGTGAATTTTAATATGTAAACATGGAGTGAGTGAGTGTGTGCTCTTAGTGACCTGATAGGGAAATGCCCAAGGGCCTTGACAAGCCCTATGTTGGTCACTTTGCTGCTGGCCATTGTCCAGTTGTCTAAATGTTGTTGACCTATCAGACCCATATAATCTTGAGCCTGCACTGTGGAATACCATATCTGGGCTAATGTATGGCCCAGAGGCTGGTGCTTTAGGGCTGACCCTGGCATGATCTGCTGGTCTAAGTGACCTTTTAACCCCAATATTCCTTCTCCCATCCTACTATAGGCAAAAAAGGTAGATATACAGGTACAGGTATTCCCTGACTGGAGCCACATGCACTGCAAGTGTTAGCATATGCACTGTAAAAACAATTAATTAACAAATCAAAATGACACAAACATGAAGTAAGTTAGTTGCAAGTATTGTATTAAAGGATTATTTGACAACTTTTTAGCACCTCTATTTAATGGCAAAACTTCATCCATATTTTGTGCAAAAACCCAGTTGATGCAGTGTCCGTTTCAACACAGGTGTGAGGAGTGTTCAGTTAGTCATATTTGAAATTGGATTATGTCAACTTTGATGTGAAGCAAAATGTTCTTTGACTTAATCTGAGCTAATCAGATTAGCTCAAATAGCTTACTATTCATTCATTAAGAACATTTATGTTGCGCCTTTCAAGATATCTACTCAGAGACGCTCCCAGCTCAGCCCTGGTGAATGAGAACAGTTTTCAAGTGTTGAGGAAGGGTATATGTAGCACCTGCAGCCCGAAGGACATGCAGATCCATGCTAGGTGTATAGCATTTAGCAAGTTCTGCATGTGAATTTTTGTTATGCTCAGGTGATTACGCTGAATAAAGCAAGACAAAGGGAATCAGATGAGATCTTAAGAGAACAGAAAAGCAGCGACAATGGACAGAATCCGGATGGACTGGGATCATGCAGCCGCTTGTGAAGGGTCTGAAGCAGTCAGGGTAGAGCATAAACTGACTGGAAAAGATACCGGGTTCTAACAAAAACCGCCTTTAAGTGAAAGCTGGACAAAGTACGTCAGATAAATATCGCAGATCTGTGATGTCTGGATTCCACAAGAAGCTAGGTGCTAACGATATTAGCTGGAGATTAAGGTTCAGATAAACTATCAGGAAATCTCAGACGTCAGTGATTATACCATTTGGTTTGATTCTGAATGAATTGAAGAATGAACAACTGAAGGAATAAATGGTTGACGATATAAATGTTGACGACGATGATGATGATGATGACTGATTATTATGGTGATCATATTCTTAATAGTAATAGCAGTTAGTACTGGATATAGGGATATGAATTTTATGAAAACAATATTTGCAATTGATGTTGAAAATATTTTCTGAATATCAAAGAAGCCACATCTCCATTTAAAAAATAGATCTGCCGAAAAATTCTCAAACTTGATTGATTTCAGACAGAATAAATTGCATGTTGGAGTCCATTGATGAAAGCAGAAAAGAAATGGTTTATGGAAGAGATTGACGCGGCTTTGTATAGCATGACTGGTGATAGCAGCAAATCTCACCAACTGGTCAAAGAAAGTGACCAATGATTTCGTTTCATTGGACAAGCAGCAAAGACAGACAAGAATTAGCAAAAGACTATGATGTATTTCACTGAAGCATGACAGGCTCAGCTTGCATGCCAGATCCTGATCATTCATCAGACAGTTGGATTATGTTAAGTCAGCATCTACTATCATGAAAAGAAAATTGATTTCCTTAATGCTGTAGTCAACATTTTATTCTGCTTTAAGGCCCAAATGAAATCCTGATGGGGTTGGCTGAACAGATTGATCTCTTCAGCTGTGTGATTCTAGGGTTGATTGATCTTTCAGTTGATTTGCAAGCATGGCAGTGTTCAGCAAACTCACAACAAGGACAGCCTGTTCTTACAGGTTATGTAATATAATCTAATGACTTCTATAGCGCTATTATCCTATTACATAAGGCATCTAGTGGCTTCTATAGCACTATTATCATATTACATAAGGCATCAAGTGGCTTCTATAGCGCTATTACCCTATTACATAGGCATCAAGTGATGATAACTTCAAGTGAAATTGTAGTAAAGGAATCATAATCCACTGGAGAAGCCTGGTTGAAATATGTTGGGTCATTTTCATCGTGTGGGTCAATAGTGAATTATCAGTGTGCAACAGGATTTGAATCATCCATGCATAGGTCAAAGTCCAGCATGTTACCAGCCAGCCACCATGCCACTCGATCACTGTAGCTAAGCTGTTAAAGTAGTCAGTGTTTTGGCTGACTTGTATATTTTGAAATAACTGTTATAATTCAATCACCTAATTACATTTAAGATTTACTATGAAAGGCTTGCAACATCAGTTATGCTTATCTTGTGTCAACTGTGCTCCACATTCCCCATCATATAATATTTGATGTTTATTCTCCACATGTCCGTACATGTATGATTCATGTTTGTCCACATGTTTTTGTGTCCTTGTCCACTCACTGGCTCAGTTGTGTGCCTGCATGCATGTGTGTGTGTTTGTGTATGTGTGTGTGTGTGTGTATGTGTGTGTGTTTGTATGTGTGTGTGTTTGTGTATGTGTGTGTGTGTGTGTGTGTGTTTGTATGTGTGTGTGTTTGTGTATGTGTGTATATGTGTGTGTGCATGTGTGTGTTTGTATTTATGAATGTCTTTCTGTGTGTTGAGGGTAGGAATGGTTCCTGTTTGGTTGGTTAAGCACCTGCTTCCTTTTTTGCTCGTTTTGGCATTACTTGAACAGGAGCAAGTCTTCAGATTGTTCCTGGGCACGATGCTGCATTATAACTGGAACTTGGGATGTAAGGAAGGACGGATGGATGGATGGACAGATAGAAGAATGGCCTGCCTGCCTGCCTGCCTGCCTGCCTGCCTGCCTGCCTGCCTGCCTGCCTGCCTGCCTGCCTGCCTGCCTGCCTGCCTGCCTGCCTGCCTGCCTGCCTGCCTGCCTGCCTGCCTGCCTGCCTGCCTGCCTGCCTGCCTGCCTGCCTGCCTGCCTGCCTGCCTGCCTGCCTGCCTGCCTGCCTGCCTGCCTGCCTGCCTGCCTGCCTGCCTGCCTGCCTGCCTGCCTGCCTGCCTGCCTGCCTGCCTGCCTGCCTGCCTGCCTGCCTGCCTGCCTGCCTGCCTGCCTGCCTGCCTGCCTGCCTGCCTGCCTGCCTCAGTAACTGTCTAAGAATCCTTAAGCATTAGTAGTTTGACACATTTGCCTCCTATTAATCTAAATGTCTGTAACCGTGCTAAGTCATTTGGCTGTAGTCGGTGTCTGGTAGAAAAGAGGACTGCAATTTATATGGAGCTGATCCTTCACTGGACTTTTATGGATGAAACAACTGACGCTTCTTATGCCCTTCTTGTAGACAACTGCCAAGGGGTAAGGCTAATAGTGGGAATTAATGAAGGCCACCTCTGACCTACAGTCTTAAGTTACCCAGCTAGGGCTACTGTCCCGGTGTGTGCCGCCGTCTGATATCTATCAAGATAGAAATGAGTCAGAGGAAAACAGAAGGCAGGAAGGGCTGGGAGGGAGAGTGGGAAGTAGGGATAGAGAGAAGTGAGGGGAAATGGAGTGGGAGGGAGGAGGTTGAGTGGAAGAGGGGGATTGAATTGGAAGAAGACAAATTCTGAAGACAGTGAGTGAGTCAAGACCTAGAAACTTGATCTCACACTGGAGGGTATGAAGGTAATCTCTTCTCACATCCACCAGCCAGTCTGTGTCTTCAGAGTCTCAGGTCCCTGTGATACAAAAATGCTAAATGGAGGCTGAAACTTGTTAAATAAAGATAACATCCATTTCTTCTTACCTTTCTTACCTGTATATATGTTCTTTGCATATTGATGTAATATACTGTATAAGTACACATATGTATAGCATTTATGTCCTTACATGTCTTATATGGTATTTATGTGTAGGTACATTTGTATAGAGCCTTTAAAAACCGGTCACTGGCATTGACCACTAGCCTAAAGGCACTACAAGTTTTTAAAGTGAAGAATAACAAGTTAATTTATTGTAGGCTCACCTAAGAAGGAAGATATTGACCTATAAAACCCATTTCATGGTTGACTGTTGACACTGTGTTTGGACTCTTAGGTATGAAGATGGGGAATGCCTATTGGCCAGTGAAGGCCTTGCATTATCCACTTAAACACATCAGTTGGTTAACAGTTGTGAGTTGCCATTTTGGAAGTCAACGGCACATCTATATATATATATATACACTGATTTTTGCGTGATTCCATCTTGGCCCCTAGTGAACACACATCCGTGCCTCAGATTCAGGTGAACTGACATTGCGCGCATTGCAAGTGCTTTAAATAAATAAAATAAATAGCTCTGATCCAGATATGTAGAATGACTGCAAACTCTTTAAAAAAATTGAAGAAACTTGGTAAAAACTTATAAAATTGTAAACCCAACTGAAGAAGTGACCGGCCATGTTTTTGCTAATGGCCACAGTTCACGTAAGTACCGGTACTTCACTAATAAGGATGTGCATGGTCAGGATATTGATATTTGTGCAAATGAAACATTTCGAATGGTGCTTTGCTGCTACATGGCTAGTTTGATTTCCAGTGCATTATGTGAAATCTGGAAGCTACTGTTGAACTAATGTGCTGTTGTGCTGTACGTGTATCATCTTAATCTGTAGGGCTGATGACTCATTGTAAGAGGGCAGATGCTAAATGAACAATTGCACTGTCTTGGCCTTACTTTTGTTGCCTTTCGAGAGCTGAATTAGTCAGGAATTGCAGCTTTATTGGTCAGAAATTGGGGAATTCCCTTTTGAGAAGATGAATGCCAAGTGGAGTGGATGTCAGTCTCTGTTTACAATAGCATCTGTTGCTAAGATGGCTGCCATGATTTTACTGCCTTCTGTTGGAACATGCCAACTGTAATGTGATGGCAATCCCTGGAAGGCTATATCCAGTACCATCTGTCTAGGTTGTGGTTTTACTGATGCAGTAGTAGTAACTAGGAACGATATGTCTGCATTTGGCTACTTTTAGAGCTTTCTGAGGCTTCTTAAATAGTAATTAGTTCCACTAGTGATGTTGCTTAATTGAGTATGTTGTTTTAGTTAACCAATTAGATAACTTGCTGTAAGTGTGTTATTGAACCATGTCAATACTCATCGGTATCTGATTATCCAGTTAGTCAAAAGTGCTCGAAACATGCCTCCAGTAGTATTAGCAGTAGATGTAGCAATAAAGGAAATAAATGTAATGATTATGATATTTAAGTGATCGTTATGTTTTGCAGAATATTAGTTACGACCAGTCAGTAATAATTCAGCCATTTCTTTTATAAGTTTCCTTAGGCAATGTCATCTAATTATGAATGCACATTTAAAATTGTTTCTTAATGTCTGCCTTGTGTACTAGATCACCTGTATGCCTGCTTTTGTCTTGTTGCCCATGGCAGAACTGTTTGGTTTTGCCAGAGTTATGCATTGGCATTTTCCTGGGATTCTGTATTGTCTTGGGACAAAGCCATCGGATGCACCTGATGCCCATCAGCCTTTAGAGGGTATCTTCAGAGGATGGGCTGCTTGAGAAGCACACCGTTAGATGGCAGTAGGCGTTTGTACGCAACTGTGTGTCTGTTGAATTTCTTGTTTTATAAATCAGTCGGTGCCTGAGTGTGAATTGGCTGGAAGCAGACGGGTGCCATTTAATGCACTTGACTTAAGTCTACTCTTTGGTGAGTATTGAAACGTTACAGTTTAAATGTAAGGCTGACTTCCAGCGAGCAGTAACCTAAATGACGAGTTTCAGAAGGCATTTGCATACTAGATGCGTTCATTGAAATGTGCTTCATCGGTCCCTGTTGAAGTTTGCCATTTGAAAAATTCACAGGAAAGAAACGACGAATATTCGTGCATCACAGTCACCTAGTCAGCATATGTTTACGTTATTGACCATTTTTGCTTTATTTGTTCTTTATTCTTATAAAAGAAATTGGTTTTGTTGATGTCAAATACGTGTGTGAAATTGCTTGTGCATAGTTACAGCAGGTGCAGTAATGCTTGTTCCAAATGATCATGATTGGTAAAACTGTTTTCTTAGTTACTTTAAAAAAAACTGCTCTTGTGTTATGGTCTTGCACTGACTTCCAATTGTTTTGATATGCAAACAGTGCAGATGTTGTTTTGTTCCAGTGCATGCAAGTATGGATGTCGTTTCTGCTTAGCCTCTTTCACTATTTGCTTGCAACTCTGTCTGATTTGCCATGGCAGCAAATCATTTGCTGGATTTGCATAAAGATGAATTGATTTTTAAACATTATGGAAATTGCCTGTTTAATATATTGATGTTAGTTTCATTTGATGAGTGAATATTTCTCTTTACTTAGTGACAATACATGAATATACATCTATGGCAAAAGGAGTTTGTGCCCGGGTTTCCATTTGGCAATGTGTACTTGCCAGAAGTTTGGAGTTTTGTTCATTATAACATAAGTTTAATTCTGTTTAGTGGCAGCCTTAACCATAAATTAAAGATTTTGATCTTTTTCATCTATGCAGTATGCTTCATGCATGCATAACTTTGTCCTGCTGTGAAATGGACAGCTCAGCTGGTTGATTGATTAAAGGTGAATAAATCAGATGGTTGCAGTTCGAGCATTGGATTCTGAATTGACTCAGAAACATTCTACAGACCAGTCAGACTAATGATTGAACCAATGACTGTGCTGTGAAGGGAGGGCCACCTGCCTAGCCTGTCAGTCAGTAGAACTTGATGGTGATGTTTTAACTCATGTGGCTCAGGAGGAGATGGTGACTGTAGGGCAGTGATTGACAAGTTGAGGGGGAATGGGTGCACTGTAAAAAGTCTGTGGGAGGTTCAACCACTTTTGGTGGTCCCTGGGATCCACTGACATTTTTCTTAAGCTTCCACCATTTGATATGATGGGGCCAGTTCACCAGCTTGCAGTGATGGGATAGGCCACCACTGCTTAGGTGTAATACTCCACTTGTTATTGGCCAGATGGTCCACTGTTGAAAAGGTGGAATGCTTCACCATATTGGATAGAATGATCAGTTGTTCAAAAGGTAGAATGTTCCACCAGTTATTGGTGGAATGATCCACTGTTGAAAAAGTAGAATGCTCCAGCTGTATGTCAGTAGGTGTGCACTAAAATTTTTTCCCAAAGTTTTGTTTCATCCAGCTCCACTCTGTCCCCGTTATGTGGCATTACAATCTTTTATGATAGCAAGTCTTTCCAGTTATTACTTGATAATTATATTTTCAATGATAACACTGACAATAGATTCTCCAACATAAAATTCATGAGCTAAATCCACCTTTTGCTACGATTAATTGAGACTTACCAACCCAGTATGCATTAGTGGATTTTTCACCCCTATCACAACCATCCCACTAATGGGTAGAATTGTCCACCACGAGACAGTTTTTTATTTTTGCATTGTGGGTCTGGAGGATGTTCATGTGACTGGTTCATCCTGATATTCTCGCTTTTGCTTTTACCTGTTTTTATCTCTCACAAAATTAATTGTATCTGGATCATCTTGTTCAGTTTGATTACCTGCATAAACTTCTACTACTTCACTACTAAATTAATTTCACTTTTCAAATGTTAGACTTAACAGCTTGATGGATAAAAGAATTTTAAAAATTCTAATTATTTAATTTGAGTCCAGCCAAATTTGTGTAGATTTCATGGTATAATTAATGTACAGGCTGAGTCAGAATTAATGAGCTTAATGTACAGGTTGAGTCAGAATTAATGAGCTTAATGTACAGGCTGAGTCAGAATTGATGAGCTTAATGTACAGGCTGAGTCAGAATTAATGGGCTGTGGCCGTGATAACAAGTCCATTTTGAGTCATTCTAAAGGAAGCCCAGAAAGTGAAGTTATGCTAATGTCATAACTTCTGAGCATAACACTGGCAGTAAAAGGCAGCAAAAGATGAGAAATATTGTGAGAAAAGATTAAACATGCTCAGGACAGTCATGTAGTAATATGTGTCAGCCTGTTATGTGATCTCTGCCCACTGCCCTGTCTGTATCCAAGCCTGTTGTTCGGAAGATGATGAATCTTAATTTGCATACTACATGCAATTGGAAACTTATTGTTTGGGTTAGGTAATTTTAACCTAGAGGTCTTTAGGTGGGCACACTGACTGTCTGTAGTGGAGAGGTGGCATCTGGAAGAGATGGGGAGACAATTCAACAAGACCTAAAGCTGCTCAGACTGAAGAAGGAAGATACTGGAGATAGAAACAAATGGAAAAGAAGGATCCGTGTGGCTGACTCCTCTCCTAGGAGGGATTAATTCCAGCCAGAAGGAAAGAGATCTGCACAGCTTTGAATTTCTGAGTAGCTGAGGACCTTGAAATGTGTGGAGTACCTCCAAATACAGTGCTGACATCTCTCAAGCTGCAAATGATCACTTGTGATTATGTGGTGAGCATAATCTGGTAGCCTGCCGCAAGGGCTTCATTGGACTGAGTGTCATTCACCATCAGTCATCACCATATGTGCCAGGACACAGAGTAGAATCCTTTTGTCAGCCATGAATGGGATTTCATTCATTCAGCACTCTCTAGGCGTCTGTGAGAGACTGCTAATGGAGGTCTTCTCCAGCCAAATGAATGTCATTCCACTACAGATGAACTAGCATCACTTAAGCAAGCAAGAAACACCTTTGAGAGGATCTTACAAGCGATACAGAGATGCTCATTTGCACCGACATAAAGTAAAGTATCCCATATGATCCCACAAGTGAGATGTAGGGGAGGTGTTCTTTTCCGTTCTTTAGACCCTTGAGCCGGCAATGGACGAATCCCAAGGTCCTAGACATAGGGCCGGTGCATTGCAGGACTTGCTGTTTGCTTCTTGGCTTACAGTGGTACGAGTTTATAGAGCTTGGTGACAGAGGCACGGTGTGCACAAACAACTTGCCCATTGCCAGGGTCGTTACATGGAGTCAAACCCGCAACCCCATGATCATTGACCAATGACATTACTGACAGAGCACTGCAGACATGCACACATACATACATATGTAACATACATGCATATGTACATACATTCATACGTACTTACATACATGCATACATACATGCTGTAATCATGCATGTATACATACATACATACATACATACATACATGATAATGACTATTGTTAAGTCTGTATGTTGGGAGATCTCTGGAAAGTGTTCTTTTCTGTATAAGAATTGGTGCCCACTTGAATTGATATTTCAACAACTAGTGGATATATTGGGAAAAGCAGATGCAGCCTTAACTTTAATTGGCCTGTTTTATTTCACTTGGCAATCACATATTTAGGTGGAGTGTGAATTTTTCCTTGAACATAATGTACTTTTTTACCTTTGCAGTCACTTCCAGATTTTCTGCAGTGAAGGTCAATGTGAAACTACTTTGCATTTTATGAGATATGCGCAGTTGAGTTTTGAAAGTTTACCCATAAAGAATTAAAAAACCTCTATATGGCCTTCTTGCAGAATTGTCCCATATTGTCACTGGATTTCTAGCTACTGCATTTTAATGTATTGTAAGTGGACATTTGTCTGACTACCTTTTGTGTGTCTCTGCTGATTGGATTGACAAGATGAAGTTTTGAATGATTAAACCATTTAATTTGTCATTGGTATTGGATTTAAAAATAAAGAGGTATTACTGATATTAAGGTTTTGCTAGACAGATCTCAATACACAAATCATTGCTGGTCTGTTGGGATGACTGAATAATTGCTGCCAGTCGTGCAGTTTCTTTCATTTGCAGCTGTTTTGATGAAAACTCAGCTGAATCAGTGGCTGGGAATTCGTGAACTGTTTACTTTTAGGTTGCTACAGTGATTGTTTGCTACGTTGTTCGTAAAAAATTTCTCTCTCGTGATTGGATTTGTCTTGAGGTTGGTAAATAGATGTCTGACTTTCTGTGGGAAGCCCATGCAATGTGTCACTTGGGGCTTTTCTTTGAAAGCAAGCCGGAAATAAATGATCTGAGGCAGAAGAGATGTCCACTGCTTTACCTTGCAAAGCCTATCCAACCTGCAACACCCCTCTATTCACATTCAACCTTCACTGTGGACGTGTGACAGGGATATAAATGGCTAAAGTTGACCAGGGTCTTTGGGTCAGCACTGACTGGTATGGAGAGATAAATGGCAGAAACAGAGATGGAGAAGAAGTCGGAGGGAGTTCATTATTTTGTGGTGTTGTGCTTCACTGGTTAGCTACAGTAGTTGTTGTTCTCCATTCAAACAGTTGCTTGTGCCTGACAGTTAATGCAAATGCTGCTCTTTGTGTGTGTTGGTGAACCCAACACCCTCTGATTTTTATGGGTTTGTTGAGTGCAATGAGCTTGAACTTTATTTAATTCAGCCGTGGCAAACAGGATTAAGTGAGTGCAGATTTTAAATTTATGGATTCTGATTGTATGCTGCTTTTACTTGTGATGATAAATGACAATTGATTGTATTTTTGTGCCAAACTGGCCAAGTGGTAGCACTACAGCCTTTTGCTACAATGTCTGGGGCTTGGTTTCTCTTGTAATACCTGTAAGATGTGGTTGTGAAGCCAATGAACCAGTGATGAGAAGTTGATTTGTTGGGCTTTGAGTGATCTTTGACAGTGAGTGATTGCCTCCCCATCCAATTCCATAGTACACAAAAGAGAGGAACTAAATAATGGAAGTTCTTATCCCCTTTCCATAGGAACCAACCTTGAACTAGCAGGGGATGAATTCCAAAGACTTGGACATGAGGCCAGAATTCTCCAGACTTGTTTTCTGTCCAGAGCTGTCACTGATGCAGGGACTATATTCTGCTGCATAATGACAGAAGAAGTCATGCAGAAACAGCTTGCCAGCATGGTGTCCGACCAGTTTATGTATATATGCTGTATGTATACTAAACAGGTTTTAACCCTCTGTGTTTGAGTCACAAGGCAAGCACTTAGCAGGCACTATATAAATAGCCAGATCAATACGTACACTTATACGCATACAACCAAGTAGACAACAATAATGGCTTCATTTAATTGACTAGTAAGACAATGCTCCAAATGTATTTGCTCAAGTACATTATTATTATTATCTTCATCTGTCCAAGTGTTTTCTGACAAATTTTATGTGTTTGTAATTCTTCGATCAACTCTTATGTCTGCTTGTTATTCTACAGGTCAGGGAAGAGCAGAATTCAGGGAACTGTGGTTTACGGTAGAGCCGCATGATGTGGTGGCTTTGCGAGACAAGGCCGTTTTGTTTGACTGTGCAGTACACCTTGACCAGAAGATCCCCAGGTCCTCAGTTAGAACAGTCTGGCTGAAGGATGGTCTAACTTTCCCCACCGGTGACCACAGGTGAGGTACTCACTTTCTCAGTTATAGCAGCAATTGCAAGTAGGATGACTTTCATGCATATCAAACTCTTAACGTTACATGAGTTTTTATAAAGTTGTTTATTTTATTTAACAAATGAACCATGTTGCTGATATGAGCTTCTCTGAACTGTGTTGTTTTCTTTAGAGCAGTATTTGGGATGCTGGATTGAAGTTTTATGGTTGAATGCTTTTGTCTTTGAGTCCTTATTTTGGTACATTTCCTTATAGTGATGCAGTTCTCTCTAACCCAAAGTTCATAATGTGAAACTCAGAGCAACGTGATAACTGCTGAGCAACTTAGGCAACCAGAGGGCAACATGTAGAACACTGAGAAAATAAGAATTGTTCTCAGGCTTGTAAGGGAAAGAGAAGGTAACTGCGTCCTTCCACATTCTGTTCACAGGGCTGGCCAACCTGTGGTTGAAAACTGCTCTAATGCAGAAACAACAGTCATCTAATGGACAACAACCTTCCCCTGCACACAATGCAGAGCTTCATGACAGATAACAGCTGTTCAAGGGTTTCCCAAGACAAGATCTTAATGCTACGACCTCTTTGCCCAAGATCGCCTACCGATCGACCAACTAACTGATGCACCAATGCATGAAAACACTTTAAAATGCAATTTTGTTCACAGTATGAAAGGCTATTGTAGTAAACTATGTTTAGCTTTGGCACTTCATGTTGGACAAAAAATAATGTCTTTCTCGATAAAATTGGGAGAGTTCAGTAAAACTTGAAAGTAATGGAAAAAATAATGTGTTCATTTGTGTAAATTTTGGTAACCAAAAGAAGCAATGCGGTCTAGCTTATTGTTTCTTATTTCTTGCAGAACTATTTTGAGCAACGGGTCTCTGCTATTGGAAGGTCGACCAGAGGAAGGCTGGTACCAGTGTCTGGTGACCTACGATGGCCTCGGCTCCATGATCAGCCGAAAAGCACGGTTGCAGATGGCATGTAAGTGGTCAGTTGTAAGCTCTTTGATTTAACTGATCCCTTTGGCAAGTTAATCTTTTAGTGGGTGATTGAGAAAGTCTAATGACAGCTTTGCATGTCAGCTGTTGTACCACAGCTGTAATTGTTTGAGGAGGTAAGTGGAAAGCCAGTTTAATTGTCACAAAGCATGCTCATATCTTCTGCTTATGTGGTCTTACAGATGCTCTTTGGTTGTGGATCAGATTTTTAGGTCTTTTGATGTTACTTGGGGGTGATTGTCTAGTAGTTAGCATACTGAACTATGAACCCAGAGGTCAGGAGTGCAAATCCCTGCCAGGGCTGAAATATGGTTCAAGTCCCTGCAAGGACAGAAAAATGTTGCAAGATTTCTTCTCTGTTTGCACCCCTTTGCAAATTCAACTATAAAGTGAGCGCTTTGACTGTACACTGTTGGTGGAAGAGGGCTGGCCACCTGCCCTCATATGCCTTTATCTTCCTCCAGTAGTAGTAGTTATTTGCACAGTTGAAGCTTTATTTAAATGCTTACACAGTTTTGGATTCTCACTGATTGAAAGTGTTTTCTTTGTTCACTTAAACTGGCGTAGGCCAGTGGGAAATAAGACCAAAAGGTCTCAACTCTGAGATGGTCCTTTTTGAGTTACTTCACTTCTTTACTTATAGGTGCTTGTAATAATAGAGGAAGATCGTTGCTTTACTTAGATGCTTTTGTTTTTACACTTTTAAAACTAAATGCTGATTAGTTTGGGTAGCAGTGTTTTACTATTTCACATGCTTACTTGGGTTTCTATTGTAATTTATGTTTCAAGACTTAGATAAGGTATTTCTGGAGGAACCAAGAGACATGTCGATTTATCTCGGTGACATGGTCATGCTTCCGTGTTCGATAAATGGTGAACCGAAACCTAATGTCCAGTGGTTCAAAGATGAGAAGGAAGTGGACCTGCAGAACCTCAACTTCCTGCTGCATCCAGAGGCTGGAATACTGGAAATACGAAGCCTTCAGTTCCCCAACTACGGCCGATACAAGTGCAAGCGCATGAACGGTGAACGCAGCAAATACAGTGCAACAGCATTACTCATCCAGAATACAGATGTCGGTAAGTTCACAGTGTTCTGTTCTAACTGTTGGGTTAGATCAGTGCACATCATTTATCCGATGCTTTTTGAGACTTTTTTTAAACAGCACTGTATAAATTTCCAGATAATGCATATGTTCATATGCAGATTTATTCTGTAAATTGTAATTGTAATTAGAAACTTTTATAGCACTAGTGTCTAAGGTATCAACTGATGGTGTACCAAAATTTAAGCCGATTTCAGGTCAATATTCAGCAGTCAGTCTGCTGAAACAGAGAGGCAGCCTATGCAGATAAGCCAGCTGAAAAATTAAATCCTAAGTTGAGACCATGTCAGCCAACTCAACAAGTGAGTCATCCAGTTTTGAAGATTTAAGCCATTCAAACATCTTAAGTTGCTGTGGAGTGCCCCATAGCAGGAATTCGGTTTTTGATGGGTTAAGGATTAGTTTATTGGTCACCATCTTAGACTGCATCTCCTCAAAGGCAGTGGACAGCAGCTGCACAGATGAGTGATAAGACAAACTGTCAAATTAAATGTAGATTTGAGTATCATCCAAAGAAATGATATCCCAGTGAATGATTGTTGAGCACTGAACTTAGTGATGTGGTGTAAAATGTTAACGAAAGAGGATCAAGCACTGAAACATGCATGATACCACTTGTCAGCAGAGCACTAGATGAATAATTAACATTTATATATACTGATTGAGTGCATGGACTGGTTTAAGTAGCAAACCCACGTAGAACTAGACCAGAAACCCCAAACCAATGCTAAGACAATGCAAATGAAATAAAAATGGTCCACTGTATTCATGGTATCAAAAACAGCAGACAAGTCCAGAAGAACAAGCGCCGTCACCCTACCTTTATAGAACATGTGATGTCATTATGAACAGCAAGAAGGGGAGATTCGGTTATGTGAAACTTACCATATGCAGACTGAGAAGGGGAGATTAACGAGTTAGAAGATGAGTGAGTTTGCATATGATTCATAACTCCTGTCCAAGAATTTTCTATACAAAATTCAAAGTTGAGATACATGTAGGTCTGGATTTAGACAAGTCACCGGGTTCAAGAGAAGGTTTCTTTAGCAGAGGATTAACCATGACATGAGCAGAAACAGGTGGGAAGGACACCTCAGATAATGAGAAATTGATAATTGATGCAATAGTTGGTGATAGGACTTCACAGCAATCTTCTAAAAGCCATGTCAGAATGGTGCTAAGGAGACAGCTTTGTTTGACAAGAAAAAGCTGTTTGTGATCCTCTGCAAGAGTTGTTGACTGAAAGTAGTCTTAAAACTGGAGGTGAAGAATTAAGATGTACTTGGAGGTACTTTCAGGTACTTGGATATACTTTCATGTACTTAGATGTACTTTCATATACTTGGATATGCATGTATATACTTGGATATATTTTAATGTACTTGGATATACTTTCATGTACTTAGATATACTTGAATGTATTTAGATGTACTTGTATGTACTTAATATACTTTCACATACTTGGATGTACTTTCATGTACTTGGATATACTTTCATGTACTTAGATGTACTTTCATATACTTGGATATGCATGTATATACTTGGATATATTTTAATGTACTTGGATATACTTTCATGAACTTTGATATACTTGAATGTATTTAGATGTACTTGTATGTACTTAATATACTTTCACATACTTGGATGTACTTTCATGTACTTGGATATACTTTCATGTACTTAGATGTACTTTCATATACTTGGATATGCATGTATATACTTGGATATATTTTAATGAACTTGGATATACTTTCATGTACTTAGATATACTTGAATGTATTTAGATGTACTTGTATGTACTTAATATACTTTCACATACTTGGATGTACTTTCATGTACTTGGATATACTTCATGTACTTAGATGTACTTTCGTATACTTGGATATGCATGTATATACTTGGATATATTTTAATGTACTTGGATATACTTTCATGTACTTAGATGTACTTTCATATACTTGGATATGCATGTATATACTTGGATATATTTTAATGTACTTGAATATATTTTCATGTACTTAGATATACTTGAATGTATTTAGATGTACTTGTATGTACTTAATATACTTTCACATACTTGGATGTACTTTCATGTACTTCCATGTACTTGGCTATACTTTCATGTACTTGAATATAGTTACATGTACTTGTATATATGTGTATGTATATATATATACACACCAGAATCCAAGTAAAACAAATGGGTGTGAACCAATTTCAAAAACAGACTGGAACTTGATGCAAGGGTGAATTCAGCAACAGACTTGTCACTATATACATGATCTGGCACGGAGTAATAACAGGAACAGTATGGAAAAACAAGCAGCAAAATGGGACATCCATAAGCAGAGACACAGAAATTGAAAAAAACAAGAAAAAAGGAGCACAGATCATATATAAATGCATACATATATACATATGTACATACATACTTATGTATATATATATGCAGGTAAGATCTGTAAAGATAACACGTTTGTTTATTAGAGGCCTCTATAGAAACTCTTGATGAATGTGGTCCTGTGGCTGAAGAATCTTTCAGGTGAAGAATGCTTATGCTCTGTGCCGCTGTTGCCCTTGGTTCTCAGGCCGACTGTTTAATGTGCTGCTGATTACAACAGCTGTAAGTGGTTCATATGCAATACAGCATTGTATTAGTGTGACAGGTAGTATCAGGTTAGTTGTAAGGTTCACAGTTGCTGATAGTGCCATGTGAAGTGAATGTACAGCAATTCATCAGTGTTGAGACAATCATATTTAGGTAAAGGGCTGCTTGAGCAAAGCCATGATTTGCTAGTTTTTGTACAGGATTTGCACTGCCGACCCATGTCCATAAGCAGTGCTTAAGTTAAATGCCGACTAGCACCCATGGCCAGACTTAATAGTCTCTGACTAGCAGCCTTTGACAAACAGTATGGACTTAGGTGATGGACTAACAAGTGGGAGACTTAAAACATGTGAGCTAATTTTTATGCATGCCCTTTTACAGTATTAACATGGCTTTGGGAATCATTGATGCCCAAAAGGTGACTTTTGAGACAAAATGTTTATGTTCATTTTCTCTATTAATATTATAATTAATATTCATGATGTCAGCAAAGCAGTCATTTAAATAATATTTTCAGTTAAATTTGGTTCAAAGAAGTATTTATATTTTGAGTTTTATTGTTAACGTTATTGTTAAGAATGATCGAATGCATCTCAGTGGTCCTTAAACACTTGTTGACGTCATTAACTTCATCGAACTGATGAACTATGACAGCCGTCATGTTGTTCCCCTTCACTGTGCTCGGTCGGACTAGTCCACTTACACCTGGTTATGGGTGGACTAGTGTTAGTCTGGATTTAGAGTGCAAAAACCGCATTCTGCATAATGATTTTATTGATTTCATTGAAGACTAGCAGTCATGCTGTCGTCCATATGGCCCTAGTCTTAACTGGGAAGGCCATGAGTCACAAAGCCACCCATCCTCAGATATTGTTGAAGAAACTGTGATATCTTTATATTTTTCAACATTTTTGGTTGTTAAAATAAGAAGAAATGTGAGCATGATGTTTCCCACATGCTGTTTTCCAGTTTCAGTGAACTGTTGCAGAATGCCTTCACTGGAAATTGTCCTGCCTCTAGCGGCATGGAGGAGGAGGAGGAGGAGGAGGGGAAAACCGGGAAGCAGAGAGACCTTGGTTAATTGCGGCCTGCAGCTGTTTGCCATTCTGTGGTGGGATTGGCCATTGATTCCTTTGGTTCGCTCTGTCCGGAAACATTATACCTGGCCGCCTGGCTGTTCTTGTCTGTTGTTCCATGATAAATCTATCAGACTGGAAATGTAACACCTGGTCATTCTCAGTCCTGAGACTCTTCTCTTCCGTCTTGTCTCTGCGGGTTCCCAGCCAGAAATCATTCAGTTTTCGTGGGCACTGAGTCAGTTGGGCTCTGCAGTGACGCTGTTGCGTGCAAACAAGTAATGGTAATCTGGGAATTGGTACATAAATAAAAAAGTTGATTAAACAAACATGAAATGAGTAACTAAATGGATAAAACAATATAAATGTCAACAACTTTGTTATGATCCTTCTTTCTACAATCCCTCATATTGCCTTTCTTGAAGATTCGGTTTTCTTTTCGTGCAATTTTCTATTGAGGAAAAATGTTGAATTGCTTTGCCATGAGCATCGAATATGTCTGATGAAGGTCATTTGGCATTTATGGAGGAATTGTAAAGTATTGTTCTGTTTGATAATTTTATAATGCACATGCATAATGTAGTAATTTGTTTTATATTTGTATGATTATTAGTTTTATATTATTATGTATTTAGAATTTAATATTAATACCTAATTTTTCTACTCAAACACTTAATGAAAGGTGTATGGACAGTGAAAGAGAATTCATGCTAAAGCTTTCTAAATGCTATTAACAGAAAATGGTTTATTACAATCTTAATTACTGAGTATTAAAATTTTCCTCTTTGGCTTTGAATTTAGTTCACTGAACATTTTCAATGACAAAACTACTATATTTGGTGATACTACTTGCTTAAGCGATGTATCTGTGACACTTGACTTCCTTAAAAATAAGAGACCTTGGTTAATGCTAGTTTTTTTGTGTGACTGCCAGTTTATCTTGTGAGTACATGTACAGCACCCTTTTTCGGCCTTGGCCATACTACAGTGCTTTATAAATCATGCTATTATTATTATTATTATCTTTATTTTATCTGAAGGCATTTTTACCAGGATCCGGACAAATCCCCCTGGACATTCCCCCGGACATTTCCCCCCTGTCATCTCCCCTGGATTTCTCCCCCGAGCGTTTCAATAGGATTTTTAAAAAACTGGATATTCCCTCCCAAATGTCCACAAAAATTAAACAATTTGTATCTATATGGACTTTTTTAGTGCTTTGATGTTTGAGTGTGGAAATACAAACAATATTTAGCAAAGACTTTTAATATAGCAACAAACTGAGTAAACAGTTTTCTAGAAAGGCTATTAATGCTTTGATGCAAATATAGCTTTATTTAATTATTGATATTTATTTGTTGAACAACCAGGCTTTTAATGCTTTCAGTCTTAATTAATGTTTACTCATTTTGATGCTTAAAGTAAATGTTTAATAAAGTTTTGATAGTTACTCAATCTGTTGCTATATAATCTGCCATGAATTTGTTAAAAAAGCAGTTGAAAAGCCACGGCAGTGCAGTCGGAAACTATAGCTTGTATACGTGGAAAAAACAAAGTTATTTTAAACGGTTCTGTTTACGTTTTAACATTAGTCTGTGAACACATTATCTCTATGCATTGCTCATAAACCGAAATTAAACTTAACACTAAAGATCTTTGATATAAACACAAGTACTAACTTACTGTTATCTTTTTAACTTGTATCACTTAAATTCATTTTTAAAATATTGTTCTTTTTATTTGTGACCTATACAAAACTAATTGTGATGTTTGTTGATATAAAATATTTGACTTGGGGGAAATGTCCGGGTGGGTATTTACCCGGGGGGAAATCCATGGGGGAGATGGTGGGGGAAATGTCCGGGGGGAAATTACCCGGGAGGATATCTCCTAGACTCATTTTTTTCTAACTGACCTCTTTTTATTTTTCTGACAGCAACATATCAAGGTGTGGCTCCTCATTTTGTGATGTGGCCCAAAGACAAGGTGGCTGCAGAGGGTACATCTATTGTTTTCCATTGTGGCGCAAATGGTCGTGACAGAAATGGTCGACGACCTAAAGTATCGTGGCTTAAAGATGGCGTCACAATCGATCTCAGGTAAAAAAAAAATTACAGAGATTTCCATTTTTTACGATAAGCCGACCATAATCTGATGTTCTCTCGTGACAACTCAGCTGAATATTGGCTGATAATAGTCTGCCTTGTGATTGACATTTGGAGCATTCGCCTTGAGAAGTAATTTTATGCTGGTGTTTAGTCGTTAAACACGGTAAAAAGTCCGAAAGGAGTGTAAATGAAAATCTTGATTGATAAACTTTGGCTGATTTAATTGATGTTCACTAAATGCAGCTCTGTCTCTGAAGGAATTTTCTTTTTACAAAATTGGTGTCTTACTACATCGTGTGGGTGAGTTGGTGATCAGGAGTTGGTGTGATGTATTCCAGTAAAAGCCTGGTAATACGTAGATGACCGGAGTCAAGCCGTCAAAACCACGTCATAGTGGAATGCATGCTGCTGAAATATGCTGAAAATCACTGAGTCTGCTTATTACATGTTGCTGTCTTGGTCTATTTTTCTTTATATGTATTTACAGCATCCTTACTGTAGGCCTATTGACTTAACTTTTTTAAATATAAGGAGAAATGTGAATATACTAAAAATGCTAATTCACAGTAAATCGTTGCAATTTTTTAAAAGTATAAATTTAAGCTATAAAGCATGTCAAAACTACTGTTTTAAATGAAGCTTTCAGTCATGTAAAAGCTGCCTCAAGTGACTTGTTAGTGGTGACTCGGTCATTCTTTACCACCCCTTTCGGTGTTCCACTTCATTAAATGTCAGCCTCATTAATCAGTCATCTTCTGCAAAAATGACTAAATTTCATACTTTTTACTACTGTTTGAATAATTGGCTGTTTGTCTTTTTTCCTCTCCTCAGCAAACTATGCGCATATGGCTTCATATGCGTCTGGTTTTGCTGAATGGTTTCTCACGTTTTTGCTGAAGCTCCTTGTTAGAAATTATATCTCTTGAAACAATCTGTTGTTTGGCTAGCTGTTTAGCCATCAGAAATAATCTTTGAGAAACATGATTGGTGGTTTTCTTCCATGGAGAAGGAACTTTGATGATTGCCTTCTGCCATTATAATAGAGTATGCCTAATCAGAAGCTATGTAAGTTTCTAATAATTTCCATTTACCTAATATACTTATTTGTCTTTAAACACATACATGCATGTGAACTAGCAGTAGCGTGACAGTACAGATATTCATGATACATCTCAACAGATATTCATGATACATCTCACCATTATGGGCAGTCTGAAAGACTTACACTATATTTGACTCTCCTGGATTTTGTTACTCTTGCCCCACAGTGTGAAATGCCTTACAGACTAGCATCAAAGATAACGCTTTTCCAATAACAAGTTTTAAAAAGAAGCTTAAAACTTGCATGTTTAATAGGTCTTCCTAGATTTCTGTGCATTCGTAGCTATGTATAACTGATGATTTTACTCAGCAGGACTTTTAAGGGTAGTTTGCAACCGCCTTTGAGGCTGTTGTTAATTGTGCCCATTATAAATGTCTATTTAATAATAATTATTATTAATAATAATGTTCTGCTAATGTTTACTGATGATATTCGTTAGGTACATGTGCTGCAAACTCAGAGAACAGATTGTTCAGTCTGACTTATGTGCCTGTTTTTTGATGCAACTATTCTAGCCAGGAGGATGATAGATACTCCTTTGTTGGTGAAAGCAGTCTGAGGGTTGACAGCATAGAAGAACGAGATACAGGACTGTACACTTGCCGAGCTGCTAATTTAGAAGACACTGTGGATGTCAGTGCTCAGCTTACTGTCCTAGGTAACACTAGTTCACTCTGCCAGTCAGTTGTCACATTAAAGTCATTTAGGCACCTCTTGAGCAAAGTAACCACACCATTTAGCTGCCTGTATAAGTTCGTCTGGCCAGTTAAGTAAGTTAGTCTAGCCAGTTCAGTAAATGAGTCTGCTGTCTTAAGTAAGTTGGTCAAGCTAGTTTGCCATTTTTTTCCACTCAGAAAGTGAGTGAAGTGAAGTTTTGTGTCTCGAACAGACTCCATTTATCTGTCAATCAGTTAATGCTTATGCTCAATTCATTGTTAAGTCTAGTTTGTCAACCAGTCTTTTGATTTCTTTGAAACATAAGCAGTAAGTGAATATATAAGGCATGTGAAGGAAGAAAATCAATTATTTTATTAAATAATTAACTACTTGTTTCTTTAGTTCCACCAAAGTTGCGGTCACGATTGAAGAATGCCGTAGTGCCTATGATGGCCGACAAGGAGCTTCCATGCGACTTTTATGCCAGTCCTCGTCCCACAGTTCAGTGGTACAGAAATGGAGTGGCCATTATTCCGGATGATTACATTCAGATAATTGATGGCCAGATGCTGAGGATTATGGGCTTTTCTGCCTCAGATAGTGCCATCTATCAGTGTTTGGCTAGTAACGAAGTGGGAAGTGTACAGGTCATGACACAGCTGCTTATGCAGCCAACCAGTACCAGTAAGTTGCCTTCCATTCTTGAATCTTTACTTAACCTTTCTCTTTTATAAAGTGTGTGTCTGTGAAAGTCGTATGTTGTAGGTAAAGTAATCACTCGTTTATTACGTTCTTATTATACTGCTATTGACAGTGTTTCTCCCAGATGTTGTCCTGCTCTTTCAGCCAAAGCCACCTGTAGTGCTGCCTTATACATGTGTGTATGTGTGCACGCATGTTTTGTTTGCGTCTGTGTACATAGTTCATTTTTATTTTGCGTCACAATTTCATTTTTGTTGAAGATTCTGTGTGTTGATTGTGCAGTTCTAACTTATCCTTCATTTCTGGCTCAGATTATGTGCAGTTTTGGATGATATTCAGACTAATTTCTTCTGCGAAGTCCAAGTCACTACAGGTCTGGTTGTATAAACTGTTACTCTGTGCATGATATCACCATGACCATTTGGAGAGTGTTGACCCTGAACTGATGCACTGCCTGCAACTGGAAAATAAATTTGCTAAGCAGTTGTTTTTACTTTAAAGTAATCAGATACGTTGGTGTTGTTTGTTTACCTAGCCGTTTCCATGAAGACCACAGGAGTTCCGTCACCTCCGGTTGACGTGACTGCAGTTGTGGTTTCCATGCGCTTCATAACATTGTCCTGGCGACAGCCAAGCACTTCTGGTCTTTCAGATATAATTGGATACTTTCTCAGGTGGAAAGAAAATGGTTCAGAAAGGTGAAGTTCTTTAAGTAGTGTTCTCAACATTCTGCTAAAAGTCTTTTGTATTTTTATCATTAGCCCCATGGAAGAAATGATCCTAACGATGCAAACGTGGCAGAGCATGATCAGATACGTGGAACTACTTACCATTACTCAACCTCACTGCGGACAATTGGAAGGAGGCACACACATATACATGTTGCATTTTCTTTTATATTGTTTATTACTGTTCTTTTAGTTAAAACACTGTTTTTTGATGTTCTTGGTCTTGTATTATTATTATTGTTATATTATGCAACTTTTTCTGAACCAATAGTCAGTCACCAAAGCAAATGGATAGACCACATTCTTTACCTCAAGCAGGTCTTCTGAATTATTATTTTCATTATTCAGTCTGTAATTCAGTAAGTTTATTATGAAAAATTTCCTAAATTACCTTGGGTGAGATTGGTAAGCATTCACTACAAAGTAAGGTTGTTTTGAAAAAACTTCTTTGGGTCCATCCAGTCAGTTTATTTGAGCATTTTTCCTGTTATAGGGAGCGAGAATTAAACACAACATCACTCGAAGCCAACATTCAGCATCTGAAACCGTCGACCAAGTATTCCTTCCGTGTTTTTGCCTTGAATGGCAATGGACTGAGTGACTCAACACCCACAATCACCATTGAAACGCAGAGCGAAGGTTACAGCCACACTTACATCATTACACTGTTTTAAGTCTGATGAATGACAAAATACTGTATCTTCTGATAGATGACTTAACATGCACACACAGCTCGATACATCATAAAGGAAGAATGTTGTTAAATTGTTAATTTAGGTGACAAAATACTGATCAGAGCATTGATGTTCACCATAGCATCCTTGTAACACACATCACTGTAGCATGATGTAACTGTGTTGAGACATTTATCTAAATTTTAATTTAGCTTTACAAAATTACATCATTATAACACAATCTTATTATATCATGATACTTGATATATCTTCCAAAGACAGGAGGTTCCAGTACATTTGCCTCAAGTGAAAAAATACTCTAATATATATTATTTGGTGAAGAACAAAATACCTAATTTGAAAATTGCTGATCTCTGGTGTTTAGCTCAGGTTCCGGATGCTCCATCTGGTCTCCAGGCTTTTCCTCTTTCTTCCACTTCCATCAGTTTGACCTGGTATGTACCACGTGCAAACTCAACCCCTTCTGTCACTGGCTACAAGTTGTATTACTATGACTTTGGTGACTCAGAAGCAGAGAATGAAGTCACTGTCACTGGTGCAACGAGTTATGTACTGAGAGGGCTAAAGAAATTCCACCAGTACAGCTTCCGCGTTGTTGCTTTCAACGGAAACGGTCTTGGATCAAGCACCGAAGAAGTTGTCTGCCGCACTTATTCTGATGGTTGGTTGTTGTTTCAGTTCTGCTAGTCGCTCAGTAGCACTCATTCTTAAAAGTGATGGAATGTTTTTCAGTAGATTGGCTTAAAAGACTGTACTTCTCATTCTGACTCACAATTAGAATGCTTTTCTGTAGATTGGTCATTGGAGTTTTTTTACTTCAGATGTAATATTTTATTATTAAATTCTTTGTCTTTTTCCTAATTATGCACTTCCTGATTTTTATATTTCAGTACCGTCTGCATCTCCACAGAATGTCACTGTTGAAATTCAGAGTGCAACTGTAAGTGAACTAGACATTCGTGCAGTTAGATGGTGATAACTGTTGGTTGTTGATGGTGTGGTATTAGTGTTGATTAGTCATGCTTTATTACATATGAAAGACCTTCAAATGCACCTAATATACCTACAGGGTTAGTGTTGTTGGTAGTGATGACAGTTACACCTTAATGCTAGTCCTTGAGGTGCTTGGACTAAATCTGGATCACTGTCTGAGATCTGTCCTATCATGCATCCACCTTAAATCACCAAACCTCCCTCTTCTTGCAACAATAAACATTTTATGTGCACTGGGGTCATGTTGTTTCAAACGGATAAACAGCTGCACAGTGCTGTTGAACATCTCTTAAGGCTCTACAAAAATGTGTGTTTGTGCTGCATTATATTACATTACAAGGACTTGTGTTGGTTAATGCATCACATTGCAGAAAATTTGCTCTACTTAATATATTTTAATACCCTCCTAGGCTGTCTACCTTCTTCACTAGAAGGACGACTGAACTTCACCAGATTGTAGGCAGGCATTGGTTGACCATTGGTTTATGCCTTATGGATTATTTTAATGGCCCTTTAGAAGTTACAAGATTAGGTTAGCTTGTTAATCATTAAAGATTGTTAATCATAAGTTTTTATGGTGTTGTCTTGTTTTTATGATTGTTTGTGCAGCCCAACTAAGATGGTAGCTTCCTTTTCAGAGTCGTTTCTGTTGTCCTTCTAGAGCATCCTTGTTCGCTGGGAAACACCATTTGAGGAGTCACAGAATGGCATTATAACCGGCTATCGAATACATTTTCGAGCGGCTTCAGAGAAGACTCCTAGCATAGTGGTCACTGATGGCAGTCAGGTCATGCATAGCCTAACAGGTAACAATGCAAATAATTAAACAAGTTAATTACGCTTCTTTGTGCCAGTTACTTGATCGAATGTAAATTGCTGGCCATAGATTATGCTGGTCAACTTTGTGCCAGTTACTTGATCGAATGTAAATTGCTGGCCATAGATTATGCTGGTCAGATCACAGTCACATCTCTTCAAAGTCTGCATCAGGTTGAGGCAGTGCGCAAAACTGTGGTCTCATTACATTACATTACAAGTAGATTAAATGAGCCAAAAATGTGACACTGTGGCTTTCCTTTTGTGCCAGAGTGGAGTTTTGGAGAGGCACACCTTTCCTACTCTTAGTCTCTTGAATCACAGTGGATGAATCCCAAGGACTTGAACATGAAGCCACTATGTCACAGGCTTTGCCATTTACTTTGCAGCTTGTGCCTGCACCAAATTCTACTGCTTGCTGAAAGAGGGACAAGTGTGCAGATAACTTACCCAGGATACTTACACAGAGTCCACTCATCAGGCTCAAATTTACAATCACTGGATTACAGACCAAGCATGCTACACATAGACCACTGTATCTCATAAAGTGGCTGTCTAACCCATTGATTATCAGTTTTTAGCCTTCTGGTTTGATGCTGTGTAATGGCCATGTTCATGCGATTGCTTTTGTCACCAAGTAGTCGAATATGGTACTGAAACTAACATCAAAGTAGAATGGATTCTCTACCTTTGTGTCCTGGACTGTGAGATTTATCCATGCCAACTGAGGACCCTAGACGTGAAAAGAGCAGCTCCTCTAAATCTTACTCAAGTCAGACACAGTGTTTGTTGTAATATTCATTTAAATGGAGTATTACAGTTCTAGGTTGATTCTTTTCTGCATGAAAATTATTGATGTTCATAGCAATTTACCACAGAATTTACTTAGTGTCTGTTGTTTAGAGTTAAAGAGAGGTACCGAGTACAGCATATCCATCCAGGCGCAGACTGTGAATGGTACTGGTCCAGCTACACCTTGGCTTATTGCAGATACCTTGACACATGATCTAGATGGTTGGTAGTTACTGGCTTAGTTGTAAATGATAACAAGAATTTGTATTTGGAATTATATATATGAACAAAAGTTTTATATGGAATTTATCCCTAGATAATTTTATGATATTTAAAGAGATGCAATGGCAAAATTCTAGGTTAACATCCTAACGTGATGCCAAACTGTTTATGATCTCTGGCAACAATCAGTGTTGTGTCAAGATGCATTCCCAGCTGTCCATCTATTCCTTGCCTTTTGTAACATATGGTTAATATTTATTCAGATTTTGAGCATTATTCTGCTTTTGTAATTGTGTGTTTATTCTTTTTGAAGAAAAATATAAAACATTTGCCCCTTTGCTGATTTTGAAGTGTGTCTTACACATACAGTAGAAAGTTCCAGTTGGCAAACATCGTTGTTATGTGAACTGTGATGTGAAATGGATAGGACATGAATCTGAAATTAAATTCAGCTCAAGAACATGACCTTCCTATAACATGTCCGTGTTACAACTCAGTATTTGGTATGGCTCCCACAGTGGCATTTGTTTCATTGTGTACCTAGTATTCGAATCTACCTGCATAGCAACTTTGGACAAGTTACTGACCCACAACTGTCTGTGAGTATGGCAATGGGAAACCACTTCACTCATCTTCATCCCCAGGTGGCATAAAGCCACTGGACCTGCATTTGGGCAGAGACCTAGTATGTGTATAAATTTAAAGACTATGCATGAATTTGAATGAAACTCTATACTTAGATATGTATAATATAACTTAGATATGTGTAAATGCATTGGAACTGTTTCTGGTTTTGCCAGAGACGGTAGTGCCAGGTGAACCATCTTCTTTGCAAGCTCGGCCACAGACAACATCAATCATCGTAAGCTGGACTCCTCCAGTGGAACAGGATATCCTCATCCGTGGATACATCTTAGGATATGGCATTGGAGTTCCAGATGTATTCAGACAGATCCTGGATGCCAAGCAGAGATACTATTCCATCAAAGGGCTCGGTGAGTCTTACAGAATTCAACCTGTTGACCTTTTGTCCTGGTAGCTAATGATCCTTTTTATCGCTGAAGTTTAATTTGTGTATTGAAGTTTTTGATCTTCATATTGAAAGTTTTGGTTTGAATAATTTTACATTATTTTTTTGTATTTTGTCAGAATTAAGTCTTATGTGATATTCCATTTGTTTGATGAAATCAGCACCCTCCTCTGAATATGTCATCAGTTTGAAGGCATTCAATCATGTCGGCGAAGGAAAACCCATTTACGAGACCACAATTACTCGAGAAGAAACGAGTAAGTTATTTAGTTTTTCTCCAGTTTACATTTTTTTATTGTTATATTCCTGGAGTTTGTAATAATTAATTTCCACCAGTTGACTGTGAGTGTTACTAGGAAAATGCACTTTCTGGAAAGAATTACCAGCAAAATTGTTCTTTGCTACACAAACTTAGAAACGTGAAATAATATTTTAGTTGTGTTGTTATTCGTGATGTTGTTTAAATTCAATGAATAATTCTATGATGTTCTTAAATAGGGGTTGCTGTCTCAGTAATGTTTTAGTATCTGTAATTATCATGAGGGATCTCGTCTTTGTAGTGAATTAGGCATGTATGGAGCCATTGACTTCAATACTGTAACTAGCATATAAATGCCCATCACTGACCCAGTTATTTCTGTTAACTTCAAAATAGCACCTGAACCTGAGACCCCAATCATTCCTCCCGTTGGGCTCAAAGCAATCGTCCTGTCATCGAGCACAATTGTCCTGACTTGGACTGACACAACCCTTGGTAGGAACCAACGCGTGACTGACAAACGCTACTACACTGTGCGTTTCACGCCCCGGGCACCACGAAAATTCCGCTTCATCAACTCAACTGATCTCAATGTCCACATCGATGACCTTAAACCAGACACAGAATATGAATTCAGTGTGAAGATTACTAAAAGTCGTCGCCAGAGCACTTGGAGTCTCAGCGTCTTCAACAAAACAAGGGAAGCATGTGAGTGTTGCTACCTTCTGATCTAATCTAACCTGAAAACTTGTGATACACTAGGCATCATTTGGTGTTCACTTCCGAGTAAAATTGATGTGTGTGCCCAAATTTGGAATCATTCTGAGTGAAATCTGGTGAAAGGAAAGAAACGGAAAGTGTTCTCTGCAAAAATATTTTAAAACTGACGAGTAGAAAATATTTCACATCAGTGCAGAGTGGAGGAATTGAGGCTAAACATGAATATCATGACAGTCCTTATGTTTTATTTAAGACCTATTATTAAATCTAGTTATTTTAGTAATTTCATTACTTATTTACTCTTAGCTTGACGAATATTAAATTGATAATTTGAGTTATTTTGGTTCATAATTGAGGTGGTTTTCTGTTTGCTAAGTATTTCGTACTAAAGTTATCAGATTAGTTACCTAGTACCTGGTAGCAGTTGTGCTCTTGATTTCATGTTTATTACTGTGAACATAATTTATTTTTATGTGCAGAAGTTAGGCAGTGGTTTGAATTTATGAATGTAGTATAAGTGAAGTAGATGTTTTGGTAAAAAGTGTTATTGTTTGGGTGGTGTATTTTTATGAATTGTTTTCATCAGCCCCGGCAACAGCCCCACGAGATGTTACTCCCGTGGCCGTTGAACAAACACCGTCTTGGGTCAGTCTGAGCTGGCAACCTCCACGACAGACAAATGGACAGATAACTGGTCAGTTTTTATTATTATTATTATTATTATAAGAAGAAGATTTCTAAAGCGCAAGTTAATATGACCAAATACACCGCAAATGCTAGGATTCTTACTGTTTCATCAGTGTTATCTGAAGTCTACAGTATCTTTCATCTGACAAGGCATTTGTGTCAAATGCTTTTTCATAATTTTTGCGTTTCAAGTTAAGTCAACTGTATCAACTTATTGGGGAAGGAAGCTTTTAATTTTCAAATTGGCATTAAAACCCTCATTGACTAAGATTAGATTAAATCAGGAATGAAACAATTAGATTGTAATCAAAATTATTATAACTCTTGCTCTGAAGCTTAAAGCACCATTACTTGCTTACAGTGATAGGTATAATATTGTAATAATGAGCAAAACACGATGGTCAAGAAAAGAAGGCAAATTATTTCAGACGCTGTTAATGGAATGTAACAGCTGTTTTATACTGTATCCAAAGAAGATGCAGATATGTATACCATTCTGAGGAATCACTGTAGAAAGAGACCGTTTATAGTTGGTTCTAAAGTGTGTTTACAGGTGCATGTACTGCCACTTGGATTCAGGAGCCCAATTCCAGACGGGTTAATCCGTTTGAAAGGGAGGATGTTACGTGAGTGACAAACTGCAGCTTGAGATAATGGCTATGCTGGAGATATACTGGTATGTGGAGCGAAATCAGGCAGAATGATAAGCACAAGGTTGTTCCAGAAACATGGTCCAATGTGTGAGAATGGGGTGCTGGAGCTGATTTATAGAAGCGAATATTTCCTTCGACCTAATGTTCAAACATGTTATCCCGAATTTCTTTAGAAATTCCAAGTTATGCTGATAATTTACTAATTTTACTGATTGAAATTTATCACTTACCACATTTTAAAATGGAAGTTTACAATGGTGGCCATTTCTGACTCCAGAGATTGACAGCCTGGCTAATGCATGAATGATTGTTAATTGCTATTAACAGGTTTGCTTATTTTATTTTCATGTGTGCATTTTTAATGAATGATCTGACTGCAAATAAACAACACTTGGCCTTCCATTTTGTAGGCTACCTTGTCTTCTATACGACTGACAACAGCCAGAAGGACCGTGACTGGGTTGTCGAGGGTGTCCTTGGTGATCGATTGTCAGTGACGATTAAAGACCTGTCACTAGAGACAACCTATTACTTCAAGGTCCAGGCTCGCAACAGTATTGGCTATGGACCAATGTCACCCACTGTTATCTTCAGGACACCTCGAAGTAAGCAGTTAGGAAACCAGTTTAGGAATTCTTGTAAGATAGCATTTATACAACCAGACAATTCATTCAGGCTTAGTTTTTAAGTAGAAGCATACGTGTAATTCTAATCTAATGCACATCCTAATCTAAAGACTTCTGTGGCACCATATTGTCATGATGCACAAAGCATCAGTTGATGGTTGCTTCTAGTGGAACCATATTTAAAATTATGATCTGTTGAAGAAGCCGGGTCAGAATCCAATAGGTCAGAGGAGCCAGAAGTAAGGCTTTAGTTGGTAAGCAAGTTGAAACAGATGAGTCTTAACTGACTAGTATCTGATGGATGTTTAAGTGTATTATGCTTTATCAGTTGTTATTGTTGCTTTGCTTTTCGTTTTATGACATTAAATTACATGATATTTAGGGCACTAGCTGTCAGGCTTGAACAAGATTTTGGTTGTCGAGCTCTGTAAGTGTTCAAGGACTTGGCAGGGCAGAATTTTCCCAGCTGTTTGAGATCATTTGTCTACAGATGAGCTTGTGACATTTAGTGAACTGTAAAGTCATTTGGGTTAGCAAGCAGTGTCTGCTAGAAGTTCTTGGAAGGTAATATACAAATCCCTAGGTAGATATAGCCGCATGTGCTCTGCATGTTGTAGGTGACGGTACTGGAGGTGGTCCAATTGATACCCCAGATGACTATGGAAGGCCAACAAAGTATCACTTTAGAGGTTAGGAAGTCTTCAGTATTTACCTTACTTTTTCATCAACATATATTATAAAAGCTTTTGTATTAGTGATGATGGGTATCTGATTCAATTCTCTTGTCTGCATTGTCTTTTCCTTATAATTTCTTGAATTCTATATGTTAATTAATTTACTTGTTTATGTATCTTTTATTTTCAGATGTTATTATTTATTAATTTATGCATTTATTAACACCACTATCTAATGACTAAATGTCAATCAATGATGGTGACCAGTTGTTAGTGAAGGACTTGGTCAAGGTCCCTGCAATGTAACCATCTAAGGGCAGGCTCGAACCCATACTCTCCAAGTTACAAAATGAGCACTCTGTCCAATTCAGTTGCATTGCCCTGCAACTGTGTCTTATTTACTTGGTTGTTTTACTGTAATGTTTTTTAAACTTCAGAGTTTTCTGATGTGTGGTTTACTTCCACTCCTTCAGCACAGTCATCATCGGTGACGTTTCCGGCAACTGTGCTGTGGATTAGCATTGGTTGTATTGGAGGTGTAACTGTTGTGGCACTGATCATTGTGACCGCATTTCTCTGCAGTCGAAAGCGAAACGAAGGAGCACATGGAGTGCGCAAGTAAGTCTTAAAGATTTAGAGGGGCAAGAGATGTTCTTTCTAATGGCATTTTAAAATGTATATTATCATTTTAACTGCTTCAGCAGCGGAGATCACTTCGGGTTTTAAGTATTTTATTGAGTTCAGTTAATTGTTGAACTGGGTAATGGATGCTTTGGTTTTTCATCTTAATTTGATTAACTTGTTTTCTTACTTGAATACAGATGGAAACCATTTCAAGAGTGACATTCAGTACAAAGATTCTTATTTCAAATCTACGCATAATTGCCACAGTGACATGAACACCGAACAGATCATTTAATTGAAAACCAGTGTCAGCCATCATTAACTGGTGACTTACTGATTTCTTTCTGTTCTCGTTTTTAAGTGGATATCTGCCAGCAGCAAAGGATAAGCATGGATCCAAGGAACTTAAACCTCCTGATCTTTGGTTTCACGATCAGATGGAAATGCAGAACGCAATCAAATCAGATGATGCAGATGAAAGAACTTCAATGATGACCATGGAAACTCAGGATCGGAAGACAGGTCTGCGATTTCTGGCTTCTAGCTGATCTGTGATCATTTGCCTGTTTGCTAAATGGATTCTGATTTTTTGTTGAGACTGGCAGTTGCCTTGAAAGATGTTTGGAAGCAATGCTAACATCACTTGAGCAATCTGATGGTGGAAACCGCCTGTTCTGGGAGTTACTGGTGTATGATTTCACAACTGTTTATCTGTTTCACATGATGCACTGCAAGTTCCTACTTGAACCTTGGATGGAGATGAAAGAAATTGGAGAGTGTTTTATATACTTAATTCACTTCTGAGAGATTACTTAGAGGTGCCATACAAATATTCTGTTCTGTTCTGTTGCCTGCTTACTGTTACTTTTGGAATTGCCTTTGTTTACTCGTTTCATGTTTCCCACTGGCTTGGTTAGCAGGTCTGCACATCTGAATAGCAGTCAGCAGTTTCTTGCATTCATCCGTTGAATTTTGCTAATTTATATATAAAAATCTATCTGTGCTCTGTAGATTCATGCACACTTTCAAACACCTACCTATATGCTAGATGATTTTATTGGGAATGCTTGTTGGTGGCAGTATTTTGTCACAGTGTGTGGGCATCTTGTAGTTGCATCCAATCTAGAAGCAAATGCTATGAAATGTTAATAATTTGAGTTCCTCCATTTTCAAGGTCATTATGACAGTCGCTCGGCTCAGAGACCAAAAGCTGCAATGATACCAGTTGACCAGCCACCCTTACCAAGAGATCGTAAGCTTCAATATTATCATCATTTTTTGATTTTATATGTATGTATGTATGTATGCATGAATGTATGTATGTATGGTGTATGAAGACACTTAATGTAACATCCTTTAAATACCTGTCAGAAGTGCTGCATTGTGGTCATGGTGATGCATCACGTTGCAGAAATAATTTTCGTTTATTTTAGATTTTGTTTTTATATTTCTAATAATTCTGTTTCTACTATGAATCATAGTGTTCTGATGCTCATTCTTTTCTTGAAAGCGTGACAGTGGTGCCTGATTAATTATGAAGTGTTGATAACGAAAAAATGAGGAAGAGCTCTGTCTAGCTTTCATTGCAGTGTCTGATGCTAGACTTTTTAAATTGGTTAAATTGAATATGTGAGCATCAGACGAGTATCTTGGTCGCTGTGAAATTTGGTGCAATATAGAAGAGAATATAGAAGAACAAAAAGCAGAAAAACTTAAACTAACCCTTAGAGTCAGCCTTGGGTATGAGGTGTTGGTGACTTAATTTTCTTGGTCTTGGCATATGAAGGCACTGACCAGTCCTCTGTCCATGTATGGCCTGTGAACTGATTTTATACCTGAGTTCACTAGAGGGAGCTAGTTGAACAAAACTCCTGGAATATCTTTCTTTCCTGGTGGGTATTTGAACCTCTGACCTCTGGGTCAACAGTTCAGCATGCTGGCTTCAGGTAAATTTATTTCTTACTTTTAGCTTATTGCACTCTAAATTCGCAAGGTCATTAAATCTGAACCTGAGGCATGATGAAAACAAAAAGAGAGAGGAACAACTATAAGGCTGTCAAATGCAGACTGGTGATGATAGGCTCTGTTTACTTTGTAGTCTACATGCCTGTGATGACCAGTGGTCAGCCTCAGATGACCAGTGTTTCAAACCCTGTCATCATCCGTCCAGTTTACCCTCGGACTCAGTACATGTCAAATTTTACAGCTGGGCCACGAGTGAATGCTGGCTGTCTCAAACAACAGTTGGCACTTGGTAAGACTGGTTTTTGGGGAACATCTGGATGTATTTGCTGTACTTTGGCAGTTTGAAATTCCGCTGTGCACGCTTAGGTGTTTATGGTTACCATGAAAATTAGACAATTTTTAGAAAAATCATTTTGTAACTTTTTTGTATGAGTACCCAATTTCACACTGCTCTTTAATTTCTGTATGATCTTTAATCAGAAACTTATTTTCCAGATCTAAATCAAAAGCTGTTTATTTGAATGTGTGCAACATCAAAGCCACTGTGAGCAACAGCAGATCCCATTAGCAGATGTGAGTAAAGGCAAAAATAGCACAATTCTTCACATGCGTCTACAGAAACTGTTTGTAAGCATGGTCTGCAGATTGTAGGATCATTTGGCTGAAGCACAAGCATTTATGACCACCCAACTTACATTAGGAAGTGGCCAATGCCAAAAGAATGGAGGGCTGAGGGGCACCAGATGGCATGGTATTCTATGGATTGTCACCTATAAGAGTACTAACCGAGCTTGATGTTGTTTAGTGTCGCTGTTCTTGCCACTGTCATATCAATGATTCCATTTTGCCACTGTTTGGTATTGTGACAATGTATTTTAGTAAACACCAAGATCCATTTAATAAAAATTTTCTAATTATGAGAAGAAACTGATGAGTTTATCAATCTCTATGTATGTTCTGTTCTAAATTTTGGGACCTTTATGTGAATTGAAAAGAATTGCACATTGGTTCTACAGTAAACAGTTTAATTTCTTACAAGTAGATTTATTATGAACATGGATTGTGTGTATTTGTTACAAAATATATAAAAAAGTTAATGGAAAGGCTGCAGTTTAAATCATGAATAAGCATAGCTCTTTGGTACTGATACATGTCAGACTGGTGATACAGTCTGACATGTTTCATCTGGTCAATAAAAATAAAGAATAAATAACTTTTAAAAATTTAATTGCCAAACTTACCTTAGACAATTATTTTGAGTTTAAACTAGTTTTCAAGATGACTTATTGTCTAATCCCATCTTTCCAAGTTGTGTTCTGATTAAGGTACAGGTTATTGTCTATTTTTCATTTGTTTGCCCTCCCTCACAAATGACCACAATTTGCACGCACGTCTGTGTCGCAAGATTATTATTATTATTATATCTGCATTCATTAAGGGACACTATCAAATGACTAAGCATCAATTGATGGCGCTGAACAATTGTGAGTGAAGGACTTGCTCAAGGTTGCTACACAGCAACTGTCTTAGGGGAGGTTTGAACCCGTACACCAGGTTACTCCAAGCCTAGTGCTGTAAGAATGTTGAGCCTTTGCCTTTTTGCAGTGTAGCAGAAGTGAAGTCCTGGGTCGGCTGTGAGTAACCTTTCTGTTGTTGCCTGATTAATTACACAAGGTTTGATTTTATTCACTGTAGTTGACAGTCTGTCATCAGTTGGTGATCAAAGTGCCAGTCATTCAGACTCCATGACAACAGAGTCAGAAAGCAGTTTCAATCTCACAGGTAGAATGTTGCTTCTGAACATTTTTGAACATTGCTCTGCATTTTGTACTTGTCTTGTTAATAGATCAGGTTCGTCTTGTTAACGAGACACTACAGCTTCTTTTCTTATCTGATGATGTCTTTATTGTTGGTCTCCTAGTATGAAAAGCTTTCAGGTGTCTGGGCTTTAGAGCTAGCAGTGAAATGATGTTGGAGGTTGTGTAATATCACATGACTTTTCATCTTTTCTGGGTTCAACTGGCATGCAGGAAACTAATCTAATTTGTGATTGAAGGCTCCTGTCTTCAGTATTTCATCTGGTTTGACCAGTTCTGCAAGATCCTGATATGAGATGACAGTTCACCGTGTACTTCCTCCTTTTTCCCCTCCTGCTTTTCATGATCTGGCTTGTTTTATCTTGTCATGCATCATAGTACACTTCTGGGATATTATAAGGAAGGAAATTATATAAATTCAGTTGGTATGTAAAGTAAAAGTGTATTTATTATTTACTTTGAGTTTTGCTCTTTTTCTAGCTCCTCCCAACCCACTTCCTGTGCTCGGAAGTCTAAGCAGTGTGAAACCAAGTCTGTCTAAATCTCAAAATTCCGATGCTGTAAGTACATTTTGTAAAGGTATTTCCAAATGCCTGGAGAAATTGACATCAATGATTTGTTTAATGCAGCTACATGAAATTCGCATTGCAAACTGCATAAATAAATGTTGTCACTGATTGGTCCAAATATTGAGGTACAATTGTTAGTCAAACAAAACTGCTTCTCTATATTTTGATCATTTTGCTGTCGGTTGTCTAAGTATTTGCTGTAGATGGAGGTTTTACTTTAACATTATAGGACAAAAATTCAAGTGGCTACTTACAACACTGCTTCATGCTTCATATTTTGTGGTTAATACACTAATGATTATATAATAATAATAATGAATGAAAGGGGAACAGCTTTTATATTATTTAACTTTCAGCATAAGTTTACAGTAAGTCATTTATATCTCTTTACCATATTACTTGCAAACTGAACAAGTAATAATATATATATGGAATGTATGTATATATATATAAGTATACTGGTATATATATATGCCAGAATGTCTTGCCTTTCATTTTTATCCCACATGGCCAATTGCCCATGCTACCCGGTTATTGCCTTCTTCTGTGCTTTAGACTTTGCTATGTTTCATTAGAACTTAGGTTTGCTGGTCCACAGTTCATAGATGTAGTGGATTTTTAGACTTCTTGCTTTTGATTTCTCATACAGAAGTCGTTTACAACTGAAGACCTGACAGAAGAAATGGCAAACCTTGAGGGTCTCATGAAAGATCTGAGCGCAATAACGCAGCATCAGTTTGAATGCTAACATCCGATAGTAGTTGCCAGATTGAGGTTTCTTTGAACAACCCTCAAATCGTCTGGACTTACTCGGGTGCACTGGCTGTGTGGCATAAGCCACTCACAAGCAAGCTTCTGTCTTGAATTGTGACACTCCTGGCTTGTAAAAAAGCTGCGCAGACCACAGCATTTTCTTACAGATCGTGGATTTGTGGCAGCTGTTGGCAGCTTCATGGGCTCATGGTGGCCTGTGCTTTGTGATGACTTTTAGCTGTATATTTTGAAGTTGGACTTGACTTAAAGGTTCACAGTTATGGAGCAGTGACAGTTTTTGGCTTCGAGATATACAGTACTGTGGTTATTTTAGCCAACAACTGCCAGTTAATACGCCAGCTGGGTAGAGAGAGAGAGAGAGATAGAGAGGACACAATTAACTGTGCAAAACAATTTCTGATAAACATATCTGGTCAGACATTTGAACCATTGTGTACAGATTCATGCTCTATTTTATTAAGAATTGCCCTGTATTTTGCCAACTATCTGTCCAGCTTTTATACATTTTTCCAGGTTTTGTTGACAGATTGTGTTTATACAAGTATCTGTTTTGAAGTCTCCAGACTAATATTTCTGAGTTCAAACTAATGTTACGAAACTGCAGCCGCTATTTAAGTTTAACTTTCTCTTATACATGTGCACATAAATTACTTCCAAGAACTAATGTTGACAGAAGCGTGTCATAAATGAGTCGTTACTTTTCCTTACTTAAGCCATTGCAGAAATTATTTTCATGGTATTTGTGTGGGATTTGTAACGCTTTGGGAAACTGAAGAGAGGCTAAGATTGTATTTCTGCATTTGCATTAATGCATAAATTAATGAATATGTGGTATTGTAACTTTGTCCAGTGCTATTAATGTTATCAGAGCATAAAACAGAGTAAGAGTGATCACCTTACTTTACATTAATGACTATAATTTAAAACAACCATTTTTATTATTGGAGATATTTAATATATTCTTATGAACTAACAAAACAGCATTAATTTTATTTGTATTTTTGTATGTTTTGTTTATGTTTTTTTTGCTCTGCTCTAGTATAATTTATGTACAGCCAGCAGTGAAGAAGCATGTAATATAATTTATGTATAACATTGTTCTTTCAGTAACAATTTCCTAATGAATCAGACCTTTACCAATGTTGTCATTATCTTTGTTCAGGAATGCTTTAAAAAAACAATAACTCTACATGTCTATAAATTCTATAAGAAATGTTCATGATAATTATTGCGGGCAGTTTAAGCAAATGCAATTCATAATTAAGATAATCATGGAGAGTTTCTTATATATATACAACTCGTGATTCTTGAATTTAATATAAAGTTTGAGCCTTGGATCCATCCCATGTGTCATTTATGAGCGTTGCCACACGTAACAAAGCAGATGTCCAAACTGTCAGCTAGATAGTGGACAAATAAATCAAGTTACACAAACAAGCTCTATAAAAGTTTTTTGTTTAGCCTAAGTGGTCACAGATATCTATAAAGTCAGATGCTGCACTGTTGTTGATGTGCACAGCATCCAAGTGTCCAGAGGCTGCAGACGTGCTGTTAAGGTGCCGTAGATTCAGTGCCACTGGTTGATGCCAGTTCTTCATGAACTGTATTCATGATTCACCTGATGAATTTTTGTCACTTCTTTCTGCGTCATGCCTGTCGCATAAAGAAATGAAACTGTGACACATCTTCATCAAATTTACTGGAAATCTATTTCCTTCATTCAGGAAATTAGTCACTGAATTTATAAAATTTCTACAAGTTATATAGATCACTGGGCCCATAACCACAGTGCTGTGGCAAACATTCAACTTTATGGGTTTGATTTGATAAAAGCGTTTTCGATAAAAATATTTTAAGTAAAAACAGACAAAAATAATAAGCCACTGCATTAACTGTTGGCATTTCAACAGAAACTTCTTCCTTTTTACTGCATTACGGACAATGATTTCTTTCCAGTCTTGTCTGAACCTTTCCTATTCCATCACAACTTACTGCATCTGCCTCACCTCACTGACTTTTAGAATTTGAGCAGATGGATGTTTTGCAGAGTGATTGATGTTTTATTGATTGATGTTTTATGCATCGGCTATTAACATCACAGGAGGATCCTGAGGTCAGATTAGATTTTATATATGTCTTTTTCCATTGCTCTCTGTTGCCTTTGCTGCAATAAAAAAAATGTTTCAATCCTCTTGACTACTGCAACTCACTTCTAACCAGCAATACAAAGACAAATTTACAAATTTTTCAGAACTTCGTGGCTAGGGTGATAATCAAAAACCCTAATTCCACAACATCACCCCCATACTGCAATCAATACACCGGCTTCACAGGGAACAGAGAACAAAGCTTAAAACATGTCTCACTGTCTAAAAGGTAATATTATGCATTGGCCAGCCAACCTCTCTCATGCTTGCTTGTCTTTCAGACTCACAAAGATTTCACTCGTTCAGTGTATGCTTTGACTTTTATATAGCTTAGGTCACTCGGCTTCTTGATCACTGGCCTGAGGCTCTGGAATTCACTCCCAGTTTCTGTCTACTCTACTAGTTCTGTGATGTCATTTAGGCCTGGTTTAAAGCCTTGTCTTTTTGCATTGCTTTTCCACTGTAGCATGTCTTCTGGTCTCAGGGGCCTCTTGGATCTTGACTGGTTCTGTCCAGTGGAGTGTGACTTTGGCAGCAGTTTTCCTTATAAGCCACCATCGGTTGGTGCACTATAGGAACGGTGCTATAGGTGTTTCTAGATTCGATTAGATTTTCAAATAATGGAAACCTTATCTACAGGACGATTAGTTCAAAAGCTGTATCAGCCTTTTTCGCCACACAGGGTAGGAAATGCTTATGAGAAACTCTCATGAATAGGGTGCTTATAAATACAATACAATACAATACAACTTATATTTATAACGCGCCTTAATAAAACAATGTCTTACTCAAAGGACGCGTTACAACATAATAATTAGTTATAGTACTGAGAGAATAAATGAGTCTTAAGTTTTAATTTAAAATTATCTATTGAAGAGCATCTTCGAATAGATTCAGGTAAAGAGTTCCACTCAGCTGGACCAGCTACTTCAAACATTCTTTTACCAAACTGTAGATTAACTCTCCTGACTTCAAAGTCCCCTTTTGAAGCTGAACGTAATCTCCTTCTGGACTCAGTGGAAGTACAAGGTTTAACTAGGGAGGACAGATAGGACGGGGCAGAGCCTGACATAATTTTGAACATAAATAGACAGATTTTGAAAGATATGCAGGCCTGAATGGGTAACCAATGAAGTTGTTGTAAAGAATGAGTAATGTGATCTCGAGGGCCAAGGCTTTTAACTAGGCGAGCTGCAGCATGAATAACAGAGGTAAGTGGTCTAAAATGATCTAAACTTATATAAATGATCTAGATTGATGTGTGAAAATTGATATTGGTGTCTGTTGCAAATTATTTGCTACAGATGTCACTGGAACTAGATCACTTGAGATAAGACATCACGGATTAGATTAAATAAGACATGCTTGGTAGATTAAAACATTAAAACACCTCTGCTCTCCAGCCCCAAACATGACCCACCGTAGCTGCCACGCTGTCTCTCTGCCTGACTCTTGGATCTTGACCCGGAACTGAACCCTTTTGCCTATCGATTTTGTTTTGACTGAGCGCCTGTGAATAAGCTGGTCCCCGCGGCTTTCGTTGGGCGTTGTAGAAATCTTGGGATTACGATTACGATTAAGACACCACTAGATTAGATAAAGATGAGACCTCACTAGATTTGATTTAGATAAGCCATCACTAGACCACATTTAGGTAAGACATCACTGGATTAGATTAAGATGAGATCAGTTGATTAGATTAAGACAAGACATCACTAGAATAGATTGACTTACATCCAGATTTCCTTTGGAATGTAAATGTGTTCCATTGGGAGCAGATGACCAAGTTCTTCGAGGCTTCGTACATACTTTAATTTCGTGTAGAACTTTGGGCTGCATTGCATATTATTTCAAAAGGATTATCAAAATTTGTTTTAATAGTTAAAAGCTGCGTGTTGTCAAAATACAAGTCAGAAATTCAGGTAGTTTTCTGTTGATTCAACTAAACATTTTTATGAAAAATGCATCTGAAGGATTGAACATGCATGTATGAAGTGACGTAAGGTACAAGGTAAGGTAATATTTTTGTGTAACACACATCTTTCAACAGTGTCCCTCAAAGTCATTCAAGGATGCTGAGGCACAAATGAGAAAACCGCAATTCAGCATCTGGACAGCCTTTCGTTACACATTACATATGGCTGTCAGTTTCATATGAGTAAGTAAGTAATCTATTATCACGAGATAAATGCCCACACTGTTCAACAAAAGTGCATACAAAAGAGTGAAAAAGTAGCACAATGTCAGTAAAAAAATGATGTAAAATTTTAAGCAGTTTAAAAAGTCTAACTTTATACTGAGTTTAAGAGGAAACTAACAGTATAAAAATCTACCTTCCATATGGTGCAAGAGAAAATTTAACAGCTGTGATATGAAGCAATCATGAGAACTAGTGTAGAGATGAGTGGCAGATGCTTTAACAATCTGCCACCAATCCACCAAAGAATTGATTAGGGGGGGTGCAGCTTAATATTAAAATCTGTAATAACTGACCTGAGAAATGGTTTTGTCATCAGCATAACTGTTCGCAGAAAGAAGGTAGGATGAACAATGAGAAGTCTGTTCAGGTTCTTCTTGAACCTAAATTGCAATGGTCAAAGTTCAAGAGTTCAGTAGACTGTTTCAAATCTCATTCCAAATGGAAAAGATAACGTATTTCTACATGGTCACTACACCATTCATCTGTTGATGTTTACATGATGTTTTACTTAATGTAATGCATTCTCCAACAGCAACTTTATATAGAGGAAATCTGAAGCCCATATGACAAAAGTCCCGTAAGGGCTTCATTTGTCTTAAGTATAGCCCCATATGGCATCTGAGTGCTTGGTAATATTCAGCATTTAAATTAATTAGTAATTACTGAAAAGTTTTGTCAATATTTGTTGTTCATTTTGGATTATATTGATATAAATTAATATGAATAAAACATTTACACTTACGTTATTCCAAACTCTTGACTAATTATTTTATTACTCAGTCACTGTTGTGCCAATTAATGAACACACTTTCCCTTACTAGGTAAATATATATATATTTCCATGCTTCCTGGAACATAAAAATTATGCTACATTACAAAAAATTATGATATAACAGCTGCTTGGGTACATGGATCTCAAATTTAGATTATAACCATATTATAGCACAACTGTGTTATTACCAGTACATGGTATTTGGCAAAAAGTACCCAAAGTTAGCAATATTAGAATGTTGCAGTATACACACTTATTTCTAATATTATTTGGTACTTACTTTCTGTCAATCATTTCATAGATCTGTCTCAGCCATCTAAAGCTTGGCACTTTCTGTCTTGGTGCCGCACCATGGAAGTAAACGACTGTGTATTCATCCATGACCAAAAGCTCGAGCGTGCTTATCACATAGCTGAATGTCACATAATATAACATGATTTAGATTTACTCTTTTTTTATACGGCACCACTAATAGGGTTGAATTTTTGAAATGTTGGCTAGGGAAGGATTAAGAAGTAAAAAGAGATGGAGGGCAAAGGATAAAAAGTGCTAAAAATGTCACAACAATGGATCAATAGGGGGTTAAAACTGACCCTGGACCTATTTTTTTATCAAAGGTAGGGTAGGCGTTCACCCAAACTCCCCCAAACCTCCAGCAAATCAAATCCTGCTATCTATTTGACATGGCATCGTTCAGGTCATCTAATCAGTACAGTGCACTGACAATCATGGCAAGTTCAATTCAGCAAAGCAGACACAGTGCACTAACCTTTGGCAAGTTGGTTGCATGTCATTGCCTCTGTGCCCTAGCAGTAGAATTTAACACAGGGATGAACTAGATGTAAACATTCCTTTGTTCAATCGTTTATTCAGAGCCTTCTTCTGGTGTATGCGGAAACTTAGTGCCGGGTCTATGGCTTGAAAGTCAGAGAACATTGGCACATCAGGATGTGCGGCTGTCAACACAGTCAATGGCACGTGACCAGGATTCATTGTAGAATTCACTGGTTGGATCATTAACTTACCCAGCCTTAGCCAGGTCCTGGCAAGGTGCACAACATGACCCCTGAAACACTGCTCCCCAGAGTATTTATATTGTGGCTCTTCAGGATATTCGATTGTGCTATGCAACTGTGCTTTCAGAATTTACACAAGCCTTTTTACTTTCATTTGCCTATATACAAAGAGGCAGTCTCCGCAAATGCTTGAGTCTTCGCTTAGAAGATTTAGTGCTCGACTAACCAGGCAGTGTCAATGTTATGCTCAATATTACATAACATGTACCATTAGTGTAATGCCCTAACATTTAGCAAAAAACACTTTTGTGATGCCACTCAAATTTTGTCATAATATTTTGCAACCCAGAACCAAATCTCAAAGGATATAAGAGGATATAATGTGTTTGATATAAGGCTATCATAACAGTGTGACTACTTTACTTGTAAATTTTTTTAATACTATTTCTTCAGTAAATTTACTGAGCAGTCAATAAATTCAACTAATCTATGTCTTATCAGTTATCAGTGAATATGGTTTCGTTACTTGGTGAGTTAGTTCAATTACCGTACAACCAATCACCATTTAACCTAATCATTATTCGTTAAAGGGTGAGCAGGGTCAGGTAATACGGTCACTATAGAAAACCATGTACATTTATGTTTATATTTAGTTAATCAATCACAAGTTAATCAGAAGCAGTAATTATTGATCAGTGAGACTCACAGAAAGAGATTCCGCATGACATATTGGTAGTCGTGTCTTCTTTTGTCAGGCAGATAACAAACTGTCAGCACAATTATTGAGTTGAAGCCATCTCCATAGTAACCTGTTATAAGTACCATTCAGTACCATTAACAGCTTTCTATCACTGGCAAATGAAACCAGCTAGCTAAAATTATATTCCCATACTAAACACCAAGAATTAAACTACAAAACATGTAAACGCCAGGTATATATAGGTATGAGCATATGTACATAGGCCCTACATATGCGCATACATACATACGTACATACATAAATATATACACATTTCACAATGCCTGCTTCCTTATTGAAATTTTTGCAACCAATTTATACATGTTTTATTAACAGAGCCAACAAATAAAATTGAGAGTTGAACTAAAGTATTAATAGCTTTTAGCTAAATTAATAACTAAGCTCAACTTTAATGCACCATGCGGAACATTACATATAAAACTAACTGCAGTTGTTCTAAACTACAGAAGCTCTTAAGGAACACGTGATTATTTTTATTTATCTAGTGTGCACTAAATAAATAAAAATAATGTAGATAATATTTAGTGCACACAAGATAAATAATAATAATCGCATGTCCCTTATGGGCTTCCCTATAAAACTGTTTTCAATCAAAGGCTGCATTGTAAATACACTGAGTAATGGAACAAGTTATTAAAGGAAGAATTGAAGAACTGAAGTGAGAAGTACCTCCATGTGAAATAACTCGCTTGTACGGCTCAATGACTCTTAAGTCAATTCTGTGTTCCTTGTCACCAATCTGGACAGTTCTCCATCTCTCATTTTCTTCCTTCTCTTTTGTGAGCCATTTTCTTTCACTTGCAGAAATTCCTTGCAATGATGATGGACTTTCTAAAGAACAGCTCATGCCTGTTTATCTGAAACCTACACGTCCTGAATTAAGTCTAAAAGTTTTGTTTCAAAATGTGAATTGTGCAGTGAAATTTTTTGTGATACACTATATCAAGATTTATAAAGCACCTTCAAAAAAACCTCTTACAAGGCTATTTTCTATGATACAAGGATATTTTATTGTTTTATTGCTCTAAAAAGATTCTCTGTACCTGAAGAGAGAAAACTCATCCAAAAGTGTACATGATAGTGTATGTTGTTGCAGGAAGTGGTTCAGTTGATGTCAGGAACTGAGGCACTTTTTATTTCTTATTCTCTGTTTAAATTTATAGATCCTGTTTTTTCACAATTTCAGTTTGAGCTTTCATGTATTCAGTTTTACTTCATATCTGTGATCTTGTATGTGCCATTACCTAATAACAGCACAACTTTTAGGAAAATTGGAAAATTTTCCCCTCAGACCATATTCAGTATGGGATTCATGTTTCCTTCAAATTTACTACTGTCCCACCCACACATCTCCCCAATGCTTCCAGTCACAAATCATGCTGTAGCTACAATGGCCCTGTGGATGCACAGAAAGGCTGGTTGCTAGACGGGCCTTACTTGAAGGCTGTTCCAGGCATTGTTGACACTAGCTTCACAATACTGCACTGTACTGCATAAGAAAGGTAACAGATAACAGAACACATTTGTTTACATACCCCAATAGAAACTCATGGTGCATAGGTCAATGACATTTTAGGTGACGCTCACACGTGACGACAGCAATCCAATAACTGGACACCTTTTTAACACCACAACTTCTGTTGACACCCAAAAGGATGGGGCTGATTAGGAGGAACCAAGTGGCCTGGTATTCCACAAACGGTCACTCATCCAAGAACTAACAGCGATGGATGTTTCTTAACTCCACTAAACTTGACAATTATGTATCAACAGGACTAAGCTACTAAGCACTTCAACAAAGGAACTAGATTGGGTCATGGAGAAGTAAATGACAAGTAACAGGGCTGAGAAAATGATTATACTGAACTCCTGAACTTGCCTAAAGTGCACAATACAAAAATGATGCAAATCTCTTAATCTAAGCACTAACAGCAATAGTTTGAAAATTGTAGCCTATTTATTGCTCTAAATAACGGTACCCTGATTTAACTAAAATCTTTCAACCAATTTTGTTACATAGGCTAATGCAACATCAAAGACCAGTCTAGCTGACACAGCGCTACCACCCCGAATTTTGTCCTCATAATGGCTGGGAAAATTCTAATAGATCGTCAGTGTGAATGCTAATAGTCATACTAAAACTTTCACTGTCCCTCTTAGTGACTGCCAAATCCAATTCTTTAAAAATTACACATAACATCACCTTTGCTGACTAAGGCATCAATAACTAGAGTACTGTGAGAAAATTGCTGACTTTCAGCTGTAATATCTCTGCAACCATCCCCGCGTATATGAATGCACAATTGGAAAATTGGACGCTATTTATTACTCTAAGTAATGGTGCACTTATTTACATAGAATAAACTAGTATCCTAACTTACAATCGCTTTAGTAAACACACCTATAATGTTGCAATTCTGCGCTTGTGGCGCACATAGCAAGTTTTCCGATGTCTCACTTTGCACCTACGGCGGGCAAAGGGTAAATTTAATTTACTTTGGATAAATCCTCATACATGTGAATACCGTTGAATACCAGAGAATACCACGAAGTTTATTGGCACAGATTATTTTGCAACACTGATTCAAACTGAAGTAATAGAAGTGATGAATTGACTGAAATATCTTACCAGGCATCTCAAAGTCATTGTCAAAGACCTCGTCATTATCCATGAAGTCAGGAGTAGTCGGAGAGTCAGGTGTTGCAACTTCACCTCCAGAAGTCGCAGTGTCAGTCTGAACAAACTTTAGAGTCGGCTCTATCTCACAGTCACCAAGCAGATCAGAGCTTGGCAAAATCTTTCTTTTCACCATTTTGTTTTCTTTGGATGACTTCTTCTCCAGCATTTCCAGCGAATGATCTAGTGCAGAATAATTGACCACAATTAAGTGCTTTATCTTCTTATTATTCAACACTGTACTCAGATTTATAGATGTCAGTATTATTTTAGGTGAACCACAGACTACTACAATCACTTAACTGTTTTTAAATCTTAATACTGCAAAGAATTAGAAAAACTTCTGATGTAAATAATCAATCTTGAAAAACTGTCTTGTTTGTCATATAAACAATTGGAAGAGCCATATTTAATATTTTAATTAATTCCAGTCATTTTATATAATACTCGGTTTCTTATTTTACTGTTAAAATCTCTTTACTTAATTACGCACTGTTTTTTGAAAGCTACAGATGTTTATCTATCTTCTTTCTTTCTTTCTTTGAAATTAATTTTTAATTCGCTAACCATTGTTGCTTTTTCCAGTGGAGCCAGCTTCCATCTGCTGTGAGTCGTTGCGATTGTCTTGTATGCTTGAGTTATATGATTCGTTCCAGTCTTTGGTTAAATTTCTGTCTTTGCCAAAGATCAGTGGGTCATGAATTATTAGAGAAGACAGCTCTATATCCCGTTCCATTCTATAAACATTCCGGTTGGATCAGTTCCTCAAATGCTACTCCAGTTCTCATCAACAGCTAAAAAAGGTAGTGGCAGCATAAGCGTAATGTACGAGAGGTTGCAATTGGTGTAAATTACCATTCATCACAGCATGTAATTTTTTTCATAATATGCACACTTAAGTTCAACACTTAAGTGTTATGTGCACATCATGGTTTTTATTTTTTTTAAATATAACGTAAAGTTAAATGCTAAGTGAATACCAGTGAAGTAAAATGTATTGCACCTGATTTCCATTGATGTAATTTAAGCATTGTATAGTTAATCTGAGTAAAGTAGTGGTATATAATTATGGCCATGGTTATTATTGTAGGTGATTGTTTTTCTTAGGTTATGACCATATTTCCCCAAGATTTCATCACTCATTTCAATTTTACTTACAACCAACCATTGACTGATGCTTCTGCATTACTACAGCAGTGCAACATAATTTTATAAAGTTTCAATAGAATAGACAAAGGAACCAGATTGAGCCATGGAAAAAATTATTTTAGGCTGGTTAATAACAAATCTATTTACTTTAGGCTAGTGTTATTGCTCCATTATTTACTAGTGTTTTGAGGGGGCTTGTTCCTATTGTACACATGTAGGCTTATGTAGGTTTATGTAACTTTCACATGTTAAAATTAACTGAAATGATACTGGTACAAAGGCTTGGGTTTTATAATCTCTTAACTACAAACATGCAAGATAATGCGAAGAAGCCAAAGAAGTGGAATGTTATGGAACAAAATCTTAGAGCAACCAGCTCAACTGAAATGCAGTGCTGAAATTTGGTATTCAGCGGACACTGAATGTTTCTCCCTAGAACCGCTGGGTGTCTGAATTTGCAGTTAGCCAAAGAAATTGGCATAATTAAATCAAGCCGTCCATGTCAAGATCTCCTTCTGGAAACATTCATTCCCTACTCACGCCCAAACAGGCGCTACATAAACTTCTCGTGACAGTGATTAACAAGCCACAAAAGATACATGATAACATAACTTTGAGCCCCTTTAATTTAAAAATTAATTACGATGGGCAAAGATCGCCGATCTTGGTGTACCTTACAAAGCAAGCGAACACCTGATCGTGCAGCCGCTCAGAACACAAGAATAATCCACCTGATGAAAAGAATAATTATTATTAATCCACACCGTTCAAAAAACGATCGCAATCGTCGACAGAAGGCCACGACTCTGCAACAGAATCACCCTGCAGTGTGGTGTGGGTTGTCTATGGTGGGATAAGGCAACGATGTAGCATCCCCGCGGCTGCTGCTGCTTCTGTGGCAGAGGACCGACGACGCACTGATACGATCAATAAGGCTCTGCATAGGCCTAGTACTCGCTCCTTCGACGACTCTTTTCCAGGCGCACACGCCCAACACATTATGACCGTCTCGTACACATAATACATCACAGCCTACGTACCACGAGTCCCAAAACAGTGAGATAGGCAGACTGACAAACACGCAGACACAAACACATACCGACACTGAAAGAGTAACAAACAGAGACAGGAAGACAGACCGGCAGGCAGAAAGACAGACGTACAGAAAAACACACATGTAGGCCCCTATAAGCGAACACAGAGATACGCGCGAGCAGACAGCTAGGAAGAGCCTTTTAACGAGAAATCGATCCTTTGTGCGAGCGCAGCAATGCAGCCAACGTTAAGCCACGCCGCAGAGTGTATGGACCGACGCCTGCAGCTTAACCAAAATTATAACAACTTAATACAAGGCATATTGCTCATGGAAACATTGGCCAAATGCCATCAGACGCTATGCGACGATAGATTGAATGATAGCTGCACAAAACAATTATTCAGTTGACTTAGCATAATTAATAATTGGGATAATCTAATAAAAGGCATATCCGGCGCAAATATTCAGAGCGCGGGACCTAGCGTTGTACATTTGCTATTGAGGCATGTAAGCAACTGTATTACAGTTACTTGTTTTGCCCTGATCTAAATTAAGGATCTCCAAAGTTCCAAACAGCTTCCACCTTTATGCTCTTTGAAACCCTAAATTCGGAGTACTTGGCTTGGTTTCACCGTTTCTGCAGGCCTGTTAGAAACTGTTGGCAAATGCACAACTTCTTCAGACTCATCTGTTTCTGAGTAGGCCTAATCTGCAGCTTCTATATGCCTGTAAGTTATAACCCTAAGTGAATGCAAATAGGCCTATCTGTTATCTACCCCTAACGTCTCCTCGATCTTCTCATTATCTCGATCGCCCCGCCAATTCTAATTTCCAGGCATCACCCTTGCACGTCTATCAATTTTGTTGTGACTGAGAGCATGTGAATGACCTGTATCCTGAGACTTAGATTTCTTGGGCGCTGAAGAAATCTTGAGATTACGATTACGATTAGGTCTACTCACTTATTCTACATAAGAATATGGTTAACAAACCGATTATTTTCTGGAATTTTGATAGGTTTGTCAGCGGTCAACCACAAATGTGAAGTCGTTTAACTGTTAGGATTGTCAGTTCTGGAACCGAACCATTCCTGCCTATCGATTTTGTTTTGACTGAGCGCCTGTGAATAAGCTGATTCCCGCGACTTAGCTTTCGTTGGGCGCTGTAGAAATCTCGAGCTTACGATAACGATTACGGTTAGTAAGCTAGATGCAAAAAAACTCAACAGAGCGCCTCTGGTGAGTCTTTCTTTGAGAGGCGCCATGTAAATATGTGATTACAATTACAATTCAGAAAAGCTCGTCGGGTCGGTTTAATGTCCATTCGGCGGGAGAGGTTGTTGGTTGGAGAAGCTATGTGAATTCAGAGCTCTTTGGTATACACCTGGATCACGTGACTGCGCTTACGTCGTTTTCTGAAAGGTGTGCTTGAGCGAGAGATTATAAGCAAGACTGTACGAAGAAAGTTTAAACGCGACGATGTGGACCAGAAAAGATGCATGGCTGCTGTCCTTTGTTGTATCGTTTCTCTGTGGAACTTATGCGCAAGAGGGCGAGTATTATAATAATAGAAAGGCAACTAAGTATTTTGAAATTAAACTGTGAGGTTACTTGTAAATAAGTAAGAAATGAACACGTACTGACCGTTTGTTGACAGGCTCTACGACTTTGGCCGAAAAAGAAGTTGTCAGATTTATGTAGCGCTGTACTGATGAGAAAAAGAAAAGCAATAAACGAGCACTGCCGGTTTTGTAGTTAACAATAAACGTAATCGTAATCTACAAAAAAATTCTAAAATGCCTCTTAAAAGCTAATTGCTAGGAACCAGCTTATTCACGAGCGTTGCGTCAAGTCAGTGGGATTGTCCAAGGGATGCTATGCTAAGAAATGCACACTTTGTAGGCCTTTCACAGTCCTAGCAAATCCCACAGTGTAGCTAATCCCAAATACAGATAGCATCCAGATTGGGATTGCTGATGACATTGGAGATAGCTCATCTAAATTAGCCTGATCATAACTGTTAAAACATATGTGATTGCATAATTATGTTCACGGTAATAACAATAGTTCTGTGCGGCTGCCATTTTAGTTTACTCATGTGTGACTTTCAGTGTGGTATTTATTTTTTTTCTATATTTGAAGCCTCTAGGTAAGAAGGCAAAGTATATTAAGGCATTGTATTACCATATTTTCACACATGTAACCAACAAAATTATATAACCCGCATTCCCATATAACCTGGAGAAGTTATGAAAACATGTAAAACAGTTTGATATAACCCGCACATGAGTATACCCCACAGGCCCACAGAGACCATGTACAGAAGTAGTCCACGAGCGCTAACCCATGTTCTTGAATGTCTGAACTGGTGCATGTGGTTTATTAGTACTACATACTCTTTAAACTGAATGGAAATGTGGATTTTTCAATCTTTCACTTGGTTAAATAACAATGTTTTAAATGCTGTGGGTGTTGAAATGTAAGCAAGTCTCTAATTGCGACTAGTACTAACAGTTCTGCTCTTAGGCTTTTCTCCAGGACCTGTGTAGCCCAGAAGATGAGCCTCCACGGTCTGAGTAGATTTGTGTCTGGTTCGTCTATATTGGTATCTTAAATTGTAATTGTAATCAAGAATTTATAAAGCATCACTTCAAGATGAACTCATCAGAGGTGCTTCCAGCCTGACAACCCAGAACCACTAGGGAAAAGAATGGTCTTAATGCGCTTTGCGGAAAATAGATGGAGAAAGGCAGAGAAGCTCATGCCGCAGGTCACCAGGCAAACCATTCCAAGAAGTAGGGCCGACCACGGCAAAGCTTCTGCGTTGAGCCATGGCTGTTTGGACTCACGGAACAAGCAAGGTCACCCTGAGCTGCAGAACATAGTCATCTGCTGCCAGGGATAGAGGAGGTCAGAACGTGAAGGTAGTATGGGCCGGAAATCAAGGCTTGGAGCACCCCTGCATGATCCTGCCTGCTGTCAGACTGTGCAAAGTGTCCAAACAAGCAATAATCTGGAGTAATTATTGCAGGATTAAGAAGGAACAATTAATAAGATAACAGAAGGTGCTGGTAACACATAATGCAGAAAGTGAAGACTGTTTCAAAGCAATACGGAAGACAAGAACTTTGAAACTTTGATGGATTTTTTAAAGATGACCAAAGACGAACAAACATTTTGGAGAATTTAATTGATTATTTGTTACCAACAACTTGTAAACTCTGGGCTTATAACCTACTTACTCATTTAATAGTTAACAGTGCCTTTCTATCTTCCAATATATTACCTCTGGACGCATTCAGATGGCTGAATTTACTTGAGGAATTAAGTAATTACAATCAAATCATTACCAATAACAAATGCTGGAAATCTTTAATTTCAAAAGTGCAAGAGAATAATTTTATTCCATCAGTTATTTTTGAGCAATCATTTGCTAACAATAGCCACGTGTTTGCGACCGTCATTAGCATATGTGCTTAATTACTGCTTATGTGCATTCTGTCCGGAAATCTGTGTGTGGATGCACCCTATATACCATTGATTTTAAGGAGCGATGCAAAGTCTGGAAAATATGGTGTGTCCATTTATTAAGAAATGTTTTCAGTGTTGTAATAAAATGCCTTCACTGTTTGCAGGTATTGATGTGCCGAAGACCTGGAATCTGTACCTGCATGTTGGAATAGGATTGCTCATCTGCTTTTTTGTGCTAGGCGTATTTTTAGTTGTTGCCATTTCAATCAGTTTAGTCATCAAAAAAGTTGAGCCAAGACTGCATACCCTTCGATCATACTGGTGAACTGAGAGAAATTGGAAAAACTGCTTACTGACTGTTAGACACGAGGAAGACTGTGAGCATGAACGGTGAAATGTTGATTCTTCTGGCAAAAGATCGATAATAATTTGCAATGGATGTCGTTCTTTGATCTGAGTCTCTTACTTGATCTGAATTTTGGACGGGCTCTTTCTGAAGCAGCTTACTTGAAAAGCTTTTGATGAAAAGCTCAAAATTAAAATCTTTGTTAGCAGGACATCCATTGGCAAGTGAATCTGTGTGATATTGGCAATGTTTCTTCCCTTTGAGACATACAATGGTCTGTTTTGAAGCAGAAACATATTTTGCTAAATGATAATAGCATGCAAAAGAGAGAGGCCCTGCAAAATAGAAAGCAATGCTTATTGTTCTTAAGATCTGCCATTATTATAATTCAGTTCTTTTATCATGTATCATAAATATGACAGCACTTTTGATAATATGTTAATTATGTTATATTTATGTAGATTTGATCATAGAGGTTCAACCCATTTATGTTGTATGATAGTCAAGGTCAGAAAGATTTTCAAAAGTTGCATTTAGTCCAAAGGCTAAATGCAGAGGTTTGATCGGTAATTTCTTGGCAGGAAGTCAACAGCATTGCATCATAATGTGTGAGGATTTAAATTTAGAAGATTGGGTTTTAAATTGTAGTCGCTGGAATATCTGTTCTAACTTTATTGAATTGTTTGGACTTTGTTTAAATTTTAGTTTAATGATAACAATGTTTGTTACCAGTCATTTTGCTTACACTTATTTAAATGCTGTAAAACTTTTCATTAGGGGAAGTTTTTGGTAAAAATGTTTATGTTGCAAATAGCTTCCACATAGTTATGTAAAGATAACTTTCTAAATCTGACTTTCATGTATGTATGCATGTATCTGAACATTTACCTGTCTCCTGATATACCTACTAAATGCAATAAGTTATATGCATTCACTCATTCTAGATTTGACTTTAATTTTTTTGTGGGTTGTGTACTGAACCTGTAATTAAACATTAATTACTTGTTTAGTGTAGTTTTACCAACCATGTAAATAAACAATACTTGCAGTAGAGAACAGTGAATCAGGAAATAGTTTGCTAGCTGGAATTACTTGTTGCACCTCGGCTTGTAAAGACATGTGTTGTGCCTTGGTGTGTAAAGACCCGTGATGCAGCCACTCTTTTGATTAAACTGCATTTAATTAGTTTTTCGCTCAGTTCGTCTTGTGTAATTCACAACACCTCTACCAGACATCCGACCTTTTGACTGTTCAACAGTTCAGGAAACATTTTCTGCCCGGCTCAATATGTTCCCCTTTACTAAAAGGCGCTATACAAATTTAGTGATACATACATAAAATTATATATTCTGTTGCAGTAGTTTATTGATATTTGAGGATGAAGCATTGGCTCAGGTTCTGTGCAAATAAAACCAGCCTGAGCTGATGTGCTACATTATTTTTTGAACCATTTCTTGAAACTGTTGTGGTGAACTAAACGCAAATTACGAGAGTCTATGAAATAAGAGCACACGTTTGAAATAAATCTGTTCTGGGAGTGGCGCCATAAATGACTAAACCTCGTTTTGGACAAAGTAGAACAGAGTGGTTAGATGAATCAGTAGTTTGGTGGGAATGAAAAGAGGGCAAGGGAGAGTCCCAGGAACCGCCGCCTCCGCGATGCCCTTAAACTGAAACCAGTCGCTATGCAATCGGCTTTGTTCGTATGTTTTAACCATTTCGTGCGCGCATGCTTTATCGAAAGTCCATGATGGGTCGTCCTAGAGTTGACGCTTGACTGGTCATCGGGATTGTTCAATGCTGTGGGCCCATCATGTTATAGTGTGATAGGGTGAAATTTCGTATGTCACTGAACTCTTCAAAATTACTGATGACTTTTAAAACTTATCTGCCTTGTAATGAACCATTTCCTTGGCTAGTTGATTTACTTAATTTGGTGCTTAATTTTTGTTTCTGGTATTTTTCACCTTTGTGCTGAATAACCGTACGTTTTTTTATTTGCCATTTACTTCTCTCAGTTGCCTACGCTTTTCATGGCCTTTCTCAATTTGTCTTATTTAAGGCTTACTTAAAACAGTTTCGTAACCTTCTCTACCTGTCCATTTTTTCAAATTTTAAAAGTTTCTAGTTATTATTCCTAGTTATCTTGGCCGTTTTTACTTTAATTCTATGCATGGGCAACCGTCACGCAAACCAGTTTCGGGACAACTTACTGGCGTGCCCCGCCCCCTCCCCAATCAGGTGGGGTTCATCCCAGGATTGCTACCTGAACTATATAATTCGTTCTTGATTGCACAAATAACCATGCTTTTATTTGTAACATTACAACAATAGCAACAACGGTATACCATTATCTTTATTTTAAAAATAATGGTGATGGTGATGATGCAGGTTGATAACGAAGAAAATGATAAGAAACCAAATGCCCAATATAACTTAATAACAGAAAAAAGAGGTCCATCATAATTCTGGTCAGTTCATAAAGCTGCCATCACTAAAGAACATACACATAAATTATAGCCATGTGACACAGGGTACCCTACTCGGCAGCACGAATGAACGGAAACTACGTTAGGAGCTGCATTCACCTGCGACGGGTCTTTGGCAGTGGCCCCGGAAGTGTTTAAAAGTTGTGTGAGCCAACCTCGGCCAAGTATAGACCTAAGGTGGATAAAATTATACGTTATATCCGATATAATCTATAGGAATATTTTTGTCATTTTTTTGCAACCACTGGAAAAGAATACTCCGCCACTTGCAAAATTTGTGACTGTTTTATTTTTTATAATATTAATATTTGTTCAGTGGCATAGGTAGATACCTCCGTTGCCCAAAAAGTAGTGTGCGCATGCTCCTGCCTCGGCGTCACAAAAACTTGTGTGAGCAACTGCGCCATGGCTCCCGGGGCCCTGGTCTTTGGAGCCAAAATTATAACGAATTTAACAAGAAAATATTGAAGCTGCACACAACTTGGAATTTTATAATGGCGGCTTCTACTAATTTTTAGAGTACACAATATCAACATATTCAGCATTAGTACTGTTCCAAGACTTCGTCTGCTACCGTATACCATACCAGAGAACAGTCAACAATACAATAACCACAATATTACGACTAGATGAACAATAGCAGGCTACTTCTAGGTTAGGACGACGTTTAACTCAGTTTTTGACTCATTGGTCTAAGAGTCAAAGCAGATGCGATATTTATCATTCGAAGCGCTTGTAACTGGTACAAGTGTATGTCTAATCATTATTTTATCAAAATTTGAGCAAGAGTTACGGTTGTGCCTTACATTTTAAAATGAGGACATGGGTATACATCTGTGTGGGGAACTGTAGTCTATTGTTTAGAACACTAGGCTAGTAACGCGAAGATTATGGGTGTGAGTCCTCTCTTAGATGGTTATTGTGTAGGCACCTTTAAGCAAGTCCTTCATTCGCAATTGCTCAGCGCCATCGTTTGGTGCTTAGTCGTTAGATAGTGTTTCCCGATCAAGGTTCCGCAGGGGTTCCGTGAAAAATCTCAAAAATAAATAAATAATAAATAGCGAAAGCAACCAAAGAAATCGCCTGTTTTCTGTCGAAGAAATGCGAGTGTGCTTGTCAAAATTCGGCCAAGAATTTGACATTTATACAAAATGACATAAGCCTACCTGGTAAGCCCAAATATCAAAATGAAAATAAGCCTTATACATTCACTTCAAAAGTGAACGTTCCTGTGATGTTTAAATAAACTTGTAAACTTTATTTTGATTAGATTTCTTGATAGTTTAAAAAATATTGGAAACTGCAAAACAACACAGCAAATATGCTTAAAAATTTCTTTCAATGCGAGCTAGCTATACACACACACACACATATATATATATATATATATATATGAGATGCTGGACAAGGCGAAAGCAAGATGAGAATTGCTACGAAAAATTGAAGAAATTTCAAGACTACAAAAGATTAAAAATGATGCTATTAGACAGTTTTTAGATATAAAAACAACTCTGCCGGACAAAGTCATTGGGCCACGTAGAGAGAATTTCAGCTGACCGAATCTATACAGTGCACAACATATAAAATTCGAAGGCAAGAGAAACAAAGGAAACCCAGACTGAGCTGGATAGACAACATAAAGACAAAATATGACTTGGGCTAAACATGAAAGGAGCAATGAACTTGATAAATGACCGAGAAAATGGAGGTCGTTTATTTGCACCTACCACCAACAAATGGCAGGCGTCAGGAACTGATGATGATGAGGAAGATAATGATTTTATATATATATATATATACAGAGAGAGAGAGAGAGAGAGAGAGAGAGAGAGAGAGAGAGAGAGAGAAGTAATTGATTTGCGCTTATGAACTTTTTTCGTTTTCATAAGTAGGCTAAGGGATTCCTTAGGATATGAAAACTTATTTTAGGGGTGCCTCGATGAGAAAAATAAGAAAAAGGCTGTGAAACACTGAATTAGATAGTGGCGCTTAATAAATGCAGAAAACTAATAATCTGTTATTTGTTTTAAAAACCAGCTTATTCACGTAGTTTCCTTTGATTCAATAATATTCTGTCGTGATTCTTCAACAATACATACACCACTGAAAAAGTCCAAACGAATCGACGCTTTCGAACGAAATATTAGTCTAATTTATAAAGACCAGCTGTGAAATTTCGCAGTTAAAAACTAGGCGTAAACTTCTGTAAGACCTCCCAATAATTTAGGTGATGGATTGAAGCCTCAATTATCCTCAATTATTTCATAAACGACCGAGATGGGTCATTATTTATTGAATAGTTCTTTCATTCAGCGAACTAATTCACCTTTAGAGTGGGGGGGGGAAGAGAGATTCGAATACCAAGGACGGAATGTCTGATTCCTACCCATCCGTACAGTTGAGGTAAGTTTACGCCAGAGTTACATTCAGGAAAAAGACATTGTCTGAGGATAATGAACGTTGCTCGTGGCGACATCTTACGTGCAAAACGCAGAAAACAAGACGACGATAATAATTACTTGTTTCACAGTCAGTGCGCGGGTTACTCACTGCTCGACGAGCCGAAGGTAGGGCTGTCTGCGGGTGCGTTGGGCCTGGGGCTGCATGCAAATGAAGTTGGCCCTGCCCGAGTCGCACGCCTTGTTCATCCACTCGAGGTTCTTGCGCACCATGACGCAGTTACTATGACGACCGCTGAGACGTGGGTAGGCGCGACGCCAGTTGAAGAATTGGGCGGATGGAACAGCGGAAGTGTAACGCCAGACGCCGGAAGATTGCTTATCGTTCAGACCTTGAGCAAACAACACTGATGATGTAGCGCCTATATGCTGACGAGCACCAATTTAATGGAGGTGATGATCATACTGAATAGTGACTAATGACTATAGATGGTACTGAAAGGTTACTTAGATGATGATGAAGATGATGATGATGATGACGATGGCGACAATTCCATCATGTAGTCATCGTAGTCACAACTGTATTTCTATCACAGTCGCATTGGCATCACTCTTTTTAGGCTATGGCTTATCATAACATGAACCGTTTTGTTTAGGTTAGACACTGGGAAGTGGCAGGGGAGCTCACCGATCCAAAAGTTTGATCCCCTGGCGATTTGTGAGAGCCAGCGCAGGTGATCCCTCGACTGGACGTCCGTCAAGTGTCCTCCGTCTCTCTTGCAGGCGAACTCGGCGTCGTTCCAGGTCGTCCTCTCAGCTCCCAAACGATAACACGAGTCTCGATGGAAAGTCCAACCTGAAACATTTCAGAAGAGTTTACCGTCTTTGAGAGGTTCTCAAAAGGTGTCATATGCTCAGACACATACACAGTAAAGGCAGCGGAAACTTTACAGTGCTGTTCACTCAATTCATAGATTGGAGAATGGTTCAAAGACAAAGCAGTAGAAAAGGAGGAGAGTTACCAGGGCGGCAGGTCTTCTTTTGGTTTTTCGATCTAGATGACGATTCATCGGTGGTTGGCGAAGGTCTTCCAGGGTTAGAGGGAGGCAGAGGAGGTGCTGGAGGCGGAGGAGGAGGTGGACTATCTTCTTCGTCCTGCTCTGACCCGGCCGCGTCCTTGAGCAGTGCCGTGTATTGGTACCCATCTCCAGCTCCCCATCCCCACGGCTCCCATCGTTGCCCGTTGCATCTGTGCATCTTCGACGACAACAGGTCGAAGTACAACAATCCCTTCGTGTCACGCGTACACTCCTGGGGTACAAACTGAAATCAGTGCACTAATAATGTAGTCACCGATATCAAAGCACAGTGTGCGATTTAAGATGGGTAGCTCTGGGGACAGACCCTTGGGCAAGAGGGTAGAAGAGGATTACTGTAACGATTCTCCTTATATTCGCATTCATCTGAGTTGGATGTGATAGCTTGTTTGTTTGTAAAGTCTTTATGATGCTAGGTTAGAGGTAGATAGGGGCCTATGTATGTATAAATGCATATAATTGCCAACATTTATGTGTATGCACAATAAGGCATAAAATTTTTAACTGTTGGGAAAACAGTCCACTGTGCTTCAGGAAACAGGGAGTCAGCAAACGAACTTGGAATTAACGGTTGGCTCGTGGTCGATTAGTCCGAAGCAGACGAATTTCGTCAAACGCAGCAAAACACAATCGCAATTATTTCAACTGAAAGGAAATTCGTTGAAGGATTAAGACGTCTCGCGAATTTTAGTCAGCGAAATCGAATCGAAAAGTACAGCGAGAACGGTAGTTCGATCGAAAGGAAAAACTATCTGTACAGTTATCGAACAGTTGCTCACGGCGTTTGGGTCGTGTGATCGTGCCTTGAGAGTTAAGATCAGTCGAAGCGAAAGAAACTTCGATGTAATACAAGACATTACATAACAGCTTCGATGTAATGCAAGACATTACATAACAGCTTCGATGTAATACAAGACATTACAAAATGGCTTCGATGTAATGCAAGACATTACATAACATCGTCGATGTAATGCGAGACATTACATAACAGCTTCGATGTAATACAAGACATTACATAACAGCTTCGATGTAATGCAAGACATTACATAACAGCTTCGATGTACTACAAGACATTACATAATAGCTTCGATGTAATGCAAGACATTACATAACATCGTCGATGTAATGCAAGACATTACATAACAGCTTCGATGTAATGCAAGACATTGCATAACATTAATTGGCCAGAAGAATATAACCTGTATTAAAATCACTGCAAAGTAATCAGGATTGTTTGACAGCCAATCCTTTATAGCTTTTTCTTAAAAGTTGTGACCGCGTCCACCGCTCTTTCTTCTTCATCACTCACTGCTTTACGTGCTTAGATTAGATGTAGGCCTAACTGACGTTGCTATTGTTAGCGTTAAAGATGGCGTTATTGTTTATGATAATGCTGTTGGGACTCTGTGGTTTTGATGCTGCTGTTGAAGTTACTGTTGTAATTCGTCCATATGAGCAGATATTCGAAGTCCTACCGCTCCAGGCATTTCCAGGGTAGTAGTCGTGGTTGGGAGGGTTGTAGTGACTGGTTCCTTCCTTCTTCCATGTTCTTGTCCGAAGTTGTCGTCGAACAGGGGCTTCTTTTTACCCTTTCCACCACGATTCCCTCTGTCCCTTTCTCCCTTCCGGTACTTCTGCAGCGGATGTTCCGTCTTACTCTTCTTCTTCACCTTGAATCCCTCGAACTGGGATCGCTTTCGGTAACCCAGTTTCCCATCACCTCTAACGACGTCCTCATCATAGTCATCATCGTCCTCTTCATCTCTCCATTTTCTTCTGTTTATTGCTGTGTCTCTCGGCTTGCTGTGCTTCTGGCTGCTTGACCCTTTGGCCCTTGGCGGGTAAGAGGTCAAATCACCGCTTAAGTATGGTCCGGTATTATCAGGGTAATCTTCATCCTCCTCTTCACCGAATCCATCGAATGCTTGATCATCATACGAATCCTAGAACAATTTACCATTAATAAACTACTCTAGAAGTAAATGAAAGAAGACTTGATGTTATTTTCTAGTTTCGATGTAGACGCATAATTTAATTATTGTAAAATCTATGCATCAAAGAAGGGGAGTTATGTGTAGATAAATTGAAATGAAAAGTTGCACAATAGAATTAAACATCGAAGATTTATTTTTAAAATCTTTATGCTAGGTAAGATGACCAGCAAAAAGCCTTGACCAGTTGTAGGGGTTAATTCATTTGCTGTTTTAATATGTCATTGACATGCTGTTCCTCTTAGACTGTTGAGTTTTCTAATTGCCCTTAATATTGGGCTGCGCTTAGTGCGGCAGCTAAAATCACTATAGTCGTTCTTGTGTGACATCCGCTAGCGTTTCATCCTTCTAGTAGGTAACACGTAGCTGTTGTTTGTTATGTGTAAAAACTCGCAATGTCACAGACGGACGGACAGCTGCCTGGACCGTGCCAGACAGACAGACACACATAGACGAAGGGACAAACAGATGCTCGACGGAGGAACACACAGGCGAAGTTTTCTTGAAGCGACTCAATAAGAATTCGTGTCGCAATTAAAATGCTGAAAAGATTGGATGTCGAGAATACCTCGAACTCTTGTCTGCCGAAAGTAGTCGAAGTTTCTCGCTCTCTGGATGCAAAGCCTCTGCTGTGCGGGGGCGATTCGTCAAACTCACACCTTCCTGAAAATTATCAATAAATCGAATTGGACACCGCATTTATTTCAGCCGCAGTTTTGTATCTCTCTTTTATTATTCTATTATCGGCGACTGTGTCAAGTTGGATGACTTTTCATGTAATGCATGTCTGTCTCGTTGTCGTCTATGCTTAGGTAAGTATGTATGCAAGTATTTATAGCCATTAATAGAGCGTACTGGTAAAGACTTTAGTCGGCAGATAGGAAATGTTCACGCCCGCGTGCGCACGCACACACGTGGCAACCACTGACGAAATCATTGTCACGAAAGGTAATTAATATCTCCATGGCACTTAATGCCGTGTCTGTCTCGTCTCATGCAAGCCCGCCCCTAACTCCTTCACTCTGTATTGTTCAATTGTTGTTAGCATAATACCGCTAGATAGCGTCCCTGAGTGGCAGAATGGTTGGCTGGCTTGATGGCAGCCTGCATGGCTACTTAGCCATAAAGTGCAAGCAACTAGACCTTCCTTATTTCACAAATTAACTGAATATACCGCATTCTAAGTACCTCACAAAAGCGCTGTCTACGCTTTTTACACTTAAATGGCGTAAAATTTATCAAAAAACAAAAAATCACCTGTAAGCCAGCAATGCTCGAATAACGAAGATAGGTTTAATAATCGAGTTCTGACCGTGGTCCACGTTGACGAGCTGTACGACTGCCTTGCTTGTGTCGCCCAGGACGGCCTGGTTGGCATTACGAAGCAGGACCTTGAATTTTTCCTTCGGCTCATCCTCCAAAAGATCGTTAACAATTTCTATCGTCCAAAACAGCTCCGTCACTCCTAAAAGACACCCACGTCATCCACATAGTCTCATACATATATACATGTCAAAACTACTGCCAATGATATGATAATCAACTCCTTCTCTTTCTCATCCTCTTCCTTATCGTTATCTTGATCAACGCCACCACAGGGGAACCTCCTCCTATTTTTCCTCCTCTCCTCTTCCTCTACCTCGAGCCACCTCGTTCTCGTTATTTTTCATCGTAGCCCAATCGTCGTCCTGAACTTGACCATGATAATCGTCATCAACATCGTCGTCGTCGTCATCATCACCTTATTGATCGGACTTCAATTTGTCGCCTTTAACCCTCACAAGAAGGTGAACTGCAAGGCTAAAATATGAACTTGGTTTGTTTGACCACGTGCACGCAGCCATCGTATCCGAACTGTTTTCATTCTTACAAAGAATTTCCTGTTAGTCGGCAACGTAACCGCGTGTTTGCTTTAGGCAACCCAGGCAATTATGCTAACCCAGCGCAATTTCCCATCCGTCCGTTGCAGCCGTTGCCTCCAAGAAAAACCAACTCTCCTTCTACTTAAACAGAAGCTATTTTCTTTTCATTATGCAGGTCTTAATTCTACCTCGGTGCCACCCACACATGCACCCACACCTGCATGCAGAATATGTACGTAAAATACAATGCATACTAAAATAAGTATGCACATGTAGAGCTACACATAGTCTATAAATAAGCTATACACATAGACACCTACGCTAACTCCGCCACTGCCGTTTTTCGGGTAGTGCCAGTCCCAAGCCTGGATAAAGGAGGGCGACGTCAACAGCCTTTGATGGCATAAGATGTCGTTAAACATTGGAACTACTACTACAGCCTATGCTTTGCGCTGTATAAATTATCTTCTTTACACAGCATCCCATTACATACATTACATTTATTCACGTGGTAAAAATTGCATGTTATAGATGCCACTGTGTAGGCCTACAGGGTACCGGCCTGGTTCAAAGACGAGGGCTCCGTCCGATCGTGGAATGAAGTCATCGCCCTGTTTCGCTGACAACTGTTTCGTTCGGATGTTTGCGCTGACGCGATTTGTTGTTAGTCCGCGTCGGATGATCTTTATGGACACAGAACCCGAATCCTCGCAGACCGTATATTGATTGTGCGCCAGTTCGACAACCGCCCATCGCAAGACGAACCTTGTTAGAAAGGACATAAATACATCTGCACTACCACCAAGCATTCTACTTTACTTACCAAAAATAATTACATATACGGTAGGTTGTAATAAAAATAAAAAATCTACGAAAGGATCATAGAGGGACGCACAGTATGACGTATTGCTGATGCGTACGAATTTCCAGCTCTGTTTTCAGAGTTCGAATACTGGTGCTTCATGTGCATTAAGAATTCCTTTTCAGTCACAATGGAATGTCGTGCAGTTGTTGGACTGCTCTTATGTGTACTTCGGCAACACAGTAACCTCCTATCACAGAACTACATATCCCTCAAAGGCATGTAATAAATATTCAATAGCATTATTGTATACCTTACCTTACTTTAATCCGATCTCAAAGTTGCCTTTTATCCTTTTTCCATATACATGTGAACTTGATACTCATCATCAGCGTCGTCGTCATCATCATCATCATGATAACTATCATCATCGTTGTCACGGCCTGCACCACTACCATCATCACCCCTACCACCACCATTATCATTGGCGGCATCTATCAGTACCACAGTGTAGTGGTGATGGTTGTAGTAGTACTGGCAGTGTTACCTGAAAGTCTCGTCTGGTCCGTTTCGGTTAGGGTCTTGAATTCGGAAGTCGAAGCTGTCGTTCGTTGTTGACGGGTTTTCCTTCAGCACGAAAACCACCTTCTCGTCATCAATGTCCTTCTGCGTGAACTTCCGCCTGATCGGACGCTCTGTGTCGATGTACTCCAGCTGTCCCTCCGAAGGACTGTCCCTCAGGATGTAGGAAATATCAGTGGTGTCGAAAGACGGGTGACTGACCCTCAGGTAGTCGGACGAGATTATGAAACCCAGTCTTCCCGTGCTGCCGAGAGTCTGGAGTCTTTCTGGCATTCGGTTTCTTGTGAGTCTAGGGAAGTTCCTGATGTTCGGCTGGATGAGAATGTTGAAGAAGGCTGGCTTAGTCTGGACTGTTCCGTTGACGAGGTATGCTCCCTCGTGACGACCAGCAGTAATATTGAACAAGAAGTAGTCCGTCATGTAATCATCGCTGTCGTCACTCTGGTAGATGACGTCACCGGCTTCCACGTCCAACTGCGTGAAGGACCGGTGCACCGAATGACCTCGCATGAGGAGGTCACCGTTTTTTGGTCGCTCTACGAGGATATAGGTCAGGTTGTATGAGGTCACGTCGTCCTCTTCGGAGGCGACGAATAAGTGTGCGCTGCTTATCGTGGCGCTTCCTCCCTGCCTGACCGTCAGGGGTACGTTGGCCAAGAGCATCGGAAGGGATCTCATCGTCGGTCGTATCTGGATTTTAACTGTAGCGGAAGTTGGTGGGACGTTTCTGGATCCGGTGACGGTTACGACGAATGAGTCGCTGATTCCAGGATCCCGGCTCCGATAGACGAGCCTTCGAGCAAGGATGTCCGCCTGTGTAAACATGGACACGGTTGCGTTCCTGCCGTCCTGGTCCGTGAATTCCAGGGATCCACGAACGGGTTCCCGATCGACGCTGAAAACCAGGTCCTTAGGCTGCCTCCCTCCGTCGTCGGCACTCAGCAGGTCGGCAGTGATGACCTCGACGTTTCCCTCCTCCAACGAGAACCCGCGGTTGCGCAGGATAATTCGTTTCGGATTCGACCGGTAGATGTCGACGAGGAAAGCAGCGCTGGGTAGGAAGTTGATGCCGTCAGTCACTCGGAACAGGAACTTATCGTTTGCCGTTTCTCGATCGAGTTCCGTCGTGTGGACATACCGCACCCGACTCTCGTCGATGGAAGACTGGGTGAAGTTATTCCCGGCTTCCAACTGTATCCACGTTTCAGCTGTTGGTCCAGTTGAAAGCTTATCCTGCCTCGTCGTTTCCATCTCTAAAACGCCCTTGTTCGGTGTCGTTACTAGCACAAAACTGATCTCGGAGCTTGTCGTGTCGTCATCCGAAGCCTTAAGGATCGAGGTGGTGATCAGTTTCGTTCCACCGAAGTCTACCGGAAGTGGAATATTTCGCACGAGCTCGGGTTTCAAGTCGTTGACCGGAACTACGCTGACCACAGAAGTTCTCTTGACGACGTGGGTCCCATCCGAGAGGCTCAGTGTGAATCGGTCTTCCTTGGATTCTGATCCGTCGTGGCGATACACCATCTGGATCCCAGCCTCGATGTCTGCAAACGAGACGTCGTGGAAGCGCAACTCCTTGAATCCTCCTGGCTGCTGGGCTGTCCTGACCAACACCAATTCCCCGTGGAGAGGTTGGCTGGCTACTGACAGCAACAAATCATCCGCATCTTCCAGGCGACTGGCGCCTCCACTCAACTGGATCCGAAACTCCCGTTCTCCTCCCTCATCCACCAACAGGTTTCCGATCTCAAAATCCGGAAGTTTGATGTTGGGTGGAAGAACGGCGATCTCGATCTGGGACAGCGGGGACTGGTTCTGACCGTCTGTGACGTAGATGAAAAAGGAATCCGACGGAGGACCTCCTTTGGAGAGGTTCGACGGTACGTACTGGATCGTTCCTTCTGTCAGGTCGGAAAGAGTGAAGGACGATATCCGTCGACTGGTCTGACTGCGGCCACTCCGCGTATTGGACTTGGATCGTTCGAGGAAGCCCCACATCGGCGTCTGGACGACGATAAAGAGAAGCGTTTCTGTGGGACTGTCGATGTCTCTGGCGGACACGATCTCAGGAGTGATGGAGGCCGGTTTGCCTTCAACCACAACGACGGGTCCTCCAACGATCAGCTCCGGCGGGGAGTTATCAAGCGGAAGGATCATCACTTCGAGGTCGATCAGAGGAAACGTTTCTGCCGCCGGTGGTGGAGGAGACTGATCAAGAACTGTGAAGGTGATCGAATCCATCAGCGATCGGCGACCCACTTCCCCACCCGTGTGTACGTAGGACACGCGCGAACTGATTATATCAGCCTGAGAGAACTGCTCTGCCTTTGTTCCGGCAAGACGTATCTCGCCAAATTCCGGGGACTTCATGATGAGGAAGTTTATCAGGTTGGAGTCGGTGTCGTTGTCGGTAGCGGCAAGGTTCTCAGGTCCGATGAAGACCATCCCACCTTCGTCTACTTCGAGACGGTTGTTGAGGTCCGTAAGAGGCTGCGGACGTTGGCTCGTGGCGGGCTGCACCTTGATTGAAACAGAGGTTGAGAACATGTGCCGTCCATCGGATACGCTCAACTCGAAGTCGTCCTCTACATCTTCCGATCCATTATGAATGTATCTGTTGAATAAAAGATTCACAAAAACAGTCTGCATTAGTTTTTATGCTTACTGTAAACTGTACCGTTTGATGGACGCCTAGGTTCAATCCATGGAATCTACGCAGAGAATTCTCTGGGTAGGTCGGCTTAGGCTTGAGTTTCTCATGATGTCATGTACGTACAGTGATGAGATGCCATGTAACATCATGTTAAGGCAAATAATTTTACTGTAGAGTAAGTTATGTTATGCTGTATTCTTAACATCTCCCTATTTGTTGTTTGTTTGCCTGTCCAGTCCAGGCCGATTCAAACAAAATCCATTCTATTCTATAAGTCAATTGATGCCTGTACACCAGAAATAATATTGCACAGAAGGAAGCATCGATTGCTTGAACAGCAAACCTATCTGCTAATGCAAACAGTTTTGAGAGGAGGTAGGATCGATCACACAGTTCCGGATGAAACAACTCAAATAATGAGTTTCGCGCAGATAAGAGCAGTGCAAACATCTGAGCTTACCTTAGAAAAATCTCTCCTGCTCATCACAATTTTTACAATGGAACGACATCAGGTAAAGAAGTCAGAATTTCTCTCGAATAATGCTACACGCTAGTACCCATATGGCTATTACGAGTTTGAGAAGTAAGCAATGGATGCGTGTGAAGCAATATCTTAAATGATCCTATAGATATCTAGTTTGAGCTGAATATTATAAGCAAATGCGTCGATCCACATGGCACATGGAACATGTCCCCTAATCTTTATTATGGAAGCGCCTATCCATGGTGATGCCGTCAATATTTGAGAATGTTTCTTTAAAATAGATATCCTGTTAAATAAAAACCATCATCGATAATATTGAAAGGATGTGAATTTGTAAGATGACGGCAAAAGATCGTCAAATGTGTTGATAGAAAATCACCAAAAATTCTGAGACAAGATGTCGAAAAAGTCAGAAGACCCGACGACAAAAAAGCGACAACTCTTATGATATAGAAACAACAACATATAATTGTCTAATTGTCTCCAAAAGTTGTCGTTGTCGTCAAATCCTGCCATCAATAAACTTTCTGAAAAGATTAGGCCTATATTCTCCGAATACTCATAACGGATCTATGTCACTGAATACGCGCGTTGGTATGTGCATCAAGTGACCGATAATTTTAAAAGCCTTAAATAAAGATGCTTAATCATACAGACCGGATGTCAGATTTGTTGACATCGTCAAAGGTGAACTGGTCTCCTACAGCGATCGGCAATCCGTCTCTGAGCAGCTCACCGTACTTGGGTTTCACGTTCAGGATAAACTTGAGGTCCTTGGGGTCCGTGTCTCTGTCTCTGACTAGAATCGCATCGGCCGTCAACCGCACCAGTCCACCCTTTCTCACTTTCAGAGACTTCATGGAGGCGCTTGGCTCCTGGTTGTCTACCGGTAAGATGACGATCTCTAACACCTGTTCGATTATGCTGTTGCCGTACCTGTCAGATACAGCGAAGACCATCCGCGCAGTGCGGTTAATGAGACCGATGTCTTCCTTCGGAGGCAGGTAGGCCACTCGACCCTCATTCACTGCTCGCTGGTCGAAAGTCCTCAGGGCGGGTGCCGATTCTACGGCTATAGCATCTCCATTCCTTGTACCGTTGTCAATACTGATGAATCGCCCTGCGTCCAGAGTCAGCGGGGTGGTGGGGTAGTGTGGCTGACTGGTGATCGTGTAGACTACATCGTCGCTTGGTAACTCGACGTCTTCATACCAGAGGATCTCTTTACGGAGGATCCCAAGCTCAGTCTCGTTCACCATCAGGATTTTCGTTGCACCTTCAACCAGATTCGGCGGGAGATTGTTAGCTGGTCTGATCCTCACCTCCAATGTGTACTTTCCCGACTTATTTGGTGGATCGTTCTCGTCCATCAGCCGGAACTCCAGAGTGTCAGCGATGGACTCTCCGCCAAGGTTGTGATAGTAGATCAGTCCGGCGTCCACTTCGCTCTGCGTGAACTTCGTCACAGGAACCCCACGCGTTAGGCTCGGCCGTCGCTTCACGATCTTCCCAGCCTTCGAAGACGACTTCACGACGTATGATATCCGCAGGCCTTTGTCATCTTTATCGGTCGCATTAAGGTTTCTGTTCGTGATCTGAGCATAGCCACCTGTTTGCACGTCCAGTGGCTCTTGGGTAAGTAAGTAGGGCGAGCTGTCGTCAACTGGTAGAATTGTTATGGGAATTCTTGCTCGCATGCCGTGTCTCCCGTCCGTGATCCGGACAATGATCCTGTCTTCTGTACTGTCGCTGTTATCATGTCGGTAGACCACTAGTTTGTTTTCTATGTCGCGGACAGTGAAGACGGCTCCCGGACGCCCATTGACCTCCAGCCTTCCGTGCCTCAATCCTCCCTTCACGTGGATCTCGACATTCTGCAGGTTGTCCTGGTCGACGATACGTAGGTCGTCCGAAGTGATCGAGCGATATCCGCCCTCTTGAACTACAAGACCGCCGTTGAAGGCAAGCCGAGGAGAGTTGGTCTTTGTTGGAACCACGAGGATTCTCAGCCTCGCCGGTTGACTTGCGACATGGTGCTCGTCCCAAACGACAAACTCCACCTCAACCTCTTTCTCTTCGATCAAGACCTTGGTCGGAGGGTGGTAAGCGATGTGGCGGTTAACGAGGTTCTCCTGGTAGAACGACCTCACGCGTCGTGTATTCTCCTGTAGGTTTGCGAAGAACCCGTCCTCTTCGCGATCGAGATCTGTGACGATTTCGAAGACCAGGTCGTTGTCGCTGGTCTCGTTGTCCGTAGCTGATAGGACGTCGGAGTCCAAGGCGTAGACTGCGAATTGCTGGACGCGGAGCAGAGAAGTCCGGTTGACGCTGATCCGAGGCGACTGGTTTGCCTCCGTCTTCGTCCCGAGTTGCACCTCCAGGAAGATCCTTTCTCGCACTATCCAGCCCCACTCCTCTCTCGGGTCCTCCACTTCCACTGCAAGCGGTACGTAGTCCAGATCCGGCGACCTTGATCCCAAGTGTCTGTAGCGAAAGTTTTCCATCAGGAAGTCGCGGCAGTCCATGGAAAAATTGGAAATCGTCTGATGATCTGTGCTTTCGATGACTCCTGCAATCGGAAAAGGCAGAGATCGACTGGGCTCCTGGTAACTCACTACACAACTCGCGCCTTCTTGGTAGTTGTAACTAAACCTCACGAGACTGGCATTTATTGGTTCCGACAGACCACTGGTAGCCGATACAGTCAGGTGCTCGAACTGAGGTCCAAGGGCCACAGTTTCAAGGGACTGGTTAGCAAGGATCTTGACCGTCATCGTCACAGTCTCCTGCTGCGTTCTGCCTGCCTCATCAAAATAGTAGACCATGAACTGGATTCGATCCTCTTCCAGCAGAGGACTTCCGTTGTGGAAATAGCAGACGACGTTCGGTTTGAACCTGCAGTCGAAGACCTGCGCAGAACGAAACGACAGATCACATCTCTTATTGTTCGATTTAAGGTGTTTTACAGGCATATGGTCATTTATATAGCGCCTTATGAAAGATTTTTACAATGCCATGTAAAGGACTCAAATACTTGAGCTTGTGGTTCACGAAAGTCCATAAGTGGCATATCTTTAAAAGCGGTATATAGGCCATATAGAAACTTCACTTGCCTCATTACCTCATCGCAAAAGAATCAGTTTATGCTGATATACATTCTGCTGTTGTGTAGGACAGTTCATTTTCTAAATTTCAACCAAGTGCTGCTACATGTTAAGTAAGAAGTAAGTGATTGTTTGCTAACTGGTAGTACCTACATACCAAGTGTAAGATATGAGTTATTTTATTACTATATAGCAAGCACGATTAAATATTAAAGAAAGTTGTTGTTCTCCAAGTGTTGAGAATGAACTAAATTTGGGATCGTTTAATTAATATAGCACTACCACTATCACTTAAGTAGGCCTATTAAGTATGAAATATTAAATATATTCCTACTAAATATTTTAGTAAATCTAATAGACAGAAAGTGGTAATTTTTTACTGTGGAATATTTAGTTGTTTAAGAGAAATCGTGAGAACCTGTGGACTGATTTTTCCCACGCGTGCCCAGATTGGTTCTTCCTTCGTAGCCCTTATTCGACAGGATGCGTTCCCAGGTGTGTGTACGCTCAAATCCTCGGGCTGTATGAAGATGGATTTCCCAATAGGGACTTTAAGCGTCCGGTGTGACGTCGTCAGATTCCCTGAAGCGCTGGGGAAAGCGATGAAGTTAACGGACATCCACATCACCCAAAGTAATGAGCTTGACCCCGCAGAGTATGGGCGAAGTCCTCTCATCGTTAGTTTACTCGGGTCCTGGAACGCTAAACAAACATACATTGTGTTAATACTGAGATCTATGCACGTCCAAAACTCGTATCTTACACGTGAGTATGTAGCTACTACCAGTTAGCAATCAGTCACTTTCGTATTGCAACACTTGCTAGAAATTTTGAAAATCAATTGTCCTACACAGCAGAAAAATGTGTAACAACTTGAACTAATTCTTTTGCGATATGATGATGAGGCAAGTGAAGTTTGTGCATGGCCTGCACTGCTTTAAAAGATATACCACTTATGCTTTTATTTATAACCACCATTTTAGTAGGCTACCATTTTTGGACGAAATTTATTCCAACTCAGGCTCATAAAACCGACAGAGGCATTGGTTTGCTAGGAGTTCCTAAACTTAATACTGAATGCATTTTTCTATACGTCCATTGCTACACATGCACCGCATCTTGGTAGCAATGTTGTATACATCTGCATATATGTAGCATATTTTACGCATGTAGCTTACACAATCTCTTTTCCCAACACATAATCCCGTGTGAAAACCTGTAAAATAATAGTTTTCAAAGGAAAAATTACACTTGCACCGTAGCCCGGTAACTATTAAGTCTTAATCGGATACCGAGAGAAAACTAAGCTGATAAACTATTATCTAGACTTTGTAGTGCACAAGACGGTCAACTTGCAAACCTTTTACACGCGCCAACTGTCTATGTATACCGTATGTAGCAAAACAACATCATGTTTATCAGTGTGCACTCAAAACTATATGCGAGTCCATAAGACGTAGAGAGACACGAATACACACACGTTGGCCTTAAGCTACGGCTATGTGGTGTATAACTTTTTCGTCTGCCGTGTATACAGCTTTCATTGGAAAGAATCAGCTTGCATGCTTATATATATATATATATATATGCCTGCGGAAGATGAGGACATTTCGCAAATGCGTTGAAATGTGTTACGATTTGACGCCGGCTTTGATCGCATCCCCTCCTTCAAATCCTCCTCCAGCTCCAACTCCTCCTCCTCCTCTTCCTCTTCCTCTTCCTCCTCCTCCTCCTCCTCCTCCCCCTCCTCCTCCTCCTCTTACTTCTTCTTATCAATCTTCCGTTCCATTGGGGGCTTCTTCTCATTCAGGTGCACCAACAACGGACCGTCACCGAGGAACAATTTGTTTAGCCGAACTGCTTGAATGTTCGGCGAAAGATGGAATTTTAATTGGTAGATCTCGATCAATGACGTCTCTGCGCGTGTATGTGTGTGCACGCGCGCGTGTGTGAGTACGTGGGTGTGGGGGGGGTGTGCCGTCGCTTTCGGCTGTTTTGCTTAAATAATATCCATGTACACAACAGTAATAGTACTACATACATGAAACACCGACTACACTATTTGGATATATATTATATATATATCAATAGTATTGATTATGCTATGTGTATATACATATATGTGCATAGTAGACTATGATACATGTTTTGTATATAGACTATCGTAAGTAAGTGTACATATTGCATATATATTTAGATGTGTATATATAGTGCGTATTATATAGTATGCGCGTTGTCGTATACCAGCGCACATGTCTGATTCGCGCGCGTGCCTTTGTACTGGGTCATAATTGCTGCATTTTCGCCTTGCGATTGGACCTGAGAATTGCCACTTGCACAGCTATGAGGGTGGGTCAGAAGCTTTCGGTGGATGAAGGGCGGACAGGTGGTGAGGACATAGGACTCCGAAGGTGGGGCATGAGTGTAGATCCTTTTCGAAGCAAATATAGATGTCCCATCTTCGACACCTGCTGCGTATGACCCCACGGGCCGCTTAAATATGATATGTTCATGTAGATCTATCCTAAATCCTATACAGGTATACCTCTGTAATTCTTCGAGCCATCTGTGAAACAATCTCAGGTGTTAAATAACAAATTAAAGGAACAATGACGTGATGTTCCTTCACTTGACACAGACTTAGTTGTCTATGTATAGTATGCAAATATATATTTGCTTTGTCGATCAGCGGCTTCTTCACTGTCCCTAGACAAGTTTGAAATCGTTAACTTCGTTTAATATAATGCGAATCTTATTTGTTCAATATTTACTTACAAATTAATTTCGTAGTACATAATAAGAAACTAAAGCTGTTTAGCATAATAGAAGACAACAGTGACATACATGGCCCAGTCATCGACTCAGGCAAATCATCACAACCACTGCTGCAACAGATAATTGGCATTCACGCTAACGATGCATAAAGATAGGCCTTAAGTAAGGTAAAGTAAGGTAAGGTAGGGTCGGCTAACATAAGGCAAGATAGGATAAAATAAGATATGGAAAGAAAAGGTTATGTGAAAAGGTTACGAAAGTAAGATAGGGTACGGTAGGGTAAGTTAAGGTAAGATAAGGTAGTCACTCATTTAGGACTGCTGCACGCCTCTTCCAACAAAAGTCCCGTTGTGGTCCAGCTAGAGGTTGTAGGATAGATCTACATTTCGGCTGAAGTTCAAGCACTAAAATTTCAAAACAACTAGACAATCTTTAACAAGGGTTAGGTCAACTTCGAAACGAACTTACGTGAGTTTTCTGTAGAAGTTAGACCGCCTTTATCGCTGAATGATTGTGTTTCGTAAACTGATCATGTTTCATTCTTCCGCGAACAAAATAGCAGAATGACATGTGTCGCCTCTCGACGTAGACTACTATTCAGAATACGCGCTTTCGTACTAATTAAATGTCAATTATTGCAGTGTTAATTCGTTATGTTGCACATATTACCTATAATTAAGTTATGCTATGTTTTATGCCTATAAGTTATGTCTTTATGCCTGTTAATTAAGGCATAGGATTTACAGAAAGTACTGTTGTTTAGGCTGCTTTAGACGCTGATTTAACGCAGTTTTCTTGTCGGAGATGAGCGTGTTGCTGTAGAGTAATGACGCGAATTCCCATATTTCGTATGAAATGCCATCCGCCAACCTCGACTGCAGCGTTACAGAAGTCAAGAGAACCTCGCACGTGTTCTTCCGATGGGCATTTGCAGAAGCATGGTCTGTGCATTATATAGGGGCACACACGACTGCTGCTGCTCCTGCTGCTGCTGCTGCTCCTGCTGCTGCACATTGATCCGCATCCCTATAGATGCCGGGATGGATGTAGCTCGATCCTTCGGCACGGGTGAGGAGGCAGGGTTTCAGTGGTGAACGAGTGCTTTCAGGGCTAGTACGCAGCCCTGCAGACGAAGGGGCCGGAGTGACAACATGTAGGACCGACCGTTGGGTGGCGAAATGCAGCAGCGGCCCACGGAAGATATAACGATGCGAAGATTACAACCACTTGGATAAACGAGAGATTGTTTAAACTACCGCCTTTCCAAAATACACCGGTGCTTCAATATATTCAAAACATATTATCTCATATATATGTATATATATATATATATATGAGTCACGAGCTAATAGTTGTGCCGAATATATATATGTATATTTGTAATATATTAGCACATCACCCTACTTATATTAACGGTATTTCTATATAATGCTCAAAAGGAATTAAAACAACAGTCAAACATAAACAAAATATTTCTTGAACAGTTATTAGCTATTTAACTTTCGAATAATTAGTGACTAATAATCCCGGAGTGTCTTCATGCAACTGTGCACCTCATGACCTGCTGATTTACTTTAAGAAACTTTTAAACTCCGTAATTTCAAAACACCATTATTCTATATTTCATGTTTGATACTTAGCCAAAATATTTCCGCCTAAGACAATTGTATGCGTGTATATGTGTATGTTTATGGATATTTAGTCCTATACTGTACCACTGAAAAAACACGCTGATATGTGAATATTTAACAGATCTAAAAAGGTGTGACTTAATGTGGTTCGAAAATATTTCTTGAGCTGTCTTCCATTGTACGAAAGCCGTAAAAATTATTGCATATTAGGTTTCTTTTTGGCTTGCTTTTAGGCAGGGTTGGATCTATGACCCCGGAAAAAATAAAAGAATCCAACTCTGCAATAAGTTTGATCTTTTCTTTAATTTTTCTATATGCTTATAGTCTTATAGGCAAATTGCAGGTAGGCCTATGTGTTCTACGATTATAATCAGATGTATTATAACAGAAGAAATATTAAGAAATTTATTGGTATTTCTATCGATATTTCTATCGATATATATGATCGTGTTTTTGTTCGATTTGTCCCTCTATGTCCTGTATCACCGCACTTGAAGGTACACACGCTGCAATCGCAAAACTGGGGCATTGAAAGACTCGCGGTTATCTTCAATGTGCTTCAACTAAAGGTGACGCAAATATTACTGCATTTTAAAGGAAGCGTTCATTAATAGTGAATATTTAGCGTAAAATCTTATTTTTGTTCTATTTAAATGAGGAATTTTTGCATGAATTATTGATATCTGCCTATGAGAGATCACACTTCATCCGAACAACGTGTATATATATATATATATATATATATATATATATATATATATATATATATATATATATATATATATATATATATATATATATATATATATATATATATATATATATATATATATATATATATATATATATATATATATATATATATATATATATATATATATATATATATATATATCAGGTAGTCCATGTAGACCTACAATGATGACTGGAAGTCAGGTTAACCATAGACGATTGGTCTTTATAACAGAAGCTGGTCGATAGATTATTCTGATTGGCTGGTTCGGAGAACGCTCTGGCTGCATTGTCATTCTCTAATTCATTTCGCAAGGTATATATGCACAGCGAGATTAGTCCTTTGTTCAAGCCGCCACATGCACACATCGTCGTCTTCTAAAGCCGTAGTAACGCCAATCTCGCCTGAATTCCCTCTTCAACTTCACTTTCACCGGCAATTGAGTCTTATCCCGCGACTTCTCCTGGTCTTTATGGTCGAACGGTCGCCGCAATAGACGTCCCAATTCCCTTATCAGCCGAGTCCCTGCTCAGTCAAAGACTTCCAACTCCTCGACCGTCGTCGACGATGGACTTTCGACTCCTCCTCTTTTAATCCGCGCTCGCTCCCGGCGACACTACGGATCCAGAAGACGACTTTTTGTATCCGACTGAATGCCGGAACTTTCGTCGCGGACAATTGGCGAGTCGCCGACAAATTAGCGAGTTTGGAGGCGTCCCGTGGAGACGACTGAATGCCGGAATATACGGACGGTATTTAGGTCTAAGTCAGACGTGTATTTTGTGAGATCCCGAGGATACGGGTTCACATGTGTCGACTGTTATTCGAAGTCAGAGTCCAGACAATGAGGAGTTCACATGAATACGGATACTTGGGAGTGGACACATATACGGATACAATACACGAAAAATAGGCTAAGTTTAAGTACATACGGAGGCCCAGTTACTGCGCAAGCCAAAACTACAGTCTCCTGTAGAACTGCATTGTACAGTATCATTTAATAAAATTCACGCCCTTTTCCTCTTTCATTCTTCAGTATCCACCCTCTAGTAAGGATGGTGCAAAGGAAGTATAGTTCAAAAGAGACCTGTGGGCAGGAGCATTACGAGCGGTCTGAACTAGTGAGAGGGGCATCATCCTTCCTATGAAAATTGCAATCACTCTTCAGTCAGTCAGTCAGTCAGTCAGTCAGTCAGTCAGTATGTATGTATGTATGTATGTGTGCGTATGTGTGTAGGTATGTCAGTCAGTCAGTCAGTATGTATGTATGTATGTATGTGTGTGTGTAGGTATGTAGGTATCTCAGTCAGTCAGTCAGTCCGTCCGTCTGTCCGTCCGTCGTTGTGAGAGGACTTGATTTACTAATCACTTGTCAGCAGAGATCGTATGACGTCGCAAGGGGAGTTGACCTGTCTCCATAAATTGTAGTCTTTGGAAACTTCCTTTTGTTGACTTACTGCGACCGAGTCAGTTGATTAGAAACACGGCACATTCACATCATCGCTTTGGGACCATTTCTCTGTCAAGTTAACACATGGGTAGGTAAGCAAGTATCACGTATCAGCGCGAGAAAACACATTACAAGCAAAGTGCATACAGTCGAGTAAAAACAATGACAGTAAAAGACAAGTCAAACGACGCACTACAATACCACGGCTTACAAATAAATCGTTTCATTTTTGTTCTACAGTTTAATTTTAACATAGAAGTTCAGATGAAAAATTAACAGCATTTTCAGCAGCAAACTTCTTTTAAAAGTATATTTAGCAATTATTAAATACCGCTTTTGATGTTCGAATGCTCTTAAAATAGCTCATAGGAAACATTACGAACCAAAGAGGTCAGTTGCCAGCTTAGAAAGGTCGAGGCACTCAGCAACATGCAGAGTTGCGAATATTAGGAGATATACAGAGAATCCCAAATGGTGAGAATACTGCGAATCAGCGCCAGCAGAAGACAAGATATCTGTCCACTCGGGACAACATAGTACACACTTTCCAGAAGATGTTGACTGAAGAGAAGACGGGCCATTTAACTGAGCTACAAGATGCATTCAAGAATGATAGGTAGCATATGGCAAACGATTTGCACGCCAAGCGCCTTTGTAAGATTCTTTAAAGACGCTATATGCAAATAGCCAAATACATCCATACATACATACAAATACATACACGCATACATACATACATACATACATACATGCACACATACATACATACATACATACATACATACATGCATACATACATACACACATACATACATACTGACATACACACATACATACATACATGCATACATACATACACACATACATACATACTGACATACACACATACATATATACTCACAAATACACGTGTACTTTATCTGTGCTGAGTGCCAGCTTCACTAAAAGATTTCTTCACCGAATATCAGGCCCTTTTGGAGCTACACTTCGTCTCCGACCGACTGGCGACTTTGATACTCATTTGGATGCAAATGATCATAAATAGTATCTAGTAATTTTGACGAACTGTTTACCTATTTCGATCCTAACAAGCACATTACTTTGCCGACATATGCTAAACGATACACACTTGAATTCTTGGGACAAGATCTGATTTTCCTACAATCCGAATCATCACAATTAAAGAATGTTGCCTTTCTGACCATATTGCTATCGCCGTTTCCATGGATTTTCCTAGCAAACTTCCACCAAATTACACTGTTATCACATTCCGGGCTTGGCGTAAACAAAATGTGCAGACCTTCCAAAACGACGTGAGAGCCGTTACTCCCTTCTTCTTACTCGGATCTTGTAATCTACATCTACCCCAACAGAACTGCATCTTAAGCACATTCTTCTTAGATCCTAAAAGGTTGTCATTTGTGACCCGAAGCTTTGGTTTAATTCTGAAATTGTCGATGCTCGACGTCTCCGTATATATAGCCAACTTGAACGCAGTTGTTGGCGTCGCTCTCGACTACCCTTCTATCATGCCGGCGTTTCAAAGAACAATTCAAAATCGTTCGAAATTTGGTTTTTAAGGCTAACTCCTCTAATCTTATAAACCTTGTCTCAGAAAACTACTCTTGTCTCAGGTCACACATGTCTTCAAACTCGTTAATTCTCTCTTTCCAGTCAGCATGTCGCATGTTTCACTTTATCGAATGCTTGGGTAGTGCCAGTCCCAAGCCTGGATAAAGGAGGAGGGCGACGTCAATGGACTGTGATGCCATAATATGTCGTTAAACATTGGAACTACTACTTTATCGAAACGCTCTTCTCTGTCCACAGTGATATTATGTGTTGTATGGACGATGATAAAGCAACTGGCCCACCCTGTTGCGAGGCCACGTGACGAACTGATTCCCGATGGCGAGAAGATAAGAGGTTGTGCGACACAAGGGAGAAGGGCGTGTCAGCACTATTTCTTGCCGAAATTCAGACGGCGTAAAGATGTAGCGGGAAGGTATACAGCGGATTACTTGCTTTTCTTGATCCATCTGCTGCATTTGACAATGTCGACCACACTATCTTGCTCAATTGCCTTGCATATGGTTTTTAGTACTAGTTGTTGCCCTAAAATGTTTAAAGTCATATCTTACCCCCGCACTCAGTCGGTCCTTATTGGAGGATTAATGCTGGCCTGGGGACCACTCACCTGCGGCACCCCTCAGGGCTCGGTTATCGGTCTCTCTCTCTTTCTCTCTCTGTCTCGCTCTCTCTCTCTCTCTGTCTCGCTCTCTCTCTTCTCTCTCTCTCTCTCACTCGTTCTCTCTCTCTCTCTCTCTCTCTCTCTCTCTCTCTCTCTCTCTCTCTCTCTCTCTCTCTGCATCACTCCACCATTAAGTACTTTATTGAAATACAGTGGTCTCAAGCGTCATCTATACGCTGACGATATATCCTCAGCTCTGCATTTCTTTTGACAATTCCTCATCTCCCAGCTCTCTCACTCTATTACCTGAGGTGGTCTTTAATCGAGTGCGGTCCACGATGGCAGATGATGAACTGCTCTTAAATCCATCCAAAACCGAGTTCCTACTTTTCGGTTCTACGCAGCAACTGAACAAATTTAAATCCCTGTATTCTGTCCACTTAGGTAATTCTGTCATACAACTCAGCTGTTCAGGTCGTAATATGGGTGTTGCGTTTGATTCTAAACTATCCTTCAGTCAACACTTTAGCAGAATATGGTGGTCAGCTCAATATGACATTCATTATTTAGGCGCCGTATTCCTTTTTCTGTCTTGGTTTGTGTAGCAAATGCCCTGGTCTCTAGCTGTATCGACCCCTGTAACTCGCTATTACAGTGGCGCTATAGAAGTTCTTGTATTATTATTATTATTATTTAAGTAAATTTGTTCACATACTTGAAGCAAGTGCAAAAAACAAGTACACTATGTGACCTCTGTAAGGGAGTTCAAGACTTAGTTGTGCAGTCTGGTTCTTGGCTGTTATTAATGGAAGTAATGTGCAGTGAGGGAAGCCATAAAGTGTAGAACTGCAATAGTCAAGTTTGGCTAGAATATTGTTTCCGTAATTAAAACCGAAATATTAGGAAAAGGTTCCAATAAGCCTATATCCCCCGGCCGCATACTGCAATCATTGCACTGGCTTCCACTGAACAGAGATGCATGTCTCAAAACATTTCTCACGGTCTACAAAGCGAAGATAGGTCAGCCAATGCACAAGCGTGCTTCTGTGTCGGGATTGCAGAAATGGCGGACTACTCGTGCAGGATGCGATCTGAGATCTGAGGCCTACACATCAGGAGAAAACGTAGGCCAGACGTCGTTAGTTGGAGATAATCTGAACCTACGATAGGGACCTTTTCTCCGCCCCTCCCCTCCCTCCCTACAAATTGCATCAAGTAGTCATCAAATGAATGCGATGTGCTCAGAAGTGTCGAGCCATATTCAGACTTCACATGAACATGTGGTGTAAGAATTTGTCTTACGCACACACAAAAAACAGATACTGAGGGGATTAATTGGCGCTCTAAGCTCATTTACATTGAAACTATTGTCCGCTGGCCGAAAACCTCAGCAAGACCCATCTGCGACGACGGCTCCACCTGGTGGCCGCAGAAAAATCCAGAACGCTCATGCAGAACAAGAGAAAACCTCCGAGTATTACTTGTATATATGTGTATATATATATATGTATAAGTGTACGAGTATGTGTGCATATATGAATAAATGAATAGGCATGTAAATGAAAACGTATGTGGCATGCGTATTTCGCAATGGTCAAAAACATTAGCTTGCTATTCCGTTGCTACATCCATTCTAGTCCTGATTGGCTACATATGTTAAAGCGTACATCAAGACGCCTTTGTGCGCGAGGATGCGGGTTCGTTTCCCGATAGTGGCTGTATTTAAGAGATTTTAATCTCGGACTAGCACTGTTCGTAAACGTGGATCTTAAACGGCGTGGTGCCCATTCAAACGGGCAGCGGTGGTAACGGATCTCACCCGATAAATTCATTTGAAATGAGCTGGGTCAAGGCCATATTGTCGCTATAGGAAAAGGTTAGAAAATGTTGCCCCATTGGATGACTGTTGTCATTTCTTCGCTGCAGCCCTTTAAAAGTCTTACAGATTCCATTCCGGGACATTAACTGAAAATAAGCGTAGTTTTCCTATGATACTGCTCAGCAAGAATCTATACAACTGTGTTATGGCGATTAATGCCCAAAGCTGTGTATAACGAAGAAGTGCCTCAATGTGCCTCTCATTAGCTAACCTTAGGTTAATCATAGATTACTTGTTCAGATTACTTTGTCTTACATTGCATTACCTTACTTAGCCCTCCTTCTAGAGTTCTTCGTTCTTTGCAATATTATAAGTGCCAGCTTAATTTTATTTCTGTATTACCTCACTTATGTTTTAATTAATTCGTTATTTCTTTCTTCTTTCATTCTTTCCAGATTACCGCCTTGCAACATCTCCGCAATTAACTAAATCCTTTCGTTCTCAGTCGACACTTACCTCACTTTCATTCCTTTGGCTTATATTTAGAATTCATTAGCGTTTCATTCTTTTGTTTGCCAGTATTTACTAAATAGTACTAAGGCTTACACAAGTGCTGTTTGCAACCTCATTGAGCCCCTCTCCCCTCACATCTTCCGTTTCTGCGATGGCACCCGTGCTGGTACCCGTCGCCAGCTGTATATAAACAAAGGACCAGCCGCCTGACTCCAATATTTCTCGCGTCCGGGAGCCGTGTTTATATAACAACCGTAACAACTGGATACAATAAAACTAAGAGCGAGGCGACCCCTAACGACCGATGATGGTAACAGCACACCGAGACCGAGTGCAGTTCATTATCGGGCAGCAGAAGGCGCAACAGTGGCGGCGCTGATGTCGATTGGTCCATTGTGCAGCAGTGCGAAGTGTTGACTGGTGAACTCGCTAAGCCTTGAGTATCTCAGATGACGATGGCAGCTTAGACTGCATCATCTGATTCTTAAGCATCTAGGGTCACATTCTCATCGAGACCTCAAACACATTGCACGTTATTAGGCAAAGTTTTTGACTAAGTTTATTTTATAGCTGATGCAGAGACTTCTCGTCACTGCCAGTGGCTGCAGGGCAGTGGTTTAGTTGTCAAAATAGAGCTGAGGGTCGAACATTTTACACGAACGCAGGTCAAAATCTAATGTTGTTAATATGCTGCACACGAAACAACTGATTACTCATCAAATATTTCAGAGTTTCCTCTTTAATTTTTTACACAATAAACGTGCATTAAAATGATCATACGTCATGTCGCAGATAGGTGTATGCGAAAGTAACAGAAAACATAACTTACAAAACTCATATTTAAATTTACAAAAATAATTTTGAACTGTGTTTTGTAACTTCTGTTATCTTTGGTAGTCCAGTGACTTTGTCCAGATTTAAACCAAGAAATAACATATTTTTCTACACTCCATGCTTTAAGAGGCGGGCTAGTGATCATTAACAGATTATTCCAAGAACTCACCAGAAAGCCTGTTTCTTCCACTAGTGTGATAGAGATTCATTTGAATCCTCTTTCACACTCAGCAGGTGATACAGGTAGAACTTCCAACAAATTAATAAGTGTGTAATTTGTGGCCAAGCATTACACCATCACGCTTTCTAAACATAGATTATTCAAGGAAAATATCAGCTGCCTCAGAATTACTAATTCCAAACTCTGCACAGTAATGCAACGTGTCTTTTTCCAAACTGTGACCTTTGCAGAGGGTCCTTTGGCCATGCTCTTTCATTTAGGGAATTAGCAGCCTCTAAAAAAATCAGTGGATGGAAATTTTTGCAGCAAATGTCATATAAAGATTGGAAAAACTCTGAAAGTTTTCCCAGAGAGAAACTGTTTTCCAACAAGGAATATTTGTCGGTTTAGAGAACAAATTCACTTTCGAACCATATAGCGTGACAGGAAAAGGAAAAGCATTAGAGAATTAGGATTAATCTTTAATTCTGCAAGCTGGTTCCCTGCTCTCAGCCATAAACCACATCGGAATACGTAAATAACCAATTAAAATAATTTAAATAATTGGATTGCCCGTTATTCTGCACTTCATGACAAAGCTGGGGGTTAAACCTGACCCCCAACATATTTTCAGTGACTTAGCTGAGGGGGTTAGAGGAAGAACTGGGGTTTGAACTCCCAACCTCCCCGACAACTAAAACACCGCTGCAGGGTCTTTTTGTTTCTGAAGGGTTCATCCAGTGTAGCTACTTATGACTTTAATCATGTATGTGTCAATATCACTGACAATTCGCATTTATGAAATGCTGTTTCCGATTTTTAGTTCCTCTCAAATCCATTTTCTTCCTCCCCCGTGATTTCTTCGACGTACCGTTAATGTCCTGTTCCCCAGTGGGCGAATCAAATTCACTGCACAAGTCCCGCTTCTGTATGTGCCGTGTATACGTTTCATTGCAGTCTGGCCAGACAATATGTTCTGATACGAGGCGACACTTAGGCCTATGTGGTGAGAATATCAAACCCTTACAGTTACTTACATTTAAGTAATGTAGGCTAAGTAAAAGAAAATTCTTCGGCTTCCATATTCCATCTATTTATCGTATCTCGCAAACAACTCGTCTTTTCCAGCTTAACACGATTTTCAGGCGATTTAATGGGGTGACGTAAATCTCTGAATAGTAGCAGTGGTGTTGGTGGTGGTGGTGGTGTTGGTGGTGGTGTTGGTGGTGGTGGTGGTGGTGGTGATGGTAATATTGATGATGATGATGATGACGATGATGATGATGATGTAATGATAATAATACTTATTATTGTTAAAATAAAACCACAACAGTAATAGGCACAAAGTACAGTAACACAGTAATTATGAATCAGCAAGAGGAAGTACATGTATAGGGAATGCTTTGTTTTGCCTTTCGCGAAGGTTCTGTGGAGAAATCTCAAAGTTATCAATGGCTTAATCGCAAACTTCTTCTGCAGTGCAACCGAAATTAGTCAGGCGCTAGGCTTGTGGAAGTCTGAGCCAGTCTAGAGGATAGGTGTTTGACTTTAAGAACAGTTTTCATCATCCGACAAACCCGTTACCTCTAGAGTGAGTGGAGAGGTAATGGTAATGCCGCAATGGACTTGTCGTTTGCTTCCGATTCGTAGGTTATTTCTAAGAAGGGTGTTTAAACCCCGAAGCTCATGGGGCCTCGGCACAACTTAGAACAATGAACGCATATATATATATGCTTATAATAAGTTTCTAATACAGATAGATTAACGTAAGTCATCTAAATAATTATATCGTACAATTTATTCGACTTACAAGATCGTATGTCCCAGCAGAAGCTAATCCGTTTTCTTGGCCTGCAGTCCTGAATTATCAGCGACGATTGACGCAGCACTTGCTATCATACCGATCTGTCGTGGTCTGGGCCTAGTCAAAGGCCTTGTCAAATTTTAATTATAAGTTATCGTTTGCTTAACGTAGACCTATAGACGAGTCCTATCATCCAAACTAAATCACTAATATGCACTGACAAAGCTCCAAGCTGACAACTTCCACGCTCACTCTCGTCGAATCATAATCGATGATTTGAAAAGGTCTTCAAAAGTTGTCAGGCTCTGTCTATTACGAGTCCTCATACTAAGCCATTGCAGGTGCTCTCGCTGTGATTGGATAGAGATTATGCAAAGAGCCCCCGTCGCCCGGGGCACCGAAGGCTACAAGGCACAAGAGAGCCAGATGTAACGGCTATGCGTGGAGTCAGCCGGATTAACGCCTTATTTTCTATTGCTCAGTAGAGACGTCCATTCCTATGCAGGCATACTATATTCATGCCATTGGATCATATACATATGTATGTATATATCATATGTGCATATAAATTCGTATAATATGTATAATCAGCACAAGAGGTGTTGATGGGCTATTATACATGTAAGAAAACACGTGTATCTTGTACATACATCAAGTGAATATCTAGGCATTTTGGCCCCCGGGACGAGTGATGGCAATCCCCCAAGAAAATGTTTGAATAAAAATAGCAATTTAGAGATACGTCAGGTGTTGAACATTAATCGATGATATAATATTATGACACTTATCAAAGCACTAAACAAGACTTGTCTAGCCTTGACAGCTTCAAAGTCTGAGAATTTCACCGAAATTGATGGAACAGCTAGGCCTACCTCATTCTCAAAGGAAAGCACAGGAAAAGTTTAATAGTTTCTCTTACAAGTATACTGTAAGATTGTAGACCGTAAATAGGATTTGATGTTTCCTTCTGCTGAAAGGAAGCTCAAAAGACGCCAATGAGACCGGCATCATTAACAGAATCTGAAGAGCTGTGGGCAAAGCCGCAATACTCGCCTCCACCCCTTAGCTTTGTCACTGCATACATCGCGATAATAAAACAACATATGGTGGACATTTGTTTCGAGATTTTGGCTTCACCTGCGACCTCTAACCAGTTCAACTATAATGAATACACTCACCGTACATCGTCAGTGGAAAGATCAGGCGGCGAGGGAGAGAACTGGCCACCCACTCATATGCCGAGGTTTAAAAATGAAGTCGCTAGCACTTCATATCCATGGCTGTCTCAGGGCTACCTTAAAGGACTGCTAAAATGCATGAGAAATACATGCACCCATTTATTTCTTATGTAGGTCTATAATGTTCCTGTGTTTTTCTTTGGCGTGTATATGAGTCTAGAGCTATAGCTGTATATTATAGTGTCTGCATATCTGTTTTACTTGATATTTAGGACTCTGTCATCTTACACGTCTGCCTCTGTCAGTCTTTGTGTTAATCGCGAAGGGTGTGCGTAGCCCAATGCGTCATCTGTTCAAACGCCATCTTCGCGCTGTAACCGACGTAAGAGAAGAGGAGCACAGATCACTATTTATCCGAGTAACTTTAGAACGGATCATATTATCTCTGTCCGTCTGTATCTCGGAATCTCTACTTCACACACTGCGTATACTGCGAATTATGTAAATAGTTAGGCGGACATGTGGCATACGTGAATTTAAGACCGTAATCCTGAATGTCGTCATCTTCTGTGCAAGTGCATATCTGTATCGTTGGTATAGACAAATAAATATGTATTGGTTGCTACAGCTAATATTCTTTTCACAGTTGCCTATATTCTTGCTATGTATTGTAATTTTATGTGATATAATAGCAGAGAAATAAAAGTTGTGGTGATGGGAACTATGGATGGAAATGGGCGACGAAAACGACCTAACAGAGAGTGGATGAATGATATCAAAGGTTGATGCCAGAAGGATTGACACAGTTTGAGCATACTGGCACAGGACCGCAGAGTATGGAGACAGGTGATAACATGTGCATTGGACACCTATGGGCTTTCTGCCCATGGATCTTGATGATGATGATGGTGTTGGTGGTGGTGGTGGTGGTGGTGATGATGATGATGATGATGATGACTGTAATGAAAGGCAAACGCTAAGACAAAAAGTATGTATGTATCTAATGTATGTATGTATGTATCTAATCATTTATATAGCGGATTTTAAGAACCTCTCAAAAAGTGTTGATTGCTGTTGTAGTAGCGTTACATAAGTAAAGTACTTATAATCGTGCATCTATGGAGAGGAAGCGAAATTGGCAATATCTATGTAGGCCTATGGATAGTTTAGAATCTGGTACGGATCTGTCTTGCAAGACGAGCAGGTATTAGCAACCATGGTCAGAAAATAAATCGTCAAAAAGCATGCCATATTACAGCAGGTTCGTGCCTGCTGACTGAAATTCGTGGAGTGACCCTGGGTAAGTTGTTTACATACACGTGCCTCTGTCACTAAGCATTAGAATATCCGATACTGGCGGAAGTTAGGAAGTAAACGGCAACTGCTGTGACGTGCTGCTGGCCCCGTATCGAGGACCTTGGGATTCATCCACTGAAGAGCGGAAAGCAAGCGCCTCCCCTACATTCCACTAAGGACAAGGGAGCTTTATTTTTACTTTAAGACGGTAAGTTCCAATGACCACAGACAGACAGACAGAGATAGAGGGCAAAACTTAGCACATCTTGATTTGGAACATTGAAGTTGAGAGTGAAGGACTAGAGTCGGGAGAGAATCCATACAGAGATAAAATGTTTGAAACCATTAAGGCAGAAGCGTTTAATCCTTGTTCCGATTTGATCGACCCAGTTCAGGAAGGCATTAGTAGCACATGCCTCTCGGTTCTGACCGTACCACCGCATATTGGAGGGGAGACAAATAAACAGGATGGGTCGTTAGAGGCCTAGGTGATGAGGAAAACCAGCGCACGAGTCATTGCTACCTTTTAAACAGGCGCTCTGTACGTATGCAACAGATGCTACGTCGAGCCAAGTCATAAATAATTTGAAATTAAATTTGATGAATCTGAAGACAGGTGGTTGATACTTTTTCTAATTGTACAGCCTCCTTTGTGAATATGTATATAAGCATAGGGTAATGATTGTGGTTTTAACTTCACTATAGATCAATAGGCCTATAGTTCTTTGATGTCTTCAGGCTGGTTATTGACTGGAAAGACGTGATTACTGTTAAGGAAAATGATGCGAACTTCTCGAGCTAATGCGAAGTCACGTAACAATGAACACAGAAGAAGAAGGTGAAAGAAGAGATAAAGAAAAAATAGAAAGAAGATGATGACGACGATGATGACTATGATGATGACGAAACTGATAATGATGGTGATGATTATGATGATAATGCTGCTGCTGATGATGATGATAACGACGATGATGATGAGAAAAACATTCCCTTTAGCTAATCGCCAAAGGCAGTCACTACGAGCATGAAGTGTTAAATGTAAATGTACGCCGTTTTCTATAGCGACCGTATGGCCTCGACCCGGCTCATTTTTGCAATGAATTTATTGGACGAGATCCTTCACCACCGCTGCCCGTTTGAATGGGCGTCACGCCAATTAAGGTTCCCGTTGCACGGACCGTTGTCAGCTTTCTTGACCTGGATATATGATGGCAGGACCAGTCTTCTCAATGGCCACGTGATATTGCGACCGACAGTGTATTATCAGTGTAGTCATTATCGCTGAGTTAGCTAGAGGGCACTAAAGAATCCAACACAACTGAAGAAATTTTGTAAAATTTTTCTGTAAAGAAATTCATATAAATTATCTTTTCCCCCTTCCTCTGAAGAAATTCTGACGAATTATCTTAAAGAAGCAAATCATCTGCTAGAGGTTATGCCAGTCCTCGCCTCTAAGGAAAATCAGATCAAAAGGTTCCGACTGAAGCTCAGCCTGTCCTCACTAGTAAAGAAATTGAGACAAGTGGTAGGCCTACTCTTGAAGCGGAGTCTGCCATCGCCTGTGCAGAAATTCAGACAAATTATCCTACCAAACATAATAAGCCTCCCCTCACCTGTGGGGAAACTTAGACAAGCGATCCTACGGAAGCTTTAATCTAATTTTACGACTTCTATAGCGCCGCTATTGTGATGCACAAGTTGTAAATCAATGGTTGCGTCACGTAAAACCGTGGGCAAAATTCGTTAATTATATTTATTGGAGAAACCCGGTCAAAATCCGATGGGTCTTGGAAACTAGAAGTCAGTTGTGCCGTCAACATAGGGCAAGACTGGCGTGATATTCATGCCCCAAGCGATGGGGCAAGAGTTGCCTTTTGCCTCTTGGGTATGTCAGCATTATTTTTACGGTTGAGCTGTAGTGGATTATTTCACGGGGACATGTGAGAGTGCGCTTTCACAAGGAGCGCATTGATTGATGTGTTCGGGAGGGCAGAGGGATATGGGATTGAGTGCAGTGGTGTATATGTCTGTTTGTGTATAGATTTAAACTTAGTCAGTTGTTAGTTTGTTCTTCGTTCGCATGGTGACTGTTGATGGGTGATATAGGATCGCCTGTGATTCCTCTCTCAGGCGATGGACATATGGCGTCCGTGGTAACAAATGTGCATTACTTGCTTACTTATAGGAGATGTTTCTTCAAGAAGAAAAACTTTCAATACAAAGAGAAAATGAAAACAGTGTCATATTTGATGTAGGGTTATGATACATTATCTTGTGCGAAAGATTATAAGTCGAGTTAAGGACAGTGATTTTAGTCTATGAGAGGCAAATTTTGAAAAAACAACCATATCCAGGGGCAACTGAAGCAAATTCATGGAAGCTCAGATGCTGCATCTATATCATAACTCAAATTTCATGTTGATGTATTTAATAAGACACAATTTATTCAGCAATTTGTGAGTTTGTGCCATACTTGCCAGCCTCCAGTACCGTTCTCGCAGTCCTGTTCTATTTCGATCAGGAGTTCAAGGAATAACATTTGCGAGATGTCTTAAGCCTTCAACGAACTCCTCTCAACTGAAGAGACTTCGTTAGCGCCGTGCCGCGCTTAGTAACAATCGTCTGCTTCTGACCGAACGACCAGAAGCCAACCGTCAGCTTCAAATTTCTTTAACATCCTGATTCCCATCATGTTTCTCAAGTACAGTGAATCTTTTCCACAAAGTCTAATATTAATAATTTTATGCCCTATAATTGTATGCCTGGCATGTAGGCCTACATAGATGCTGGCAATTATATACAATTATACATACATCTCTACCTCTAACCTAGCATTATACAGACATACAAACAAGGAAGCTATCACATCTAACGTAGATAACTGCGAATATAAGAAGAATCGTTACACTGACATATATACATACATCAGGCAGTCTAAAACAGTGGCTTTTGCACTTGTTGGTTCTCGGCTAGACTGTGCTAATGCGCTGTTGAGTGGCATATCCTCTTTTAAAATGGAAATGCTCCAAATGGTTCAAAACTCTCTTTCTAGTGTTGTTCTGCGTTCTTTTTCATTATAAAATGCATTAGATCGCCTTCGTCAGCTTAACTGGCTTCCCGCTGAATGGCGCATTAGGTTTTTAATCCCAGAGTAAGAGCCTTCCACCGTATCTTCATTCATTGCTAACTCCACATCGCCCTCCTAGACTGTTGCGCTCTTAATTCTAATACTGTTTTGTTACCAGAGCCTACGTTCAGGACAGTTGTGGGATCACGTGCTCTCAGCTGCTGTGTACATCGTACCTGGAATCAACTACTACAAAACACCCGACTTACCAACTTGCTAATATCATTTAAATCACATGTCAAGACCCATTATTTTATGCTGGCCTATATGCATGACTCCGTCTTGACCTCTATTATTATTAGTAGTAGCAGGCTATTAAGCATGCAGACATATAACGCGCGCAATTAACAACAGCCTCAAAGGCGCGTGCAACGACCCTAAAAAGTCCTACCGAGTAATTTCCTGGTTTATTGATCAACAGAATCTAACGAACATTCATCAGCGCCTCAGTTAAGATTTTTCGACTTTGCGAGCGTAAAGAGTGCTTTAATTAAATGAAATAAAGATATATACACACAGCCATAGATCGCTCGCTTTAGCAAGTAGTTGGTCGTGTGCGCATGGGATGCATGGGGGAATGAGCACTTGGGCTGACATACATCCAAGAGAGATGTTTGTTATGTCAAGCCTTTATAACAGTGTAACTACAATATAGTATAAACGGCTATCCATAGGCCTATAGTCTCTTCAAATGGTTTATCTGAGAACATGATGAGCTTGAATGGAGATGTTTTCTGAATAAAGCCACATAAATATTCACCTGTTTCTTCTCATTTACATGTAGTGGTATCATTTACTACCTTCTGACATTAATAACAAAAATTACAAGATATGCGTAGCCTATATGTCGGACCACCTCACATGTATATACTATGTATATATGACTTAACATATTAGGTGGCATCGTGCGATCACATGCATGTATATATAGACATTTATGAACGCACTGTACCACCTATAAACAGCAACATACGTATTGTAAATATGTGTATGTGCTGCGTTGGGTGTCGTTGTTTTGACTGCTGGGTCACCTCATCTGACCAGAACAAATAAATAGAATTCTCCTTGAAGCCGACAATTAAGATGACCGCTAGATGTTGCCAACGAATGCCAGTCGGCAGCTGCTCCAGCTGCTGACGATTCATAGGATGCCATGTTGTAAGCTGTAGCGGCAGAGGGGGCTGTGGATGGGATCCAGGTGGTAAGCATCAGTATTTGTACCGAGGGGTGGGATGGCGTGTATGTAAGCGATCGGATCGCTACTGGAATAAAGAAGGATCACATAAACAACGAGATTTGGGCCTACTTTGAATTGCATTCAACAGTTAAACATGCGCAGGGGCCTGGGTTATGTACTCGGGGGAAACGATCGGCCGAATTCTTTACGAAAACTACAGCGAAACAAACACGTGGACCCACGGTTCGAAAGGATTCTGTCTACGTCCTTCTGTAGGACTGTCTCCGTCACTCTCTAGCTGCGTGCATATCTCTTTCTCTACATGTTGTCGGTTGGTATAGAGTTCCAGAGCAGCGCTTTTGTCGATTGTATAGAACGGCAATATATAAATGTTCACACAAGTAGAAACACGAAATCCCTATGAGATGAAAGACATTATTCTCTCAGAATTAGAGACGAGAATGCCAGCGATTATTCCTCCTATATCTCTCCATTTTTCGTACTTCCAAGCATTTCCCTTGCATACTCACCTAGTGGCAGACTTTCTCGTCCCGTCATTTCCCGGACTTTGTAGAAAGTTCAGAGTTCACAACCTGCAATTTCGGCATTTCTACTAACGAGACTATGTATTCACATCGGTATAAACTTCTCACTTATTCGATGCCAAAGTAGTAATAGCATCGTTCGTTGGGGGCAGCTGGACATAGGCCATATACAATTGTCATTCACTCTCAAAATTTCTAAACTTTTATGCATCAGATTCCACTTATCCAAGTGTCAGTTCCAGGGACTTGGAAACAGTGCAAGTGTCTCCCAAAGTTTATGTAGGCCTATAGGTGGACGCCAATGATTAGCCAGACAACGCATATAGTAGATCTGCTAAAAGAAGGATATGCAACCTGGTGATTAAACTACATGACTGAAAATCGGAAGGATATGAATATCTTAAGAAGAATTTACATATGTATAATATATATAATATATAATATATAATATATAGTATATATATATATATATATATATATATATATATATATATATATATATATATATATATATATATATATATATATATATATATATATATATATATATATATATATATATATATATCTTGGAGAATCGTTAGGATGTAGACGAGACCACCATTGATACAGAATGGGAGAGATTGAGCAACACAGTCATAAAAACTGGTGAAAAGATTCTAAGTTTCAAAAGAGGATGCAAAAAGGAATCGTGGATCTCGACAGAAACGTGGCAGGCAATAAATGAAAGGAAACTTCTTAAGCAGAAAATGCAGCGGACAAGGACTAGTGGAGTTGGCCAACAAGAATTGACTAAAACATACAGAGAATAGGACAAGGAAGTGAGAGGAGATGATTGTAGACATTAGGGCTGTACCGAACATTCGCTTCGTATTCGCTTCGGGGGCCGAAAAGTGGGCCGAAAAGCTATTCGGTATTCCGCCGAATAGTAGCGGTCGGACCTAATACGAATAGTGGTCACGTGACATCCGTTTCTGCATATGCGGCTGCCACAGCGAGTGGACTGAAGTGACTCTCTCATTAAAATAATATGTGCTCTGGTTGCAGCCAGGCGTTGCCTACTGCCTGGACCGCGGTATCGCAATGTCAGTATCTCATTCTTTGTGTACAGTGACTGAATGTTAACATTCAGCCTTTGAGGCTTGAGCAGGTCATTTGTTAGTATTCGTATTCGTATTCGGCCGAATAGTTGGTCCAATTATTCGTATTCGGCCGAATAGTGATAATCACCTATTCGGTACAGCCCTAGTAGACATGACAAAAATAAATACATATTAGAGAGAACAACTGAAGCAGAAGAAGCAGGAAAAAGAGGAGATTTCAAAACTTTGTTTCGTATAGTGAATGAACTTGCAGGAAGCACAGGAATAGAGAACCTCCAGACAAAAAGATTGGTGTACAGGAATAGGCGGGGTTTAAACCAGGGCGATCCTGCTGTGAGCAAATTTTCACACTTAGACAGATAATTGAGAATACTCTAATGTGGGAGGTTCCTCTAATGATTAGCTTCATTGATTTCAAAATGGCCTTTGACAGTGTTCACAGGTGGTCACTGTGGAAGATAATGAAGAGTTGTGGAATTCCAACTAAGACAATTGATGTCACCAAGAGCTTTTATGATGGCAGTCGCTGTGCTGTGAGAAAAGGAGGAGAGGTGGGTGAGTGGCTTCAGATTGTAACTGGCGTGCGTCAGGGAGGTGTTTTGTCACTGATGATTTTGCCCTAGTTGTGGTTTGGGTGATGTCGAGAGTGACGGAAGGCAGTAACAGTGGACTGAAATGGATAAATGGCATTAGGTTAAAAGACCTGGACTTCACAGATGATATCGCCCTGCTGGACAGTACTTGGAAAGGCATGAAAGAACTGACGTCTAAAGCCCAGTAGGAGTCATCGAAGGTGGGACTCACGAACAATCCCGTAAAGACCAAAATCATGAAGATAGAAAAATGAAACGAAATGGACAAGATCACGATTGATGACAAGAAGATTGAGATCGTGGATGATTTCTGCTACCTCGGCAGCTTAATAAAAGCAGACAGCAGCTGTGACGAGAGGAAAGGCAAATGCTGCTTTTGGGAGACTTGAAAAGATATGGAAGAACAACGGGTGCAGTTTGAGGACAAATATTCGTTTGTGTGAGGCCACTGTATTAAGTGCACTACTAAATGGACCAGAAACTTGGCCAGTGACGATGGCAAACAAGAAAAGACTCGAAGCAACACATCACAGATGGTTGAGAAGAATTCTGCACATTTCATGGTGTGATAAAATATCAAATAATACTATAAGAGAAAGGACAAGACAAGATGACATAGAGAATATCATCAGACCGAAATGGATGGGACATGTAATTCGTATGGATAGAGATAGGCGAGCCAATCAAGGAATGAACTGGATTTCTGAAGGGAAACGGAGGAGGAAAAGACCAGAGAAGACCACAATTATTATGTATTCTTCCTTCTCTGGTCTCCCGGCAACCGAATCTTGTTCCTCATACAGTATCTCTGGACAACCCTTCTGACTTTACGCAACGCTCATGTCTAGCTGGCACCATGCACTTAGCTTCAAGTAGCGCCTTAGATTAGAAAGTTTCGAGTTTACGATTACAATTACTAACTGCTTTCGCAGATAGCTTTGTTTACTCGAATAACGTAGCTAGCCTTAGTTAGGACGCACATTTAGCGTTCGGCTAAAAGTGTCAACGAACCATAACAATCTTTCGTTTAACCAAAAGTTGCTACCTGAGTGAAGTTTTCTGTGATTACAGGAATTGTTTTGACTATATGTTAAACCGAAATATTTCCAGATTGGTTTATTTAGTTCATTTTTACTAAGCTGCATTATTTAAACCGTTTAGCAAGATTTTAAAGGCAGTACCCCGATATTTAGTTCAATATCGATATGTACTTGTTTACGTTTTATAAGTGGCTATGGCAGCATTATCGATGGCCTTGATCCTTGTCATTCGAAGTTACGATTCGTTGAGATTTCATATCTTTTGCCACTTGAAACTGAAAACACACCTTTTCCACACATCCTATCCGGATTCTTCCTCTTCCCCTTATATCACTTTCCGGTTCCATTCCAAACACCATCCTTGGCAGCTTACCTGCCCATCGATGTTGTTTTGACTGAGCGCCTGTGAATAAGCTGGTTCCCTAAACTTAGCTTTCGATGGGCGCTGTAGAAATCTCGAGTTTACGATTGCGATTGTTCTTGGTATTATTGGTTTCTGTTCTTACACTGAAGCGTACATATTTAATCCCACAATTCTACGAAGTATGTGTATATGCACAAGATTGCTATATCCATAATGTTTTTGTGGAAAAGCTACATTGATTTTGGATCCCGCTATAGCCTTGCAGTTCCATTGTTTGTGTAGCCTTTTCTCAATCTCACAGTTCTATAGATGTCTGTGTACTTTTATATCTGATAAATATCTGAGTATTAATGATGAAGCTGTGATAACAAGAAAACCATTAAGCATAACGATGAGGACTTAGTGATAATAAAGGTGACAATGAGATGATTAATGTTAATGATGATCCTGATAACAATGATCACAATAATAATAATAATAATAATGACCAAAAGCAACATCATATGTTGAAGATATGGTGAGAATGTGAAAATATTCCCATGTGGTATCCTTATGTCCTACATATGGATTTATATAGTCCTGACATATGCATCCCATATGGGAACATTGTTATATTCTCAGCATATGATGTTGCTGTTGGGGTTCATTGTGCTTATGAACTTTTCTGTGCTTCAGAACCTCTGTAGATGGATACATCATATTATCCATATGCGGCCCTAAGTTGTGCCTCATTTCTCACATTTTACAAGAAAGTCGGTCCAAAGATTTCCTTCAGATATTTTCCAATCTACAAAACACTGTCATATGCCAAGCAGATTGAGTGGAATTCAAGGTAAGAAATCTTCAACAGACTTTATGTAGGTGTCATTGTGAAATAAAGCATTGAAAGGGCAGTGAAATTTTATTTGTTTTACTTTAACATTGAATTATACTGTGGGCTTCACAGAATTTTTGCCAAATTGTAAAATGTAGCTGCTGTCTACTTGTCCATTCTGGGAATTTTACGCCTAAATGTCACGTGTGGCATCAGCAAACTATCATTGTCTGTTTTTGAGATACGGTGAACCTCTTCACATGAAAAACTATGTTTCATTTTACCAGTGTGCTTGAGTAGTCAGGAAGTTTCTGGCACTGTATAAAATACAGAGCTGATCATCAAATGGCTGAAGTTGCTGCACATCAATAGATATTTGACCTTAGTTTGGAATAATTTATGGCCTGCATGAACTGTTGTTGGTAATAAGGTAGTCAATTTTAAGTTATTGTATTTTTGTCTGAAAGTAATTAGATTTACAGTATTCTCGAGGTAACTTTGCCAATCATGCTATTTTTTAAGCTAAACAAGTCAAATTCCAGTGTGGCATGGTAGATGATGGGTTAGAGTGCTTGTAATGCAGAAAGTATGGGTTTGAACCTTCCTTAAGGTGGTTACTGTGTAGGAACCTTGAGCAAGTCCTTCACTCACAGTTACCCAACACCATTGATGGGCATGTTGAGTGAACCTGTGACGGCCTAGGCTGTAACGGCTGTGAAGATAAAATGCACATATAATAATACTAATACTACTACTAATAATAATAATAAATGTATTAAACATACTGGTTTGTGTGTGATGTAATTAAACATTATTGTATCCACTACTGTTTAGTGTAAAGTCTATTTGAACAGCTGAAGACTGTTCATTAAGGTTTTACCCAACTTGCCCAGCTTATCAGCTGTAGCACTTTGCTTCAGATTCACTTGATACAAGATCAGATTTGTTACAGAATCTGTCCAACAGTACATGTTCAGCCAGCAGACTAACCAAACAGGGCCAGAATTAATCATTTATCAGAATAGACATTGTTTGGTCTCATGAGTCTTAATGCTTTCCAGATAGCAATCCTTGTGATGCACTGGTAAGGACCTTGTAATTTATCTATGTTTCGTGCAAGCGAAATGTGTTCTTCTCCTGTACATCCTGGTGTAGGATATGAGAGGCTTACTTTGTTTGCATTGAAGTACTTATTTCCCTTGATGGTGTTAATTGACATTTAAATTGTCAGTGCAGTGGTTAGAGACTGTTTAACCACTACATCTTACAAATTTGTGTTTTAAAATTCAAAACAGAGAAGATTATTTAGTAGTTATGTGTTGCAGTGACAACTTTGCCTTTTAAAATGCAGCTGCTGTCTACTCGTCCATTCAAGGAATCTTATGACTAAATGTCACGTTTGGCATCAGCAAAATATCACTGTCTGTTTTTGAGATACGGTGAACCTATTCATATGAAAAACTATGTTTCATTTTACCAGTGTGCTTGAGTAGTCACAAAGCTTCTGGCATTGTTTGAAATACAGGACTGATCATCAAATTGCTGAAGTTGCTTTACATCAATAGATATTTAACCTTAGTTTGGAATAATTTATGGCCTGCATGAACTTCTTCCTGTTATCCCTGTTTCTGCTCCAATCCCAAACATCACCCACCACAGCTGCCACACTGTCTCTCTGCCTGACTTGGATCTTGACCTGGAACTGAACACTTTTGCCTATCGATTTTGTTTTGACTGAGCGCCTGTCTCAAAACTGGTTCCCATGACATGGCTTTCGTTGGGTGCTGTAGAAATCTTGGATTACAATTATGATTAAATAAGCATGTTTATTAATGACAGATAAGATGAGTTTATGAGCTCATATACCATTGCCTAGCAGTTTAACAGTGATACTAGCAGTTTTTCTCGAAATATTTGGTTTTTTGGAGGGGTTAAATTTTACAGATGTGTGTGTTTTAAATATTGGTCATTTAAGAATGTGAAATGAATGTAATAAACTGTTCTACTTTAAAATGTTCACAGAACAAACTCGAGCATTCATGCAGTTCTCGTTAGTGCCTTCTGCCTCTATGTCCTGTTATATGAAGATGAAATTAACAAAGATCCCATCTGGTAAAGGTTTTTTGAAATTTGTCATTTTGTTATTTATCCATATGGTAAAGGTTCTTAAATTTTGTTATTTTATTTTTATTGTAGCAAAGATTGTTGTAAAACATAAAATAAGTTAAAGCATTTGCAAATTCAAAGCTGCATTCCAAAATTCAAGACATATACAAGGTGGCATACTTTACAACAAATAGCCTGTTTCATAATTCAACAAGATGTAGCAGCAAAAGGTGGTGGATTAGCAGTCAACCACTGTTTACCAAAATGTGTGTTTTGTTGCAATTTTTGTCCTGTATGGTAAAATGTAAAGGTTAGACACTTGTTTACATGCCTCTTTAGAAACTCCTCAAAACATGAATCCCAAGGTTGAGGGAAACACAACCACAGCAGTCTAACCTTATCTGGTAAAACATGGATGATTTTAAATGAAGACTGCAGTCTTAACCCTTTGAACCCGACAGGTTGGAAAACCAGCCTGTAAATTAGGCGTACATACCCGAAATGCCGAAAAACCGGCCTGATCATCTACCATCATTTCCTGACATGCCGGTAAGCCGGTCTTTACGTAATTAGCGCTGACACGGCGCATGCTTCTACTGGATGATGAATTTTTTATATCTAGTTATAGAAATCATGGATTTTTCCGACATAGATAATTATATACAAGGTGGCCAAGCAAAGCGATCCAGAGGCCAAGGAAAAAGACTTACCATAACGCTGTAAAACTGTGTATTGGTATAAAGCCTGTGAAGTTTTCCTGTGCATTGGCACTGGTAGCAATAACTGTTTTGAGAATTATCATTCGAAAGTTGAATTCTGGCGATAGCCTAATTCACTGAACTGTACAGCAACGAGCTGTTGTACAAGGAAAGTTATGTTGCGAGAAACTGTGCGTAAGTAATACATAAATAAACTCACTATTTTGTATTCATGGTCATGAATTACGTGTTTTGACATGTTTGGGGGTCAAATTATAATATTTTATAACTTTTCAAAGTAGAAATGTAAAAAATATTTTTGGGTCCAAAATTCCCTAGGAGCCTCGGGTATATGTGCCGAATGGCTGGGGAGCGTCGGGTTCAAAGGGTTAAAGGTCCAAAACATAAAATTTTTCAGAGCACATTTTGTGTGCATGATGATAAAGCATGCGTTACATTGAGACTTTAATTTTGTTAATATTTGTTTTGCCTAAGATTATATATATGTATATACCTTGATGATTGCCCTATAAACTTATTAAATGATTAAAGATGTTTGAAATTTTTTGTATCAGTGAAAAGGTATTTCTCGTATATTTCTGTTGAAAATTTAAGATGGCAAAGAAAAATCTCAGAATTATAGAATAAGCCTGTGAAATTTAATTGTCCTATTTGTCTCTGTTTTGTTATTTACTTTATTGAAATGAGATGTTACGATTCTTCACAGGGGTGACTCGGGTGTCGTCAAGTACAACTGTGCAATTGTTGTTGGTTACATGATTTCAGGTATGTTCATTCTATTGTTTCTTTCTGTTTTTATGGTACTTAATCCTTCCAGTGCAGATCTACATGTTGGCAATGCAGCATCTCTGCCCTTCTGTTTGTTGCTAGTGTTCTTGCCTCATCCCATAACATCTACAGACATTTCCGGTCATCCTTGACCTTCCTCTTTTCTTCTTCCTTCAAGGATTCACTTAATCCCTTTGTTGATTCTTCTGTCCTGTTCCTTATGAACAATATTTTACATCCACTATAATCTTCTCTAAGTGATGATATTCTCTGTATCTTCATGTTGTGCCTTTTCTCATGTAGCCTTTCATGATTAGCAAGGATAAAATAGAATTTCAAGTTTGGCAAGGATAAAAAGATATAAGCTTTGTTTAAATTTATGTAGCATCTGTATAGATGAGTTTGCAAGTACAAAATTTAAGATGGCAAATCTGCTTTTACCAGATGTGCCATATCAGTGTCATATGGCGAAACTTGTCGTTTGACACCGCCAAGACTATTGTCCATTCCATTCTGATGTGTGTAGACCTCTGTAATGCCACCCTAGCAGGCCTGCCGAGGGTCCGGATACGACAGCTTCAGTCTGTCCTGAACTGCGCTGCCAGAATAGTCGCCAACCTACCGAAAATCTTGTGTGTTTCAAGCTATATTTGAGACACTCTGCACTGGCTCCCGGTTGAAGACAGGATCACATTCAAGAATCTCCTCATGGTGCAAGCCAAATTGGCGTGGCCCCACAATACATATCTCCTCATGGTGCAAGCCACGCTAATTGGCGTGGCCCCACAATACATCATGAAGCTATGCATTTTTTGTCTCGAGCCTACCGGGTCGACAGTCATTGTGTTCAGTGGCCATGGAGGGCTGATGGTCCCACACTCCCATATGACGATGCAGGCACACCATGTTTTCTCGTTTATTGGACCGGCCTTCTGGAATAACATTTCTCTGAAAATACTTACTTTTCCCAAAGAAAACAGCTCAAAAAGCATTTTCAACTCATATTAAATTGCACCTTTTTAGAACTGTTAGGTAGGCTTATTTTAGTGTGTTTGTGAGGCTCTTAAAAGGAACTATATAATAGCCAGATACTGTACATACATACATACATACATACATACAATGTGAATACAAGCATTATTAGTCAGCTTGCAAGCACAGTTAGTACTGTGTAGTATTGCTTTAGTACAGCTACTGAGTGCTGTAGTGCATACTTGTCACTTATAGTTGGCTATAGTATTTGTAAATATTCAAAATGAACTATTTTATTACAGTAACTTGTCAAAATAAAGATTAGTGACTGTTACTTGTGTGAACAATTGAAAATCCTTGTCTGTCTGTGTCTGTTTTCCTGTTATTCAGTTTTCTTTGGAATCAGAGTTATTGTGCTATTCTGAAGATGTGCATTGTAATAGATGAGCTGCTTAATTCTGTACAGATGGATTGTTGACGCTTGCAAATTATCGTGAAATTGGTGAATTCTGTTATATGTTCCATCATGCAGCCTCCATCTATGCCTTCTACTTTGTCATGGTTAGTCAAATTCTGTTTTGCTGTTATTCTGCATTATCATGGATTGGTAGTGGCAGCCAATTTTCTGCTTTTCTTGGCTTGTATTGACTTTGGTTTGCTGCACATGAATTTATTCATTTAGTAAATTCATATATGGCATTCTTCAAGATTTCTACTTAGTAGAACTGTCAGCCAAGCCTTGAGTTTAAAACATTGATATATGGTGCATGTAGCATACCTTGCCAGAAGATCTCTGCAGATCTAAAGGAAGGCCATTCCACGTATATGGTACAACTACTGAGAAGGCACATCGTTGCGTTGTTGAAGTGTGTGCAAAAGGAACACTCACTTTGCCACTAGTTGCAAAGTGAAATGATATGTGGCCAGCCAAATCTGAGACAGGGTGACGAAGGTCTTGCAAATTGGTGGATACATTATGGTATTCAACTATTATTGCCAGACCCATATCGAAATTTTATTGGTGGAAATAACCTTTACTTGAATGTGCAGAGTACCACTTTTTAGCATTTTATCACAAAAACATTCATATATGTATATATCATTGTTCTTTTTTGTATTTTTAGACGTATGGTGCCTTGTCTTGGTTTGCAAATTACCGATTAATAGCAGAATTTTCAACACCCTTTGTGAACCAGCGGTAACTTTTAATTTTATTTAGACTTGAATATTATGTTGAATAATATTAACCCTCTGAACATCATTTGCAGATCCATACAACATTCTGGTGCCCTTGCTTAAGCTACAGCAAGTCCCTAAGTTTTATGGATGTCCTGTTTTTGTAAATGAGCTCATGGAAAATTAGGGTCTATATATATAATTATCTCCAGTTATTTCATCGGTGGTATTAACAATTTTTGAGATAATTTGAACTGAGAGGGAAAGATTTTCTGTGTATCTTTTGTTATAAATTTTGAGTTGTTTACCTATAATGTTTTCTAGATGGTTTCTTGACGTGATGGGCTACCCAAGGAAATCCCGTCTCTTTCTGCTTAATGCTGTCACAATGACAGCAACATTTTTTCTTGCTCGCATTGCAACCATTCCGCCTTACTGGCTCAAGGTCTACAGCATCTATGGTTCTCCTGACTGTGACCGCCTCGGATATCTTTGGTACGTCCTGATCTCGACGTGCCTCATTCTCGACTCAATTAACATTGTTTGGTTTGTTAAACTTTTTCAAGGCCTACGGCGTTTCCTCAAAAGCAATTCTGATTCCAGAGCAAGAAGTTGAAATTGATTTAGATGATCTTGGCAATATGTGTATTTGTAAAAATGTTTTAACTCAGTTTTTTCGCACAAATAAGACGTATTACAATGCATAATTTTGAAATCGATGCTTTGTAAGTTACTAGTGCCAATCGTTGAAAATCCCTTAAATCTTTATTTTTTAGATTTTTTATTGTGTAGTTGTTTTTCACTAATGACTCTAAAATCATGTTTGCACTCAAGCTACTTTTTATAAGATTATTGATTTTCCAGAATTTGAACCTGAAAGCTGTAGAAGTCGGAGGTTGGTTTTAGGAGCTGCACTTATTAACCCTCTGTCTCTGAATTTTATTTGAAGAAGTTCTTTGTCTTTCTTGAGGGTTAAATCGTTAATTCATTCTGTGCTGTGAGATAAATGGAGTGGCCTCTTTTGGGACCAGCCTTGATGTTTATTCTCGTGTTTACTCTAGATGAACTTTTATGGATGTGTTTGATAATTACATTAATCAGAACTGTACTGTGTGTTACACTGCCAGCTGTTAAATGTTATCCAACATTAATATTGCATGGAACAGTGGGTGTTACTGAATATTCAGGTTTGTGCTTTCATTTGTTATATCGACATAATGCTAATCGATAATCGATAAGTGTTGCAACATTATGCAAAAATTGCAGTTTATAAACCCACTATTTCCTTATCAATTTAGGATTTAATTTAGGATAAGATGAATGTAAAACAGTAGATGATTTTGAACCTGCTGTTTTGTTAAAAGTTAGATATTTGTTCATTTCGAAACACTCGTTTTTAAATTAGAGATTTAGAAGTTGCCATAATTTTACTGAATCCTTCATGATATCAAAACTTTAGCAAACCCACTTGAAATCGTTTAAAAATAAGTTAGACATTCTCTGCTTATTTGTTAGTGGTTTTTGTCATAAACGGCTGACAAGAATCTTGGGCTTTTGAAATTTTGTGCTGTATTTTTTGTGCCATAATTGACAAAATGGGCTGTTGTTCCTTTCAGCTACGTGCAGGTTAGCTTTTTTGCTTTAAAACACTGTCAGCTTTCAGTTAAAGAATTTTGGGTACAGCTGTAATTCAGTTGGACTGCATGAGATGTACATACTATGTAAGAAACTTAACTTAATCATTTAATTAATTTGTAAAAGTTTACTCTGGTTTGAAATACAACTAGTTTTTAAATAAAGAATTTACAGGTCAACGACATTAAGAAATGTGGTTGCTAACAATTCATACCCAACAAGGCCACCACAGGCTTTTTACTGACCTTTTAGTCAAGCCTATGTAGGACAGGACCAGAAAACCCAAACCAGTGCTGGAGGTGATGCAGAACAAGAGAATGGTCCACAGTAATGAAGGAAGCAGACAAATCAAGGAGAAGAAGTGCTGTCACATTACCCTTATCCATAGAACACATGATGCCATTATGAATAGCAATAAGGGCAGTTTCTGTTGAATGAAACGAAATGTAGACTGATGATATCAGTGAGTTGGCAGATAGATGAGTTTGCATATGATTAATAATTATCCGTTCAAGAATTTTATATACAGGTTTCTTTAGCAGATAACGAATGGAGGACTTTTCGCTGGCCATTATATGCTTAAACATGCATAGCTACACCAAAACTAAAGCCTCCTATAACTGCTGTCTATAAATAAACAAGCTAGCAGATAATTTTACCTAATGTGATTCCCGGTTTAACCAGGGTACCAGAGATGACAATATTGGGTGTTACCCTATCGAGGATGTTAAATTTTGATTCTCATATTGATCGGATTCATAGTCAGGCGCGTCAGTCTTTATATGCCATACGAATTCTTGTATCACATGGCCTAACTGGCCCTCGGCTCTACGACGTTGTCCGAGCCACAACACTGGCCAGGATGCTGTACGCCTGTCCCGTGTGGTGGGGCTATGCTGGGGCTAGAGCTCGGCTCCAGGCTTTGATGCGGAGACTTGTGCGTCTCCGCTATCTTCCTGGGAACTCCCCAACGTTCGATGAACTCTGTGGCACAGCTGATGCTCGTCTCTTTAAAGCAATCTTGAACAACCCAACTTTTAGCTTGTGGGGTAAAACCGACTCATACCTGCAAATGCCTGTAAAACACCGCGCTGGTTCCGTGTTGCGATGCCTTATATATTTGGCCTTTAAAAGCTGGGGATAAAGGTAAAAGGATCGGGTTAGTTTGATGCAGAAGAGTTGGCCGCTCGGATGCTGCGGCATAAAGTGAAATTTTATTGTCAAAGAAGGTGCCAGTCGAATGTAAGGGCATATAAACAGAAATATTTCTAATCCATCATAAAGACGCCTTCCACAGATTCTTAAAGGACCAAGTATCCAGATACATGACTTTAGTGTACATAAGCCCACACAAAGCTAGCCAATATCAGCCATAAAATATCACTTTAAAAATAAATTTTAAATATAGGCCCTATTGAAAGTTTTTATCCAGAATCAAACGATTCCTAAAACATCTGAAACCTAGCTAGGAGTTAAAGGCACTTTTGTTATAATGGTTTAGACTTGTTTAATACGATATTCAGATGAAGAGACAATCGAACCCCAGGAAGTTACAATTGTGAATTCGAAACGTATACCTTTAATATAATATCAGATGTCTGATTCAACTGATACATATTTAGATCTGACGACTATGTAATCTGATTTACTGTTTCCTCTTCTTAATAATCAACGAAATCAGAACCCTGAAGTAAACGCTTCCATAATGTAGTCTTATGTGTGATGCCATATCTGCGGAGAGCCTCAGGAGCAAACTGGTCGATGCTGTGAACAACCCCATTGGTAGCTATCTGGTCACATGATATCACTCGAACACCGCTAAACAAAATTTCGTCATCCTTTTGAAGCGATACATTCCAGTCGTCCAGGTTTACTTCGGGTGAGGAGAAGGGGAAGGTGTTCTCGAAAATTCCGCCGCAACATAGCACATCTGTAACGTTCAAACGATTTCAGAATTTATTTTTTTAGTCTTGCAAGTATCTCAGAATCTAGAACTTCTAGACGCATATAATAGGTCATTTTCTGAAAATAAAAGTCCGCAAGAATTTGATATGTACATTGGGTATGTTGTGAAAAGGCCAGAATTTAGACCTGCTTAATGTTCAGAAGTAGGTGGTGTTCGTTACAAGCAACGGCGGCATAAGCGTCATTCTTAGCGTCAGATCCAGCACTGGATGAAATTTGAGGGGTGTGGGACAGCAAACGCCAAAGGGAAGGGTATACCTGAAACATTTCACCAGATCCACACGAATTTCAAGAGTGATGGCCATAGCCTCATGGGGTCCCCCAGACTTCAGGATCTATCCAGCCAGTTACGACACTGACAAGCAGTGAGTGATCTGCGGTGCATCGTTAGCTTGCAGCCAAAATCATCACGCTATACTTAAGGACACGATATCTGGAAGCTAAGATTATGAGACATGTCACGTGGCTTTTGAGCCTGCGTATATTCATGTATATGTATGACAATAAACACTGATACATACATACATACACATACATGCATATACATAAATACATACATAGGGCCCTATATACTTTTAATCATGTACGCTCTATCAACTTACAGCCAGTCATTGTTTTCACTTGATATGCAATCCGGAAATCATTCCTTCATCACTAAGTTTTCAGATAAGGACTTTTGGGTACAAATGTAATTCAATTGAACTGCGGGAAATGTACATCAAGTGTAAATTTTAAAACATCATTTCATAAATTTATGAGTTACTAATGGAACCAGTTTTAAAATAAGAAAATCATGGTTACAAAAAAAAACAAGGAAAATAAAGTTGCTAACAACAGTTCATACACATGGCGATCTTTAGAGGGTTTTAACGGTATTGACAAATTCTTTAGGTTTTGGGTTGGTTTTTGTTTTTAGATGGTTTGTTTGCTTGGTCAGTCATTTGGGTTGGTCAGTCACTCCACCGGTCCTTTTGCATCCTGCTAGACGACTTAACACTTTTCATGACTTAAGACAGGAAAAGTCTGCGCAATCTAAGTTATAAAAGTATGCGTTACAAAACGCAACTTTATCAGTTCTTGCAAGCATTGAACGCAGATGACTTTCCATCGTGCTTACCAGCCAGCATGTGGCTCTTTATTATGCCTGTAAACGTCTTTGGATCTTGACGCAGGTGTTTCAGAGCTGCTTGCGAGAGTGAATCAAACGCCTGGAAAACAATCCAACGACACATTTGAAAGGATTTGTACGAGCCATACATATAGCATTTATAGTTAGAGGTAATCAGTTGAAAAATAACAGTTAAATGGTAAAGCTTAGGCCTACCTTATTTGTCGGAGCGAAGAATGTCAGTGGATCATTCGTCTTGAACAACTTTTCCAAATTAAACAACTCCACAAGAGTTACCAGCAAGTTGAAGTTCGTATCCTTTTTCAAAACGTCCATTACATCACCAGATGGAGATTGCAGCACCTGAAATAATTAGATCTACTCAATTAGGTCTACTCAATTAGATCTACTCAATTAGGTCTACTCAATTAGGTCTACTCAGTTGCAAGAGAAGGAGGTGAATACATAAATGGTTCAGTTGTTCAGATTAAATAAGATGCGTAAGATAAAGTTGCAGTTGGAACCATTAATTGTTAGAAATCATATTGTTGCTTAGCAATTTAACTTCACTTAGGAGCCAGAGTGTTAGTGCTTGCTTACCTTTGAAACAACGTGGACTATGTCTTCGCAGCTGTCAACACGAGATTGCTCTATAGGTGCACATTGAACTGTTTTAACGGAAGTGAATGGAAACTGGAAGGAATACAAATGTTTTCTAATCAGCAAAACTTCAACTGAGTGACAGTTATGGTTACTTAGAGTATACATATATATATATACTGAATAGAGTTCTTTAATTACTGTCTATAAGAAACTCGTTTGCTTACGATTTTCTTAATCTTGTGCAAAATAGGCCTCTTTCTGCATACCGTTATAGTCTACACTAGAGTTTATTGCATCGAGATTTACGATCAAGGCCCGAGTATATATTTAAGTTTGCATAAAGAGAAACTTTTATGTTTGTCCTAAAAAGTAGATTAATTGTGATCTTTGGAAGTGCTATCCTGCAGATGTTTGAACCTACTCAGCATTAATTTGCCATAAGCAACGACCGTGCGCAAGTTATTAGCGTCACCAAACTGACTAAGAAAGTAAACAAGTTTACTTGCAGGCCTATGTAGGTCTAAGTATGTATTTCAAGAGGCTAAGGACTTCCAGTTTTGTTAAAAGCCAAAGAAAAGAAGATTTAAGACATAATTTCCACAAACTATAGCCATGGAAGAGTGGAACATAATACTTCATATCATTCAAACTACCTACCATAATTTGATCTGGCCAACTGTAATCATAATATGCCGAACACTTTCGCGTAATGGAACTCATGTTCGTATGAAACGTAACTAGGCATGTAGGCTACAACTGCCAGTGTAGGCCTGTGAATAAGCTGGTTCCCGCCACTTAGCTTTCGTTTGGCGCTGTAGAAATCTTGCAATTACGATTACTTCCATAAAATAGCAACCCTCTGAGACAAAAATTTGCCACTTTCAATCAGTAAAATGCTAGATTAAAAACAAATTCCAAATTTTCTGTACCAGGACGAATCAAGTAGGCCTACACTTAGGACTCCTACCGATTCGTAGCTCTTCACAAGCATCTTATCGTTTCCATCCAGTGTCGGCAGCTGCATGTCGTTTTCCAGGTTCTGGTATAATATGCGCTCAGGCACGACGTGGTAACTAAACATCTTCTCAAACTGCTTCGAGTTTTTTCGCAAGGAATTAAAATTATTATCTGAAAAAACCTGTAAGAATAAATCATAGCCGATTCTATTTACAACGTAATTGAAATCTCGCGACTTTTCAACATCAACAATAGCTGGTTCATGCAGAGCTCCAGCGATTAAGCTTAATCTAAATCATTGATATTTATGCTTAGGCCTATTTCATAAATAGCCTACCTGTAATAGATGCTTAGTGCTAATCCACTGGGTTTTGAACTTGATATTCCTCCTTCGTCTGAACGTGAACAGATATTACAGAACCATTTAACACGGTTGGACACACACACACACACACACACACACACACACACACAGACTCAAGCTTCAAGCCCAATTCGTCACTGACCAACGTATCCTTTTTGGTGTTGTCATATTTTGCTCTGATCCTATCTGTCCTCGTCTGTCTGCCTCGCCTTCGCTCTGTCTTGTTCTTGCTCTCTATCGTCGTCTTCACCCACAGTCTTTTGTCCACAGATTATTTTTGGCTAGAGAGGAGCGACTACGAGAGTTAATTGAAAGGCGCTATATAAAGGTCCATATTTATTCACAAAGTTCTACTATTATACAAAAAAATAAATTTCTATCCTATAGTCTAGGCCAACTCACTTGCACATACTTAATGTAGGCCTAACTATATACAAAGGGGCCTACCTTACCTCGTCTTATCATACCTTGCGTTGCCTTAAAAAGTACGTCTCTATATCAATAGACCTACTTTTGAGAAGGTATTCATTACTTTCATCGTTCGGCAGGCCTCCCGAATATATACGATTTAGTTTATAGTACAGTGAGTTAAGGAAGTCTTCATGCTAAGTGAACAAATATGACCTAAGTTCTCTGCACCTTCAGAGCATCGTTAGTCGGCACGAAGATTGTGAAATCGTTCATGTTCTGTAGTCGCTCAGTTAGTCCCGCATCCGTGATCAGCTGGAGGAATTGTTTCGTTTCGGGTCGATTCATCACATCAAATATATCGCCAGCTGTCAAAGCAGTTTACCAGGTAAGGTTCATCAAAACACAAATGCACTGTAAATTGATGTAAGACAATGATCACAGTAATAAAAGTCTGAAACTTCAACCGAAAAGCAACATGATATAAGAATCGAAACTATAAAGAATTATTTTGTCGGTTTCGCTACTAAATATGAATATTGAAAATAGCATAAGGTTAAGCTTAGTGAAGTAAAATAAATGTCATCGTTCATTTACTACATAAGAAGTTAGATAAGTTAGAACAAATTGTGTAAGAAGAGCTATTAAATTAAAATAAAACAATCGATCACTAAGCTTTCATGATAGCAATCTCGTATAATCGTAACCTATGGATTTCTTCATCATCCGAAAAGCCCAGTCACGAGAACCAGCTTACTCGCAGGCGCTCAGTCAAATCAATAAAAGTGAGTCAGGTAAGGTTCGGTTCAAGATCCAAGGGTCAGGCGGGTATATTGACAAACGGACAGCTTCGTGTATCGGTGGCAGATTGGTCATTAATTGCACGTCTCTAGTCTGTAGACGCGTGATCCTGCAGATTGAAGGCCACGACAGCAGCAGGCGCATAACCTTTCGGTTAACACGGCTTGACAATAAATTGCTGAACTCACACGACATAATGGGATTCAATTCTAAGACCCAACAACATGTCACAAAGACCTCTGATTACTTTACTTTACGCCAGTAGAAACTGCTCGCGAGAACACATCCTTCTCGGTGGCTGGATCAGTATTCTGGAATGCGCCTCTCTTCTTGGGCCACCAAGACACTGAAAGGCGATTTGTGTTCGCCGGCGACCCTTTGGCGGCGCAGGACTCACAACAAACAATCTTTCTTTCAGTATAAGTACCTTACAAAAGCGCCGCGATTAGACTAGACTAGACAAGATAAACTGCATATGTTTTAGAAGTTAGGATCGGAACATTGAACGTAGCAGTGGATTTACCGTCCTTCGGAATAAGTACTTGATCGACGATGTGCATCACACCATTTGTTCCCATGATATCTGAATCAACAACCGACGCTCCGTTGACTGTCAGGTTGGCGGCTTCACGATCCAGAGTAATCAGACGGTGAAGAACGTTTCTGGTCACTGCCTGAGTCTTGGCCACAGCAGAACAGAAGACACTCGGCAGCAGATGTTGTCTAAGAATCTCTAAAACAACCTTGCCCGTTTTAAGCAGATTTAGCCTAGCCTAGCGAAATTAAAATACACGATTGCAGTACGCCCAACAGGGATCCAACCAAAAAAATACCAAAAATCTTGTATGGAAGAAACTAGGCATATATGGAAGCGTGTATTATTTCTGTATTAGTATTTCTGCATTTATTAAGCGCCACTATTCAACAACAAAGCATCAACTGATGACGTTGAGCATATGTGAGTGAAGTACTTGCTCAAGGTCCCTACACAGTAGGTCTAACCGCCTCAAGGGAGGCTCGGACCCGCCAGACTTCGGCTACTCTCCGCTTTACGAACCGAGCACTCTAACCAATCGGCGAACGTGCCCCGTGTGCGGGCAAGCATGTTTTAAACTTGAACCTTACTGAGAAGACGATCACAAGTGATAGGTCGCGTAAAACAGAGCATGTAATTTTATTCGGTATATTAATTAGTTATGGAGACCCCAATGTAGGTCAATTCAGACAGCCGCGTTTATCGGACCCAAAGGGGGCTCGCATTGAGCCACTGTTGGCAACTTGTGGCCGGCTATGAGCACAATGTTGTCTTTTATCAGGGAAGGACTAATTTTCTAAACTAGAGAAAAACAGTTTTGTAAATATTAACAAATTTATTGTAAATAAACAACACTTCTGTATTTTCCAACATAATCCCTGAATCATCTTATTTTCTAAAATAGGTTGTTTATTTACAAATGGCATATAAACCAGTCCTCATAGAATTGACATCATTGCCAGATAATTTGGGAATCTTACACAACGTAGTCCTAAATTAGGATTTCTCTGAGCACAGAAGCATAGGCAAAGGAAGAGATGACAGATTTAAACAAACGATTAACTAAACTCGATATTTTAAACAAAATTAATCGTTTGAGCTCTGTTTTACGTGTACTTTGCTCACCAGTGCTCATTCACGACTGAACAATAGAAACATAATGTTGACAGTTTGTCGCAGTGTCACTGCTCTTCTTACCTATTCCACATTTATGTCCTTTGAAAATCTTGTCTCTTAGACTAGATTTCATGTTCTTAAACGCTGTATCAGTCGGTGCAAACAACGTGTACTGGCCACGATCGCTCAGCTGCAGTTGCTGTATGACTGAAAAAGAAGCCGCCAAACACCACTGTAGTATTACAAGACTTTAGAGTAACGGTGTAATGTAATGTAACGTAATGTAATGTAACAAACACTTATATAGCGCTCTTCAAGTACCTCTCAAAAGCGCTGATGACACGGCTATCCTACCGATCTAAACAAGTGAGTTTTCAAGTTAACAGAGAATGAACATTGAGTTAAACTAAGTGGAAAAGTACGAATGTTTAAAGGGAGACTGTTCCAGAACGAGGGACCAAAGCAGGAGAAGGCACGATGAGCACGCAACGACGTGCGGTAACATGGAATCAGCATATCTCCACGAGCAGCAGAACGCAGCAACCGCTAACCAGGTCGACTGGAAACAGAAACACACAGCTCCCGAATGTAAGCCGGCGCAGTACCAACCGTAGCAGAACGGACAAGTAGAAGAACCTTGAACCGAATCCGTTCCAAAATAGGAAGCCAGTGTAGCGTCTCCCTGATGTAGTTCGAAATGTGAGAACACTTTGGGAGATTTGCAACCACCCGAGCAGCACAGTTCAAGACAGACTGGAGCTGGCTAAGTCTGAACTTCGGGAGACCCGCCAGGATAGAATTGCAGTAGTCGGTGTATGTATGTATGCATGTATTCATAAATGTATATATCAAGACACTTAATAAAAATGTACGCACGCACGCAGTAATTGTATCCTTTAAATGAGAAATGTCATCATATACCTTTACTGAGTTGGGTGAGCTGAGGAATTTGCAAGACGAGCTGGTCCAGACTTTTTGTAACAGTTGGCAGAATATTCTGTACTACATGAACAATGCCATTTGTGGCTGGAACGTCTTTTACCACCAATGGCACACAGTTAGCAGTTACAATCTGAAAAAGACGATACGGATAAATTTTAGATCAGCTGTTCAGACATCTTGACATAGCCCTAATTACGCAGAAGGCCTCTTATGTGTAGGGTCATATAGGTGCTATTATATAATATTATATATATGTAAAGCTGTACAATTAGACATACTGTATGTGTATATATAAAAATATTATAAAAAGCCGATAAGATTATATTGTAACTTGTATCGCAATATAGCAAGAACCATGTGCTACTAGGTAGTCAGTCTATTTGGTGTCTCTAATGGAAAGCTATGAACTGGAGTAAAATATACAAACAAAATATGATTTGGTAGTGGCATAAGTTGGGAAGTTAATATCTAGTCCTGCGATGCAATGGTCCTGCTTCTAGGACCTTCGGATTCGTCCATTACCGGCTCAAGAGTCGAAGAGCTGGAAATGAGCGCCTTCCATTCGTTCCACTAGGGACATGAGAGCCATTCTTTACTTTACTTGCCACCAGGGACCAGCTAGATAGAATCAAGCTTAAACTATTTGCGTCTATGTTGTATTTGTTGATGCAGGGACCAGACTAGATAGAATCAAGCTTACACTATTTGCGTCTATGATGTATTTGTTGATGCAGGGACCAGACTAGATAGAATCAAGCTTACGTTACTCGCGTCTATGATGTATTTATTGATGCGAATGGCGGTCGACGGGAGCTGCGTGTCAAGGAGTTGGTCGTCATCGACATCTATTGTGCGATGCTCACCCTTGACGACATGGCCCATGATCGAGGCATCTTTGTCCTACCTCGTCATTTTAACCAGACCATCATAAGTTATCTTGAGAACATTTTATTACTCATTCTTGTTCAAAAGTTTCTGCATACTTACCTCTACCAATTCAACGGCGTTTAATAAAGGACAAACTTCACGCCTAGGTTGCAATTTATGGTTAGTCAAACGCTTCTGACCAAATTAGCAGCACTAATTTCTGTTCTTACTCTCTCAACATCTTCTACAGGTGTAAGTTGAATGAAACTCGGTGCAGTGGTAAAGTTGGGGGACTTGCTTTTCTCTTTCGGTACCATCTGCAACTGCATAGGCTCATTTTGCTAATTCCAGTATCCGAGTCATTTGAGGTCCTCGTTCTTACTCACATTTCTGGCAACAAACAGATATTGTTTGTGAATATTTATCGCCCACCATCCCTCTCTCTGACTGATTTTCTTCTCGAATTTCAGTCATTACTTAAATATTTTTTTCCTCTCCTTCTGAAATAGTTATTATGGGTAACTTTAATAGCCTATCTTGATATAGCTAGTCATTGTTCTTCAGTCTTTCTTCATATGCTGAGTTTGACATGAAACCACTCATTACTTTTCCTAATCTTAACATAGGTCATACCCTGATGTCCTGATAACTCGTTCTAATTCGAAATCGCTTCATTCGGTGCCATTTATATATTTTCAGTAACATAATATTGTAACATTTCATCAACTTGAAAACAAGTGGATCATGTGTAACATTCTTTTCGCCTGGTACAAAATTTGACCGAGTGGCCGGTCCTTTGTAAGGATTTAAACAATAGCTCCACATTAGCGCCCTTTGTGCAGATTTTCTTATCTTCACCTAAGGCTAATTTATCATGAACCAGATATAGCCCAGTCTGCAAGCTCTAATTAATACATAGCAATAAATGTCATTACAGTGGAAAAAATAGCACTAAATGCAAGTAGGCCTAATACATGAAATACAACATACACTGAAATCATTACATTTGAAGCAATTTCTCTCAAACCTTACGTGATTCTAAAATTTGCTTGTGTTTTATGTAAGCAGTGACAAAAAATTAACAGGAATCACCAAAATTCATTAAGGAAAAAGAAATCATGTTGACCAGTGTTTAATTAATTATAGACCTGTTAGTTAATATAGACCTAATTAAACTCATCATCAAACGCAAAATCAGTTACCTTGGACTGTTCAAAAGCATTGTTGGTTGGAGCGAAGATGGTGTAATTCTGTCTGTCGAAATCTGATAAGCCGCTCTTCTTCAACTCAATCGCCATTCGAGTTACTTTCAGTCTCTCAAAGGTTGACTTTAGGTCAGTTACATCAAACGCTGTACACAGGCATAGAAATCAGACCATGTAAAACAAAGAACGCTAAACAAAGGAAGATAGACCAACAACTTTCTACAAATCTAAACTCAGAGATTAAGATAAGCAGTTGGACCACAGGAAACAAAAAGATGTTTCATTCAGTTATCAACAGCAATTAGGCCTACGCAAGGCCTAAATCGTTTCATTTTAGAAAACTACGTCATTTGGAAAGCCAAGGCAATGCAGCTAGGTACCAGCAAAAAATGTTTCTGACGCTCATGAAGTCAGAGCAAAGAGAAACGGAAACTGAAAGATTTCTATACGATAAGAGCTACAGAGAGTGAAAAAATGCTATCACGCTATTAGATTAGGTGGCACAGAGGCAATTTGCAGGCATTTGCATTAGCCCATGAGCTACAGACAGAGCGAACACGCTAGAATAGAAGCTGTTGTGGGCTACTTGGCCTTTCATGTTCTGTGGTGATGCTGCATTTCGCGTATACGACGAACTGAGGAAACTGATTGCTGCTTCTCTTTTTGCACAAAAGGGCATTTGGAAAAACTGTATGTTACAGAGTAAGAATTTCTACTAGTGAAATTCAATGTCGGATTTGGAAACCAGCTGCGATGATACCGTCTTGGTGTGAACATGCGCTGTAGGATAGTCGGCAAGACGGTATGAATCTAAACAGTGAAGCCTGCATAAACAAGTATGTGTAAAATGTTTCATAAAACTTTCCTTGACCTATTGTAGACCTACATATATGTGGCGGTTTCCGTTTACTTGAGTCAATGGGTGAACATTTGAAGTCCAAATATAATTTTTTTCTGTCAACAAGACTTAACTCTCCTCAGTAAGTAATGCAAGTAAGTAAGTAATGCTTTTGTTAACAAGCCATACCTCCATCTACTGAGCGAGGGAGGAATCGTAGGCAGACTGAAGAAGGAAGATACTGGAGACAGAAAGGAAAGAAAAAAGGACCCGTATTGCTGACCCCTCCCCCGCCCTAGGAGGGGTTAATTCCAGCCAGGAGATAGATAATTTTGTAACTTTTATGCATTGAAAATCAGTTGTACAGAACGTTGCAGAAATCAGAGGAAAGTGCAGCAGAGGTTGAAATATAGGCCTAGTTTTGTGATATTATAAAAAATGCAGTCTCAAGTGGGTCGTTTCACAGTCATCGCTAAATGCGCCACGGCAGATCATAAAATAACAAGTAAAAACATTTAAAGAAATGAATCATCTAGACTCAACATTTTAAACACATGAGCTCAACTGTTACCTTTTAAACAACCTGGCGCGTCGCTCTTCCTCTCGTATCCAGGGCAGCATTCGTAGATTTTGACGGAAGTTACGAGTTTACCATTCACTCCTCGCCTGATTAAGAAAACCAATTAAATCGTTGATCAACCAATTGGTATAGGCCTACGGTCTTGCCGATGAAAGATAACATCAAAACACCAGTCGACTGAATCTCTTCATAACTAATCTCAGAGTATTGTTTGATCTAATTCAGTGGTTAAATAATATAGCGGCCAATTTTTCAACCGTATGGCTACTGACAAGACTAACGTTATACGAAATAAGTCAAGGAATTTTTCGTAGCTCTACAAGTTTATCAAAGACCATTGCATTCGTCTCGCAATTAAAAGTGTAAATTGCGACATTTTTAAATGAAATAGTTATGTTTTTTTTGTAAATTCCAAGAAACAAACCAGTCTATGTCACCCATATGGAAGGTGAACAATTATTCGTAAACTTTACATATTACTTTTTTCCACATGAAAGTCCAGAAAGCACATTATGTGGGCAGCCGCTCAGTCCAGCTACGAGAGTTAAGGACGAGATTGAGACAGGTTAGATCCATCGTTAATATTATCATACTCACATCTAGTTTACTGTACAGATTTCGTGAACAGATCCTAGAAAAGAAGGAGGGGAAGTAAGAACTACTGGACATTTAAATGGACCACCTCAATAATTTACATATTAGGCCTATGTATAAGCCGATGTGGATGATTACCTAGTACATACATAGGCCTACATGTACGGATCTAGCATGAACGAAACAGAAAGTCATGCTAAACAGTGAAACATAATTGAAATCACATAATCGAAACAGAAAGTCATGCGAACAGTTTAACTCACGCAACCGTGCATTTATGGGCAGTTTCCGTATTTTCGCATCTGCGTGACATCTTCGTGCTGCTATGTTGAATCTTCCGAATCGTATGGTTGCCATACTTTGTCTCTGCTTTTCCCTTATCTAACTCTGCTTTCCCCTTATCTAACTCTGGGTTATCATAGATCTCCTCATTCTCATCCGTCTCCTCGTGGGTCTCATGGCGGATACAGACATTTGGCCTGCAGCAGAAACCAATCAAAGCTAATCACGAATGCAACCACTCGCTCTTGAATATCGATCCACAGTCGAAAGACTGTTTTACCTTCGACTGACTGGCTGGCTGGCTGGCTGGCTGGCTGACTGACTGACTGACTGACTGACTGACTGACTGACTGACTGACTGACTGACTGACTGACTGACTGACTGACGGCCAGTGCGCATGCCTGAGTTTCTGACTAGACCCTGAATCGTTAGACATTGACTAAATTGATGTCCTTTACTTTTTGCCTTTTGCTGTCCCGTATAAGCCATCCTACTGATATTATCATCATCGTCGTTGCCGTCATCATCGTCATCATCATCATCATAATCATCATCATCATCATCGACAGCAGCATTACAATCATAATAATAATAATAATCGTTGTCGCCGTCGTCGTCATCATCATCAAAATCATCATGTCTGTCCATGGGCTGAAAGGCCATAGGCATCCACTATATAGTTTCCCTGTACGCTTCTCTGTGTGCGCTGCCATAGTAAAGTTGTGGATTTGTTTTACACCAGTTTTCTACGTCAAATCGAACCTGTTCTCTGTTAGGTCTTCTTCCTCTTCTTTTTATTTAGGCATTCTTACTGATGATGATGATGATGATGATGATGGTGGTGGTGGTGGTGGTGGTGGTGGTGGTGGTGGTGGTGGTGGTGGTGGTGGTGGTGGTGGTGGTGGTGGTGACAACGTTAACGACGACGACGGTGTAGCAGGAGAAGTATTAGAAGACGAAGAATCCTCAAGCGGTTGACAGTCCAGTATGCTAACCATTAGATAGATTATCGCGCGTCGAAAATATAAAGATACCAAAATCGAGAACACTGCTGACCTATAAACCGTTCGAGATCTCTAAGAGGATAGATTGATAAGGAAAGCCTAAGCTTTGATCAGATTTGAATTGGACTCGTGTTCTAGGAAGCTGCCAATGACAAGAAAGCCGCGGGACAAGTTTTGTCGACTAAGTTTACCTCGACTGACGAAATATATAAAATGAACAATGATGTCATAGTTTCTAATTGTAATCTGTACCCTTTCCACCAGCTGTTCTCGCCGTCAACATTCCAGCCTACCCCAGTGAACCAGTTTTTGCCTGAGCGATGACGGCGATGTCGAACATTCCATTTGCTGAAACAAAACATGGCCCAGGACTACAACAGGTGAAGCATCGAGTGGTTAACTACATCCACGAAGAAAGAGAAGAAACTGCAGTAGGCCTATTAGAATACAATGGTAAATAATAACAAATAATAAATGTTAATGTTATTTAAAAATAATAAGTAATGACCAAATTCTCTACCTTGACAATTTTTCGAGTGGGCCTCTATTGTTCATCAAATGATTCTGCATAGGCAATTATAATGCACTATAAACATTAATATAAATAAAGGTTTAGTTCCGATTAAAAATATTATACGGCTACTCAGCTCGAGGCAAAATTACACGCAAATTCCTAAATTTATAACCTGTCACTGTTGACAGAGCTCGTCCCCCACGCGTTGTCTTCGCGCCTGGATTCATGCAGAACTTTCTTGACCGTGTGATGATTTGAGTGAAGCCTGCTTTTCGAGAGCATGTCATGTCTGTGTCCTTCCTCCCTTCTCGTCTTTCCAATCACTGCACTCACGCCGAGTGCAAACAATGCCAGAAAGCAGACGACAGCTTTCCTTCCGAGAGCCTTCATCACCACTTAAGACGCAGGTTTACGAAGTTTCTAGAAAACAGATTTTGTGCCGCCCTGACTGGTACAGTAATAGGACACAGACTCTGCACAATATGTAGACCTCTAGCAATCGAAAACGAAGGGGAACATAGTTCTTAGAATTCAAACGGACTCCATAACATCTTCAAATCAGTGACGGTGAAACTTTAACCACATCTGGCAATTCCAAAACAGTCTATATCCGGCTGATTCGATGTCCTTTGTCAATAATACGACCAATGTAGTAGGAAAAAAGTGGCGGCTATGATTACTCGACGTGGTCACTACCCACTGTATAAGTTCTTTAAAACCACGAAATCGGTCATCTTATAAACCATCAGTCGCTTTTTTTATTTTAAGCCACTAGGTAAATCATGTTTAAAGCCACAATATAAGTCATCTTTAAAGCTCTGTGTACCTATTAATGTTACAAATCACCACCTGTAGATAAGTCATATTTAAAGCCACTAAATATAAGTCATGTAAAGTTCGCAGGGCATGAGATCGAAGACTCTTATGGCCAATAACAATTCCTCTAAGCTGTGCACGTGCACGACTTTTATGGATAGCGCCCACAACAGTTTTATGCTAGCGCGGATTTCTTGAGCATTCATATCAGGTCAAAGTTTTAGCTTAATGCTGTAGCTGCCGGCATATTTAACCTATAGTGTCAGACGGCCAAAACAAGGTTTACATGTCCCATATTGTAAAATCCCATGACTTGTCAACCCTCCTATGTCGTGAAGACAATCAAATTTATCTGGCCCACATAATACCGTTGCCATCGATGGAACGGTTTGTGCCCTCTGTAACCCTAATGCTGAATTTTCTGTAAAATTTTCCAGAAAAGCTGTTTGACGACGGCCGAAGAACATCAGTTGGTACAAAACGCAGTCGACCTACATGCAAACAAGTCTAGAGCATGAACTAAATTTTCTTACAAGCAGTTCATTAACCTTATGAAAATATATGTAAACTAGCCAATACTTATTTCATTTCATTTTTATTGCTCCACAACAAAACAACAGCATATAACATATTACATTAAAAGGTTCTTGCGGATACAACAGGCAGACCCAGAAAGAACCATGTTCCGCTTATTAGGGACGCTTACGTCACATCGAATGATATTTGAAATGACAAATAATCAAACAAACAAACTTAACTGACATTTCCACATCGTTAACTGGGCGTTCACAATATGACACAAACCATATCCAACGGGCCCAACTGAAAACAAACGTTTGAAAACGTTTGCTTGCAGTATGGGTTAAGCACTAATACAGTGGCGCAATAGAAGCTCTAAAATTATTATTATTAGAGCCTGGCTTAGGCTAATTGGAATGCTTTTGACTGGATAGGCTACCAAAGCCTAAAATCTACTGTCGTGGAATGCAAATCTTGGTTACGGCTATACATATTATTAACGATTAAATTCTACAGCCTACGTTGGGTGTATAGGCCAACTAACGTTTTATGACATTCGATGAAATTATACGATTTTAAAGCTGAACACACGTAACCGTCGATACATACGCATTAAGCATGAAAGTATTGGAGTATCCGCGACATCAATGTATAGGGGCTGCAACATCCATGTAAGCGGTCAGTCAAGGTATAAACCGCCCATCAGCAAGAGATTTAAACTAAAACGAACATAAAAGAAAACGATCTCATGATGCAAGAGTCCCATTCACTGCGTCAGTCTTTCTTCGCTAAGCGTGACGTCATTATTATTGTTCGGGTTACTGTTTGGTTCTAATCGTCAGTCTAGAGATAGTATATTGGCACTGGAAACCGGATATGCGCCAGAAGGGACATTTTGGCGAACTAGCGCGCAGATGCTGTGTACGGAGGAGGCTACAGTACAACTTTGCTACTGAATGTGATAACATTCATCGCCTCGTTGAAGGGCTGCCAACCTACCCGGATTCACCTGAGTTTGTTGAGTTGACTGATATTGCTTGTGACTTGGGCGTTGTTTTTGATTCTACTATGTCTCTCGCAAAGTATGCAAATGGCATTTGTAAATTATCATAGATGTATATTCGTGACATAAGAATTAGGCTTTATGTCTCCAAGTCTTCTAGAATATCATTGGCTAATGCATTGGTCTCTAGTCGCCTCGACTATTATAACTCAATCCTTGTTGGTATCACAAAGTCAAATACGCAGAAACTCCAACGAATTCAGAACTCTTAGGCTAGAGCCATAACAAATGCTTCAAAATGTGAGCATATAGCACCTGTGCTTAAATCTTTGCATTGTTCAGCAAAGGTTTTGTTTCAAATTGGGACCTACATTGAACTCTGGTCAACCACAATAATTAAACTCAGTCCTTATTCCCAAGACTTACCATTATTCTGCCAAGGTCATCTGATTGTCTTTTCCTCGCTATACCTTGGACTAGAACTGTGCTGGGTAAACGGGCTTTTTCGGTTGCTGGACCTAAATTTTGGAACTCCCTCTCAATGTCTGTTCGTTCTGCTCAGTCGCTTTTGTCATTTCGTCCTCAACTTAAAACTTACCTTTTTCAAATTGCTTATCCACTGTAGGCTGCCTCTCTGTCCTGTGGACTAACCTTCTGGATACTGACCTGATTGTGGCTTGGCTTTGGTGTGCCATCGGTTGATGCCTTGTGCATTAGACACCGGCGCATTGAAAGTTTATTATTATTATTATTTTTATTATTAATATTATTGTTGTTATTGTTATTATTGTTATTGTTTTGTTGTTGTTGTTGCAATAAATTATTATTGTTATTATATTTTTTTGTTTACCCGAGGTAAAAATGATCTCTCAGGAACTAAAAAAATTATTATTATTACTATTCATAAAATTTTAATAGTTTCTTCGTAGGTTTCTTCTCTTTGCGCTGCATTGGTCTTATCGTTAAGCGCAGTGGTGAAGAAGCAACCCTGAATCAGCGGTTGCGTAAGTGTAGAACGTTCTGCCCGCGTTTCTTCGATGGACCGTGACCGGTGCGGATCGGACGAACATCCTGCTCCTCCGACTCCCTCTTCTTCGTCGTCGCAGTCGTCTGCTTCGATAGCGCCTGCGTCGTGGGCTTCGCTGATCCGAACGTCGGCGTCTCCTCGACCTTGACTCGCCGGCTGACCTAGGTCAGGCGTTGCGGCTCCTTGACCTTGAGGAGCTGTTGGGACCCGTCGGCTGGGTCTCGTCGACCAGTTCCTGTCTCTCTCCGTTACTTTAATCTTGGTTACAGGCACCGCCTTCTCTCCTTTAATTTCGGCTGTAGGCGACTTTTTCATTTTATTCTTGTCGATGAAGACCCTAATTTGCGACTGGGTACGCTCGCTCGTTGGATTGAGTGCCAGTTCTGAGATCATGAATTCGTCTGACTGCCTCTTCTGAACTAAATCCTCCAGGTCTCGTCCGTGTTTTCTGTTGCTAACCTTTGTTAATGCTTCGTCATGACTGACGTCAGTCGCTTCTTCTTCCACCGATGGAAGGTCACACGGAGACACCTGTTCTAGGTCAGGCAGAAGACAAGGGAAATGACAAGGAAGCGAAGAAGCATGGTCTCTGGTAGAATGTAAGTAAGGCTGAATTGGGGCTGTCTTCCGGCGGGTGATTGTTCTCTGGGATTGCCAGTCTTGGTTAAAATTTGGCTCCAAGAATGTGCCGTTGAAAGCGACTGCATTAAAGCGCTGGATAGCGATGGAGAGGCGCTGGAACAGGAAAGAAGTGTCCCTTTTGTCTCCCGACACTTGAGTTAAGTAGCGACCAAGTTTTTTATGAGGCTAATGCCTTCCTGATTTGTGGGGCCGAGAGTTTCGAAAGCCAGAGGGGCAAAGCAGTGTGTCGAGAGAACATCGGAGTATTTTGCAATCTTTCTTTCGGCTGCAATCTCCGCAGCAGCACCTGCGATCATGGCTGTTCTGGATCGGTACGAGTCTGCCAGAATGTCAATTATTGTAACGTCCCAGGTCAAGCATTTACCATCCTCCAAAGGAATGAGGGTTGCTCCATCAGGTCGCCGGCCGTCGGACCTAACCAATCCTGCTGGTTCTTTAGTTGATGGAAAGCGAGGGCGCGCCAGAAGATGTCATTGATCCAGGCGTGTCTAGCTGTTCTACCGGGGCCCAAAGGGCATGCAAGACCGTGAGAGCCGTCCGCCGTGACCAGAACCCCGCAGGGGCATGCGTGGGGGCGCACAAGTCTATCTCAAGTCTAAGGCCTGTTGCGATGCGTACAGCCTCGTCGTGTAGCCTCAAGCCACAGACCCTTATGGGCAGCGCCAAAAGCCAGTCGCCAGAGTGGGGTGAAGAAACTGCCTTAAATCTGGCTTAGTGGTACTCGGATGTTATTGAGGCTCTGAGGGTTGCCAGACTCTTTTGAATAAGTGGGCGGTCCCAAGTTGCCTGTTTATGGGATATTGGGGCCTCGGGATTGGGAGTATTTGATTCGGCTGACCAGCGGGTCCAGGCTTGTTCCAAAGGGCCATATGGGAGCAGGTCGCAAGAGGAAAGAATGGAATACTGGTTGCGTGTCGATGCTGACCGGCTTTGTATCGATGGTGTACCGCTCTGTGTGTCGATGCTGGCTGGCTGCGAGTCGATGCTGGCCGGCTATCTGTTGATGCTGGTCGTTTCTGTATCGATGCTGGCCGGCTGTGTTGATACTGGCCGGCGGCGTGTCGATGCTGGCCGGCTGTGCGTCGATGCTGGTCGGCTATATGTCGCTACTGGTCGATTCTGCGTCGATGCTGCTCGGCTGTTTTAATGCTGGTTGGTTTTGTGTCGATGTTGCTTGGTTCAGTGTCCATACTAGTCGGTTCTATGACGATGCTGGTCGGCTCTGGGTCGATGCTGGTCTGCTGTGTGTCGATACTGGTCTATTATGTGTTGTGTGTTACTGTTAGTTCATTAGGTTGTTTTTTAAATAAAATGCTGCGACCACTGACCAGTAGATGGAGGTGTTATTCAAGCATCCTTTATAAAGAGGCCAGAGTTTAGAACTCAAACAGCGCGCGCGCCGTTGGACTGGTGAGAACTAGTGCCCAGCTGTTTGGCCAAATGTATTATGAGGACCAGTCGGGAAAGATTCTTCCCCATACAAGACAGCTTACATAGCCGGCCAGCATCGACACAGCCGGTCAGCATCAATGCAGCTGGTCAACATCGACACAGCCGGCCAGCATCGACACGGGAATGACCAACATGAACACAGAGCCGGCCAGCATCGACACAGCCGGTCAGCATCAATGCAGCTGGTCAACATCGACACAGCCGGCCAGCATCGACACGGGAATGACCAACATGAACACAGAGCCGGCCAGCATCGACACACAGCCGGTCGGCGTCTCTCCTTTTCCCACGCTTGTAGGAGGATGCCATTGGTAAACGTGAGAGCTAGGAATACGGTTTAGCGGCGTATTTCCCAGTCCTACTGTATCTATCCTAACCCTAAGTCTAACCCTAACCCTAAGACTATCCTTAACCTTAACCCTAACACTAACCCTAACTATTGACATCCTTAAACTGGATATCTTCGTACTAGAGTGGGAATCGGAAAAACGCAGCCGGTCAGCATCGACACACAGCCAGTCGGCATCGATACACAGCCGGTCAACATCGACACACAGCCGGTCAGCATCGACACACAGACGGCCAGCATCGATACACAGTCGCCCAACATCGACACACAGCCGGTCAGCATCGACTCGCAGCCAGCCAGCATCGACACATACGGCCGGCATCGATACACATGCGGCCAGCATCGACACACAACCCGTCGGCATCGACTCGCAGCCGGCCAGCATCGACGCACAGACGGTCAGCATCGACACAGCCGGCCAGCATCAATTCGCAGCCGGCCAGCATCGACACACAGCCGGTCGGCATCAACTCACAGCCGGCCAGTATCGACACAGCCATCCAGCATCAACTCGCAGCCGACCAGCATCGACACAGCCGGCCAGCATCCACATAATATATTTGGCCAAACAGCTGGTTACTAGTTTTCATTAGTCTCACGGTGCTTGAGCTGTTTGAATTCTGAGCTCTAGCCTTTTTTGAGGGATGCTTGATACAGGGGCAAATCATGAACGACACCTCCGTTTACTGGTCGTTGGTCGCGGATATATCATATGAGTCGGTCTGCTATGTAAGTAGGATGTAGTACATACACTCTTGGTTAGTAGACTTATTTTATTGTTGTAGACTAGTGAGCTTGACTCGATAGCTCTATACACTTTATATTGAACCATTTGTAATTAAATGGTCAAAACAAAAAATTATCTGCCCGCCTTTTTTGGCGTCAAAAAGAACTTTTGAACGATTTAAGACATAAAGGTTAAACGAAAAAAATCGAGACTGCTGTCATTGGATACAGAATGCAAACCGTCATGTTAAAGGCACATTTACATGTCATGACAAATCCTAATACGTTGTCTGTAATATGAGAGCGTGCTTGAGAGGAGAACATCCTCACAAGGGTGGAAAATTATTCGCAACGCTCATGAGAATTTAACAACTGCAGCCGTGGTAAATGATGATATGTATAGAAGTTGCGTCATATATAATAAATACACACAACATTTATGTCGATTCTGTTGCAGAATGTCAGAATATAAATAAGCAGCATTTTCTGCATTCGTTCTGTCAATTCTTTGAAGTCATTCATGAGGTCTAAACTAAGACTCATCTCTCAACTAGCTTAGTTACTGTAGCCTAACTTCTGGTTTTTCTGACTAATAGGAATTCGATTTATGCTTCTCCAATGGATTATGTATTTGATTACGATTTCTCAGTTGAAGCGACCATCGACTGATGCATTGGGCATTATGATAACGGCGTTATAGAAGTCATTAGATTAGATTTAAAGACAGTCCAGGAATTGACCATTCAGGTTTTTAAAGCCTAATTGACGTGTATTGGAAGAAATCAACCTGGATCACGTGTACGATCGTTGACAATTGCACAAAGGGTCGTCCATTAAGGACATCCGAAAAGGGCGGAAGAAGGGGTCACCCAAATGCAGACAAGCGGGGGGGGGTATGCCCAAATGCGGATGTCCAAATCAAAATTATTTCTGTACACTCTGTACCTTAAACACCAACTTCAGTCAGACAGCAGTCCGTACCACATTGGATCTAATTAGATTACATCAAATTGCTGGATGCATCAGTATCAAAATAACTCACTACAGAGCTCAGTTAGCCCTGCAAGATCAACAGGGAAGCCCAATATATATGCCTTAGTGCTCCGTTGGAGTGCGGACGTCGTCAAAGAGGATGGGCGGTAATGCCAAATGCGGACAAACGCAGAGAAGAGTAGAGAGGGTCGAAAGTAAGTCTTTGCTTTAATGTCCTCTTTGGAGATCAAAAGTACGAAGTAGAGATAATCTTACTATAAGTCTGACTTTTTCTGATCGTCTTTTCTGTCTATACAATGCAAATTTACAGGCTTTTAGTTTAGCCCCAAAAGATATGCATTCTTACACGAACCATAGCTCAGGTCTCAGATGTTACTGCTCAGGCGGTAGGCCAGTGCGAGCACGACGAAAAAATTAGAGGGAACATTGCTCCACTAATCACTATCGATAATAATAATAATTAGAAACATCTAATGTGCCGGTGTCTTATGCACAAGGCATCAACCAACGGCGCACCAAAGTCAAGTCGCAATCAGGTCAATAGCCTATCCAGAAAGTCAGTCCACAGGACACAGAGGCAGCCTACGGTGGATAAACAATTTGAAAAAGGTTTGAGAACGAAATCACAGAAGAGACTGAGCAGAACGAACAGAAACAGGGAGGGAGTTCCAAAATTTAGATCCAGCAACCGAAAAACCCGTTTCCCCAGCACAGTTCTAGTCCAAGGTATGACGAGAAAAAGACAATCAGATGACTTTGCAGAATAATGGTAAGTCTTGGGAATAACGAACGAGTTTAATTATTGTGGTTGACCAGAGTTCAATGTTTTATAAACTGTAGGTCCCAATTTGAATCAAAACCTTTGCTAAACAGGAAGACAATGCAAAGCACATTTGTTATATGTTCATATTTTGAAGTATTTATTATGGCCCTAGCCAAGGAGTTCTGAACTCGTTGGAGTTTCTGCACGATTGACTTTGTGATACCAACAACAATCGAGTCACAGTAGTCAAGGCGACTGGAAACCAATGCGTTGATAAGGGTATTCTACATAGAAGACATGGTGACATAACGCCTAATTCTGCGTATGTCAAGAATTTAAGTACATAACCTAACTTACAATTAAATGAACACCATCTGCATATCCATGGTAGTTTTAAGGTCGTCGTAGGCCCTAGGCACTCTCGCATTCGTAGGCCCCAACTGGCAACTGCCAACGCTGTATTAGAGCTAAGCAGATTCTTATCAAAAATTATCTGTGGTCAACGCTGGGACAAGAACGACTGTCTTCCCTTGCACTACTTTCAATTGAAAACGACTTAATGCGGGAAATGACATTTGAGGGCGTTATATGTGATTTTGCTAATGCAGAGCCGCAAAGTCAACATAGTGTCGCACAGCTTAACTTATACTGTTTCAGCACAAACTTTATGGTTATTAAATTTGTTTTTGGCTAATTGTTTATTTCACAACCATTATTTTAAGCCTATGCAGAGGCATCCAAAATGGTGGCAGTGGAGGTTAGTCTATTTTAAACCCTGAACATAAAGTATATAGCAGAAAATGTACTAGTTGCTTTTGAAAGGTCTCAAACGCACTATATAAATGTTGAAATACACACATACATTCAAATTCATGAACTGAAAACCATGAACACCTTCTGCCTATTGTGCTACTACTACTACTTGGTTCAACAATGAAAAGAGGCTGCCTCAATATATCCAAAAATTAAATGACAAAGCTGGGGCTCATTAGAGTGTGAGGGTCTCTTTAGAGTGTGAGGGGCTCATTAGAGTGTGAGGGGCTCATTATATTGAGAAGGGGTTTATGAGTTGAAATTTGATTACAAAGATATATAGGTGATATATGGGAACATAGCAAGCATTATAACAGTAAACGCATTAATGCAGAGTCCAAAATTTAGGATTAACAAATAATTGCTGGTGTTTCTTAAAGAGTTGATTCCATTTTAAGTCAGCTATAAAACCATTCTGTAATTTAAGACATTAAATAACACTAAAGCTACATCTAAAACACTGTCGTTGATCCACATAAGCATTTATGACCTCACTACAAATAAAGCACATTAGACACAAGCAAATAAGTTTGATATAACATAGAAATCAATAATTGTGTAAGATCAGTTAGCAAATTTGAAACATCTTCATTTTATCGCCATACGTTTTGATTCATGATAGTTTAAATGCAAATAGAAGCAAGCTCTAGTTTCTTAACTTCTTGTGTACCATTCTACTCATCTTCTTCACTGTAGTCAAAAATGTCAAAGTTCCATCCCCGCAGAAAACGCTGCCATGGATTGGAAACACGTATGACATCATATCTACGAAGTGCCTCCGGAATGAACTGGTTGACACTGTGAACAACTCCGTTGGTTGCTGTCTGGTCACATGACACGACAGGAACTTGACTAAATGAAATGTCGTTGTTGTGCCTTTTGATTGCAACAATCCAACCGTCCAGATTTACTTCTCTTGCAGCAAACGAAAAGGCGTTCCTGAAAACTCCACTGCAGCAGAGAACATCTGAAAAGCAAAAACAATTCCAGGCTTAATTTCTAAAACTTATTATTCTGCAACAATCAGCAATGTGACTTACCTCTGAAACAACGCGGCTTACCTTTGCAATAATTAGATTGTCTGGTGGCAATCTGGTGAAATGGAAATGCTGGACACAGATAATAACACCAGTAACTGGAATGCCAGTGGACTGTGGGGTGTTTTAGTTCTTGCAACTTGGCATTTGAATATAGAATTACCATAGCTTTCCACATGCTTACCAGCTATCATGTGACTCTTAAGAATGCTTTTAAACTTTTCTGTATCATTCACCAGTCTGTTCAGAGTAGCTTCCGGGAGTGACTCGAATGCCTGGAAAACAAATAATACCAGCGAAATTAATACAAAAAAACTGCAGCAGTGAGAAAACAAAGCTTTAGAATATTTTATCTACAATATGCTTCCAGAACAGCATATGCAAATGACCTTTGGCCGAATGAACAAAGGGAAATAGTTTTGGATATTACAGCTTTAGCTAAGAAGCCATGTAATCCATTAAATCATTTAGGAAGGATATAAGTAGCAGATGCATACTTTAGTATTTGACAAGACAGTAACCATGTAAATTGGTATGAGGTGTGCACCCACGATAAGCAACTAAACAATTCAAATGCTAAAACTGACCTTATTTGTCGGAGCAAAGAAAGTGACAGGATCTTTCAGCTTGAACAGCTCTTCCAAATTAAAAGACTTCACTAGAGCTATCAGTCTTGTGAACTCTGGATTCTTTTCCAAAGTGTGCAGTATATCGCCAGATGGAGGAATCAATACCTGAAACAAAAACTCAGCCAAAAGTACTTGCACCATTTAGCACCAATCTTCCATGTTCCAGATGTAGGGTAACAACTGTTAAAGTAGATGTGTTAAACAAAGTCACCACTTCAATCTCAAGTTTCATACCCTAGCTGTTTAGCTTACCTTTGAAACAACGTGGCTTACCTTTGAGACAATGTGTACTGTGTCCCCACAGCTGTTTACATCAGACTGCACAATAGGTGCACATTGGACTGTTTTAACAGAATATCGGCTGAATGGAAACTGAAACAAAGATAAACACTACATAATAATTTCAATTTATGTTAAAATGGCCTAAATTTATTATACTGCAGAATATGGTTACATTATTTAGGTTACAACAGTACATTTAATAAATACCAAGTTGAGTTTAAAAGTAAGTTTTCAGGTGACTTACACAAAATAATCATACCTTTTTACCATTGCACCTACTCCACCTCACTGTGTGGATGTTGTTAGTGAGTCAACTTGATCTGTTCAGTTGTAAAGTTAAGTGTGCTAAACTCTGCTAAGTATTTTTCTTAAGAATTCCTGCACAATTTTCAGCAATATTTGCAGTTAAAAACTGAAAACCGAAAACTGCCAGCTTGTGACACTAATTCACCATTTTCACCCAATTTAATTTAATATCATAAAAAATGCACTTCACACAAAGACCAATGAAATGAAATTAACCGAATAGTAGTTCTTCACAAGTATCTCATTTTTCCCATCCAGTGTTGGCAGGTGCATGTCGTTCATCAGATCTCGCGATTTCATGCGCCGTGGTACAACATGGTAGTGAATCAAGCGTTCTAGCTGGTGCACATTCTTGCGCAGTGACTCCATAACATCTGATGGCAATGCCTACAATAAAATACAGTTAGCCAGCGTAAAGTCAAAGTTTATAATTTTCCCTAACTTAAGCTCTGTGAGTAAACCTGGCTACAGGCCAAATAAAGTATTGAAGTACCACATTAATATTTAGAACCAGAAGACCGTGATGGATGGACTGCCAAAGAGACATGAACGCTACTGGCTACTACAGGTCACGTCTTCCGTGGCCGACTCGTAGAAGCAGAGACACCAATATACCATCAGACTCTCACAACCAAGATCTCTCTCTCACTAGACACAGGACTAGGCACTATTGTTGCCGCTATTACTATTGCTATTACTATTGCAATTACAATTACTATACTGCAGAATACTAGAACAAAGAACATATTAACAGTATATAGCATAATGTACTGTAGTTAGGTAAACCTACAACTCAAACAGATCAAGGCTATTGCGATCAACTGATAAAAATGTTCAAGCAATTAAACTATTATCCAAGAAAAAAACAGCAAAGTAGAAGGAAGCCGAAATTTACTAACGACCTGTTTAAATGTATTATAGAAGAGTAAAATTATTTATATTGGCAATCTTGTGCAGTACCATATCATAACCATTATTGGTTGTATCACTGGCATATGCTTAAATTTTAATAAACACCGGTATTTTGAGGAGATAATTAGCATGAACTTCTCTACAAGCATTTTACCCATCAAATACTTAAAGATTTTCATTCACATACATTAAGAATCCAAATTCTGAAATAAGACAAATTAGACGAGTCATAGGAGCTTAATTTTTCATAAAAAAGGAGATTAATAAACATAGAATAATTTTTCTCGTACCTTAAAACCATCATTATTGGGGAGGAACATAGTGAAATTGTTCATGTTCTGCAGTTTCTCCGTTAATCCTGCAGCTGTGATCAGCTCAAGAAATTGGCTTGTTTCGGTTTGTTCCAGTGCATCCAAGATATCACCCGCTGCGAATAAAAAATGACATTTAGCAACCACACTCAGCAAAGAAAATGAGTCATAACTAAAAACATACCAAAAACAGACTACAAGCCAAATACAGTAACAGCAATTACTGTTACACAACCTATGCAGATAACTAAAATAATGCATCGCTGCATGTTGATGTGACGCTGCAGCTATGGGCAACAACAAACACCGCACCATAGAAGGCAGATCATTCTCAATTGCACCAAGTCTGCAAGAGCAAATTTTGACCAGTGTTAATAAATAGGAGCTATAAAAGTCATTCAATTATAGTAGAAAAATCAAAAGGCTTACAAACCCAATTAATACAGAAATAATCTCAGCAAAAATATTTTACCCAATAAAGAAAGCCATAACACACTCATAATTTTTCAATAACCACTTTATACAAAGATATGCAACACTCCTAAATAATGAGCATCAGTTTATGCAATAATGTCAAAGATGATAAGATGCTGAGACAAGAGCAGGACTTACCATCATCTGGAATAAGTACTTGATCGATGACATGCATCACTCCATTTGTTCCCATTAAGTCTGGATGAACAACCTGTGCTCCATTGACTGTCAGCTTGCCTGACTCACGAATCAAGGTCACATATCGATTCAGGACATTCTTGGTTATGGCTCGATTCTGGGTCACTGCCGAACAGATGACATTCGGAAGAAGGTGTTGCTTAAGAATTTCTGGAAAACAATCATTGTTTACAAAACATTAAGCATACATAATATTGGCTATTAAGCATTTTTAGTTGATTTCCAGTGGTTCTAACACAGATTATGTGTCTTCTGAACCACTTAAAACCCCAGTTATGTTATTTTTGTGACTACTGTAGCACCAGTATCTTAAATAAAAAGGTATCAATTGACTGCATGAGCAGTTACCAGCTATGTTAATAAATGCCCATAAAGTTAATTCAGTATCACATAAAATGGTATAACGTGCCACAGAATCATGAGCTGAGGAAGCAGCTTACTCACAGGAACATGGTCAGTGCTAATTAAATCAAAACAGATCAGGTGAGGTCAAATAATAGACAGAAAACTTAACTATGTCCTGGTTGCCAAGTAAACAGTGTGTTGGGCTGTCATTAAGTGCATAGGTGTGAAGGCATGTTGAGGTGTGAAGGCATGTTGAGATGTGAAGGCATGTTGAGGTGTGAAGGCATGTTGATGTGTGAAGGCATGTTGAGGTGTGAAGGCATGTTGAGGTGTGAAGGCATGTTGAGGTGTGAAGGCATGTTGAGGTGTGAAGGCATGTTGAGGTGTGAAGGCATGTTGAGGTGTGAAGGCATGTTGAGGTGTGAAGGCATGTTGAGGTGTGAAGGCATGTTGAGGTGTGAAGGCATGTTGAGGTGTGAAGGCATGTTGAGGTGTGAAGGCATGTTGAGGTGTGAAGGCATGTTGAGGTGTGAAGGCATGTTGAGGTGTGAAGGCATGTTGAGGTGTGAAGGCATGTTGAGGTGTGAAGGCATGTTGAGGTGTGAAGGCATGTTGAGGTGTGAAGGCAGGTTGAGGTGTGAAGGCATGTTGAGGTGTGAAGGCATGTTGAGGTGTGAAGGCATGTTGAGGTGTGAAGGCATGTTGATGTGTGTGCACTGGACAGAGTGAACAATATCTTCTCACCTATTCCACATCGATGTCCTTTGCGAATCTTCTCTCTGAGACTGGGTTTCATCTTGTCAAATGCTACATTTGTAGGTGCAAACAATGTGTACTGGCCCTGATCGTTCAGCTGCAGATTCTTTATGACTGAAACAGAAGTCAAAGGTTAGAGGGTCCTTTCGACAAAGTTGTAATTGGACTCCAGTCAATTAATTACTGTACAAATACATTACCAGTACACAATTTGACACTAAATTTGAACCATCGCAGGGTTCCATTCTAGATCCTCTGCTGTATACCCTTTACACTGCATACCCAAGCCATGTTCTTTCTTCCCTGGGTATTCCTACTCACCAGCGTGCTGATCATACTTGGCATCTAATCACAGCCAAGCTGCAGAGGCAATCTCCTTAGCTGAGAAAATGTTTAAAGCATCTGAGGTGCTTTGTGCTTTGATGGTGTCCAATCGCCTCAAACTTAATCCTTGAAACTTCAACTGATCTGGGTTAGTATCCATAGGCATCTCTAAAAGACAGCCTTAAAAAAATTGCAACTTCACTTTCCAAATGCTTCCTTCTCTACTTCTGTGCATGACCTGGGTGTGACTCTAACCCAAGAATTAAGCTTCTCTCAGCTTGTGAAAACAGTATGTCAAACATGCTTTTATCACATGCATGAGATCCACACTATTTGCCAATCACCCTCAAAAGCTGCTTCTACCCTGATGCATGCATTTGTATGCACGAGGGTCGACTATGTAATGCCATTTAAGCAGGCCTCCCATTTTTTCTCGTTAACCAACTTCAACCTCTTTTAAACACAGCAGTTTGGCTAACTGGTGGGATTTCAAAGTTTAGTCATAATTCTAACTACATGCAAGATGGGCTGCAGTGGTAGCCCATGATGCGAAGATGCATTGGGTTTAAGAACCTTTCGCTGGTGCATAACTGCCTGGTCAGTTGTGCTCTATCTTATCTTAGGGAAATATATAATTCAATGTCATCCACACCCGGACGCAGATATCTTCGCTCTGCAATGTAGGGTGATCTGGTTGTTCACCCTCCCATATTTCCACAATGCAACATGATAGCTTCACTATGGTAGACCCCTCGTTCTGGAATAGGCTTACAAGCAAACTGCGACATGAGCTTCTCTTCTTTCTCTGCCTCTATTCCACCAGCAGTTGAAGAGCATTTTGCTGTGGTCTTGCATTGTGAGGTTGGGAGCACCTCTTAAAGAGGTGCTACAGAAATGTGCAATCACAAGTTTTGAAATTAAACAAACTTTTATATAGATCAACTTCAGTGATGAAATCTGCTTATGAGATTGAGCCACCTGTACCTTGGCTAAGCTGGGTAAGCTGAGGATTGTGAGAGACAAGCTGGTCCAGACTCCGTGTGACAGTTGGTACCAGATCCTGGACCACATGAACAATTCCATTTGTGGCCGGGACGTCCTTTACCACAATCGGTACACAGTTGGCAGTCATCAACTGCAAAATATATGTACTGCATAAGTAAAAAGTATGAATTCAAGACAAAGAACAAGACATGGAAATAAAAGTTTAAAAACTATGGAACAAAACAAAAAAACAGTAAAAAGTCAAAAGATCTGGAAACATGCATGCTACTTTAATTAAACAATCTACTTTGTTAATCTGACAACTGATTTCTTGTCTTATATTTATACAATGATCATCTAGTCTATTAAACCCACCCAAAACTGAGTTTCTCCTTGTTGAAACTTAACAGCAACAAAACAAATTTAACTCTTTGAATTCTGTTCATCTAGGCATCTCTGACATACAACACAGCTAATCATCCTGCAATTTGGGTGCTGTGTTTGACCCCAACCTGTCATTAAGTAAACACATTAAGTCTATAGGTAGGTCTGCCCACTACCACATCTGTGATATACGTAGGATTAAGGGCTACATTCCCTTTTCTGCCCTGGTTTGTTTGGCTAATGCTCTTGTCTCCAGCTGTCTTGCTTCTTACTGGCATTTCAAAGCTAACTTGATGAAGCTTCAAAAAGTCCATATACCTTGGCCACAGCTAGCACTAAAATTTAAAAATATGAAAATGTATCGCTGATCCTAAAATCATTGCATTTTTTGGCTGCCCATAGAAAAGTGAATAATTTTCAAGACTGGGCTAATTGTATACATGACTCTACATTTCAGCCAACTACATTGTCTTCACTCTACTAACTCCTGAGACTTGTCCCTACGAGGGTTTTAATTTACAAGGTCATCAGTGAAATCAAACGGTTACATAATGGCAAACTTCATTTTCAGCTCATGACTGCAGCCTTAGATAATCATAAATTTAATAAAGTATTAATATGAGTAAGTAAACTGTGTAGATTATGTAATTTAGTATTTCAATCTCAATCAGCCGATTGAGATTCTTTGTAATTGTAATTTGTAAAGCGCCACTTCAAGGTAGCCTTATCAGAGGCACCTCAACCCATAGTCCCAGAACTGGGGGAATAATACGGTCTTCAAGTGCTTATGGAAGAGGGAGGGGGAGAGGATGAGAAGTTGACAATTATCCACCTACTTTCATAAATTTCAACACAGCATTAAAATGTCACCTGGAAAACCTAAAATTGAGAATCTTGCAGACATTTGAATCTGACTTACTTTCTTTGTATATATGTTGTATTTGTTGATGCGTATATCAGCTGACTGAAGCTCTGTGTGTAGAAGTTGTTCATCTTCTATGTCAGTCGTGCGCTGGAATCCCTTCACTACATGACCCACAATCGTGTCATCCATGTCTTTTGCCAGGTTAACCAGATCGGGAGTTATCCTGACAACACCTGAGCTAGTTTCCTGCCAACAAGATCACATAAACCACTTCTGCCAATCCATATCCCCTTACAGAGCATGCCATGAATGCTCATACCTATCTTAGTAACACAGAACCAAGCCATTATGGTCCAGCAGAGCACAACAAGGCACATTTGTCTGGTATCTTGTCAACAAGCATAAAAGCTACATTATTCTCTAGTTGTTAGCATTCACTACAGTTAATTAACTTAAGAATCATAACCAAGAACTCAAAAATTTTTAAAGAGCTACTTACAAGCTAAGTGCATGACACCAGTTTATCCATGAATGCTGAGTCATGTCAGAGGGGTTGTCCAGAGATACCATATGCAAAACAAGGTCCAGCTGCCACCAGACCAGAGAGGGAAGAATGCAGTTCTGTCTATTGTAGTAGAATAAGGAAGATTTCATAAATATTTGGATCCATGACCTAAGATTCACCACAGACTCGTAAGCCAACGGAGCTAGGTACAATAAAATTTCATTTTCTCAAAAACCTGAACATTTACCTCAGCCTTATACTTATCAAAAGCCTCGTCGATCGGAGCAAAGATGGTGTAGTTCTCTTGATTTAGAAGTCGTGCTAAGCCACTCATCTTCAATGCTTTCATCATCTCAGTCACATTCAGCCTCTCAAGGGTCGACATTAGATCAGTCACTTCAATTGCTGTAAGGAAAAAAGTTGTCTAAAGATTACAGGAAAAAACGGTCAATCTTAGGTCAAGGTTTAAGGCTAAACACAGACATCAGGGTCACAGTTAAACTATACAGCATAGGAAATCTGCTAGGCATACTACGACACAGAGAAGAGTGAAGTGGCTAGTCACCTGCTAAACAGTCCAGCATATACGTTTTGCTGCGTTTCACTGTGGTCAGTCCGTCTTTCTGGAATAAGTTGCCCAGCAACCTGCAACGTGAGTTCCTTGGCTTTTCTCTGCCTCTTTTTTTATAATTGCTTGAAAATTATTCTATTCAATCATGGATTCGTCAGGTTGAAAGCACCTCTGAGGAGTTTCTCCTGAAGTGGCACTATATAAATCTGCAATTATAATTACAATTTCAAAACAGTAGTGCAGTCAGAAATCCAAGTGTATGAAAGCCAGTCACAAGTAGTCTTTGCAAGCTTTTCTTAATCAAGAAAAGAATATGAGATTCTGAAAGTGATTCGTATTTTACACTCATAAGTTCATAAAAGATAAAACTGTGTTGTGGTAACAAATGATTTTCAAGGAACTTTCATCAAAGATATACTTCAACCTTTTTTGCATCCTGGTTCATCCTCTTTCCTCTCATATCCAAGACAGCATTCATAGATTTTGACAGAAGTAGTGACTTTACCATTCAGTGATCGTCTGATAAAAGAACAACATAATGCTCAACCAACTGGTATTATGCATGATAACATGAAAACATACAGGTGTATGTCCCAGATGAAACTCTTCAGCTTAACTAATTTATAAATATATTCTTACATAAGCCAGCCAAGATTGCAATTAAACAAGTGACAGTTTTATTTAAATTTAATTTAATTTAAATTAAATTTAAATCCAACGGATTCTTGAGATGTTAGGTAAGACACAGTCAAACAAAGAGCTTCCCACAAGAGGTTTAAAAAATGCAAGTTTAAGGATAAGTAGGTAGGCAGTTCTTTCCAAAAGACACATCATCGTAATTACGAATTGTAAACTCAAAATATTTCTGAAGTACTACCTACTTAAATCCTATGTGCAAGCACTGGCTTATTCATAAGCGGCTTATTCATGAGTGCTGTCAAGTCAGAGGGGTTGTCAAAAGATACAGTGTGAAGAACATGATCTGGTTGCCGGGAGAACAGAGGGAAAGAAGACAGACAGAGGAACAGCTACGGTGAGTTGTGTTTAGGTGAAATGATAAGGTGACAAAATGGATGGATTTGGGTAGAATTTTCTTCAAGCGGTAGTATTTTATCAGTGGGTGGTGCCATAACTTTAACTGGAAAGCCTAGCTTAGGCTTGAGAAAAATGATGCTGGGTGAACAATAGGAGTGTAGGAATAGGGATTTTTAGAATTCAGGTGGAAGACTATTCCAGTGGCAAGGTTGGATTGGTAAAAAAAGTAGAATAACACTTGTCTTTTGTAAAACATAAACTATGAGCTTCCTCCTTGCAAGAGATATGAGTTTGCAAAACAATTCCTGTTTGCAAAAGACATGAGTTAGTCACTACTTTCAAGAAAACATCACTTAGCCACTCCTTCTCTAAACAAGACATACAAGAGTTAGTCACTTCTTTCCAAAAAACATGCATTAGTCATTGCCCATTTGCAAAAGACTTGAGTTAGTCACTTCTTCCTTGTTATCAAAGCAAGTTAGGAGCCGTCTCCTTCTGACAGCTACATATGTCCAATTCTTAGGTAAATAAATAACAAATGAACCAAAGGTTGGGAACCTCAACTGTCAGCACACCCTTCCACTTCGAAACACTTAAGGACTGTTTTCACTTTGTTAAATAGAAAATGCAGCAGCAACTGCAAGAAAAATCTGTTTTTATGGAACAACTAATTACAGTTGCAAGGAGACTTATTTATAGAAGAAAGCTACAGCAGAACCTGTGATCGTAATAAAGCATCTATATAATGCCTCTCCCTTAGCCTTCTAGAAGTAGAAGAAAAAGAAGGCAGTCCATTATGTTAATTCTGAGAGACAGCCATGGGTATGAAGTGCTACTGACTTCATTTTTTTGGCATGTGCTGGTAGGTGCCCAGTTCTTTCCCTCACTGTCTGATTTCACCACCGACAGATTACACTCAGCATACTCATCTTCTAGCAGAAATCTTGAAACATCATCTGTCGTTTCTGACCGATGGTGTTTCTAGAACCCCAACTTCGGCTGACAGTCCAGCACATTAACCACTACACTATTATGTACCCCAGGCCTTCTAGAAACACTCAAAAAACTTGGGCAAGCAATAAAGCTTTAGAATACAAGCCAATGAATTGCAACTCTCTTTTGTTTCAAGCAAGTAAATGTCTAAGGATGAACTTCTTTAGAAATATGCATTGAAACACCTTTCTGTGATGTTTCTGAGCAGTAGGAAAAACCCAGATATGCCTGTGCTGCTAGGTGGGTGTTTGGAACACAACGCATCAATTGTTATAATATATAACACAGTAATGCAAATTACAAAAAGCTTTTGATTCATCAACATGATGACATCACTGATTAATTATTAAGGATCTTACACGGTCGTGCATTTGTAGGCGGTTCCAGTATCATCACATGTATGTGACAACATCATGCGGTGATGCAAAACCTTCCAAATGCTATCTGCAGAGCTCATATCACTTCCATCCGTATCCGTCTCCTCGTGAGTCTCATTTCGGAAACACACATTTGGCCTTAAAAATAAATCAATTAATTCAATCACTGACAGATAGACTGACTTATCAACTGACTAAACAACTGACTAAACAACTGACTAAACAACTGACTAAACAACTGACTAAACAACTGACTAAGCAACTGACTAAGCAACTGACTAAGCAACTGACTAAACAACTGACTAAACAACTGACTAAACAACTGACTAAACAACTGACTAAACAACTGACTAAACAACTGACTACCGGTAACTGAGCAGCTTAATCATCTACTTTGTTCTTGGTATCTCAGACAAATCGCAGGCCACATTATGCCAGAAATGATACAAGTAGGTATTTTAAAACATATTATTCGTTTCTTTTCCAGGAGGAGAAGGAGGAGAGAGGAAAAGGAGGAGGAGGAGGAAACAAGAGAAAGAGGAGGAAAAGGAGGAGGATCATAATTACCATGATGATCATGATGAATGTGTTGATTTGTTGATAACTGTTTTTTTCTCTGGAGAATTGTTATAAAACCTGAGGGATTATTTCTCCCTCAGGTAAAAAATATTAATTCAATAAAATATCTGTAAAACATTACTTTGTCATAATAAAAAAAACTGCTTTTGTATAAACATGCTGACATCTGGCATTCACTTAACATAGATCTGGATGCCTTAAACTGATTCCTATCAAGAGTCATATAAATTAGCTAATGATAATTAATGCTCAGAGTAGGAATGTCTTATCCTACACCAGAAAGAACAGCTCTGTGCACAGATAAATACTACACTATTCTTCTAAGACGTGGCAAAGTCAGCTAGACAAAGACTCACCCTTTCCACCAGCGCTCATCTCCACCAAAATCCCATCCAAGACCACCAGACGCATGAAAGTTAAAGCCTGGTCCAATGTGAATTGAACCGTAATGACGATGAGGTTGACGATCCCAACGGCTAAATTTGAAAATACAAACATCAGGTGACAGTAATGAAAAATTACACCAGTCACATAAAATAAACAAGAGGCTCTCAATTACTGTGATTATGAAAATTATGAAAATAAGTATTACATTGATGCAAAAGTGGTGTCTCATCCTTTCATCATCACATTAGTATCATCAATGTCATCATTTTACCACTGAGTATCAACTACTGTAATGAAAATATTTTTAATGGCACTCATAAATTCATGTCAAAGAATTCTAAAAAAAGTAAAATGGCAAATGTGCATTTCACTTAAAGCCTCTTCATCAATATATCAAAATGCACCTGGCATAGCAATGAGAGGGAAAAGGGTAGATCACAACAGGTATGGAATAAGACAAGAACAGTGCAAAGACACATACATGGTGGAATTTAGTTTTGAATTTAGTTTTGTAATTTGATGAACAGATGTGATGAATTGGTACATCATGAGAACAATTATTACAGTAGATAATGCAGTGGTGTAGCATTAGCATTTTCATGTATTGCATAAATTTATATCTGAGTAGACATCTTGCTGGGAAAAATGAAAGACAAAATGAAAGAAGGGATGAATGAAAGTATGAATGAATAAAAACAGTTTGTCTGACCTGTAGTTTCTAAGTTTAACTGGGTTTCTTATTGGACCGCTTTCGTGAAAGTGACTTTGGACTGAACTCGTTGGCGTGTTGATTTCGTGCTCTGATTTAATCGGAGCTGCAGGGCCCTTGGTCGAGTGATGATGCTTCGATTCCGTTCTGTTCCTTATGAACAGATGGCGCCTGTGTTCTACATCCTCCCTCGTCTTCTCGACCACTGCACTGACACCGAGTGCATATACCACCAGAAAGCTGATGATCACCTTCTTCACGATGGCCTTCATCTCACACCCCTTAAAACGCCAATTACGACGCAGAAACCGTTCGCTCAGTCTTCCAGAAAGCAAGCAATCTACCAATGCAATAACGGTGAACCACTCACCCCCTTCGCAATACAACCTGCAACTGGAAAAGCTGACCAGGGTACTCAGAATTTAAAACAGACTCAGCGCCTTGTTTATCGCAATTCAGAGCAGACAGCCGAGAAACTTCGATTGTATACATTCAACATAACCAGGTGATGTACTACCCCACCTCCTCCCTCCCTTCCCGCAACCACCAGCCTCCGCAGACGAAGCCGATGCGGAGATGCAGCCTCCGTGCATCACCCGTCGCCAAAGCCACCGGCGGCGCACAAGACTTATGGAATGCCGAAGGCGACAAAATAAAACATTAATTATTTAAAAATTGACTGGAGAATATGGCAAGTCCTTTTCGACACGCCATTCTCAACGACGTTAAGTTATTCATGGAATATTTTGAGTCTGCGTTGCGTTATTGCGTTTGATTTAAGGCAAAATTTGCTTCTATCGACTTTTCCAAGAGAGGTTCGTATAGGTCCTGTTAGTCTTGGGGCCTATAATTAACAGTGTTAATTTAAACAGGGTGCATGATTTAGTAAAATTATACGCATCCAATTTCATATTATGACTAGAGCTGGGTCGGTATCTCATTTGTAAGTCAGTATAGGTTTTCGGAATTTTTTCAAAGTCGGTTCAATATCGGTTTCGGGTTTATAGTCAGGCTTATAGACAGTTGGGTAGTGTACAATTTTTGCAACATTGAGCAGTGCTGTTTTATTGTAACAAAATTGTATGTTACAAAATTAATCAAAATTGCATTTGATGTGCTCAACTTTGATGATCAATTCTTAAAATGTCTGTAGGTATGTACAATACACCTCATTAGGAATGAAGAAACTGACTGAAGTATCATCTTTAGGTTAAGTCTAGGCCTACAGTACTTTCGGGATGTAATGTAAGCCTAGTTCTAGAAATGCTAATTGTTCAACGTGCTGTGGACCGATCAGCGATGAGCGTCTATTACAACACAACAGTTCACACTTGGAAAACACACACACATTCTCTCTTTTTGTCTCTCTGTCTCTGTCTGTCTGTCTGTCTGTCTGTCTGTCTGTCTGTCTGTCTGTCTGTCTGTCTGTCTGTCTGTCTGTCTGTCTGTCTGTCTGTCTGTCTGTCTGTCTGTCTGTCTGTCTGTCTGTCTGTCTGGCCACAGATCGATATGGCTGGAATTCCAAACACGACCTATCAACCTAGGCCAATTTAGCGATGAGCGTCTATTACAACACAACAGTTCACACTTGGAAAACACACACACATTCTCTTTTTGTCTCTCTGTCTCTGTCTGTGTCTCTCTGTTTCTGTCTGTCTGTGTCTCTGTCGTCTGTCTGTCTGTCTGTCTGTCTGTCTGTCTGTCTGTCTGTCTGTCTGTCTAGCCACAGATCGATATGGCTGGAATTCCAAACACGACCTATCAACCTAGGCCAATTTAGAAATTTCGATTGGTTGGTGGCCCATCGTTGGAATGAAGGGTTGTCTTCTGTTGTCCAAGTTCATGCAAGACGCCACAACTTCCGCTACGTAGTACGTCATTTACGCTAGTCTATCACAAATAGGCCCCATGCATAGGGCCTAAATAGGCCTACCATTATTGTCTCAGTGACGGGACACACGTGTGTCAGTCAATAACAAAACGTTCAACAGTTAAAAGAAACATTTTAAGTAGGCCTATGTCCAGTGTACAAAAAATAATATCCGTAAGGGAAACTAACATTCTGATACTTGCATTCTGCTTATACCGACTTTTCGGTTTTGTCCGGTTTTATCTTTGGTTTACGGTATTTTTCGGTTTCCTGAATACGCCTACCAACCGTTGTCGATTCGGTTTCATTCAGTACCGCGATTATAGGCTCTGCATCGGTTAAACCGATTCACCACTAATTATGACATAACTCTCTTAACATTGGGCAGAGAAGTCTCTACCTCCCTCCACACTCCAATGGCAACGACGCACTTCACTGAAAATTGTAATATCGATGCCTCTGCTAACAACCTCTGGCGAATCAATAGTTTAGAAAGAGCGTGCCAAGTCCAGAAATTTTGGAGAACCTTTTTATCCATTAGCGTGTTCATTCACGTTAGGCACAGTTGAATGTCATGAACGCTATATTTCTGAAATTATGACTACTTATAACTTAGTCTTGTCTTTTTGTATTAGTATAACAATTTACAAAATATTGCTTTAAATGTTTCCGTCTAAAGTCGAATTCCCTTCCTTCCCATGAAATTTCTGTGACACAGCACGCGTCATCCCTACCCTCTGTTTAGAAACCCCTGTGAGTTGAAAATGACCGATAGCTGACCCAGACCTACATGGTCAGTATGAAGTTTCGCAAAGGTGGACAACAAGATCTGTGTTGGCTTCGCAGTACTGCTTAGCGGATGGAATGCGTCGCACACACATAACAATTAGCCGCCCAGCCACCTTATTGTTTTATATTTGAGGCGAAGTTAAGTGTATTTGGAAGAGAGGCCTGTTGAATTTTATTGGCCCAATAATATTATTCACTGGAGGACTGGGAATGTAGGCCTACTTCATTGTAACAATATTCAAGTGTGTGTGTGTTACTGATTGATAATTAATAGTTCATTGATAGCTCGGCCCTATCTAATATTTCAACGCTCTACCGAAAACAAGCAACGCTTTTATTGCAGATAAAATAGCCTTGTTTTTCTCTGCGACGGTAACAAAACAATTCGGTGCACAGCCGCATGCTGATTGAAAAAAATATCAAAATTATGTTATGAGCTTTTACATTTGGCTCTCCATATCGAACCTGCTCTTTATGCGGACAATGATTAAGATGATTTTTAGAATAAATGAGCTAGAGGCCCAGGGTAAATTCTTTCACAGCAAACGATGCGTAAGATGGCCTGACTAATTATGTTTACGGATGACGTAATTAAAGTTATTTAGCGCGTAATTGTCACATGATTGGTCGATAGCAGCCTAGCTGGTCGCGCTATATTGTAATTCGCGGCAATCAGCATGCCCAATACGTTATTATATAGGCCTAGCCTTTTTACATTTTTGTTTAATAGTTAGCCATTATGCATTCTTTCAAGCTCTTACAGTAGGCCTAAGCTTAGAATTTATTCTTTTATAAAATAATCATGTTGAAGTTCACAAGACAATTAAAATTTGACCTTAGCTGTATATTTTTGGCCTCGGCTTTAGGAGTTCTTCGGCCCTCAACCTGACGTACTGGGGCTTAATTTAGCTTGTGTAGAGCCTATTCGGAACATTTTCAGCTGTTCTGCTTAAATCATGTTCTAAAACTTCAAAAGGCTTATGCTGGAATGAAGAAAGCAGTTCAAAGTCCGTTGGGCTTTGTCCTCTGACCCCTTAACCGTGGCTTTGCTAGTGAATCCCATGGGGGAGGGTTTCGTTCCTATACTCCTGTACTGCCCTCTGAAGCCCTAATTAGTCTTCTAGATCGGCCATTGGATATTAAACTTTTATCACGGAGATTATAAGTCATGACTGGGGCTGATGTGTCCAAAAATTGCATGAGATTATATGGGCCTACTTTGTGGTCAAAACGTGCAAAAACTCGGAGTATAGGCCTATCTATAGACTGGGCGCAATTTGTGAGAGGAAGCATGCAGTGGGGTAGGTTGACCTGTGCGCACGATCTTGGTGACTGGGGAAAATGCATCCAAAATGAGGATGGTCTGCACTAACGAGGGTCCCATATCATGTCTTACCCTTTACAGATCGCACCTCGACTTGTTACGTAGGCATAGGCCTAGACATCCATAGGATTAATCAAGGGATGATTCACATTGGCCTAGTTAGTACATTGGTTAAAGCGTACGCCAAGGCGCCTCTACGCATGAGGATGCCGGTTCGCATACCGACTATGCTTATATTTCCTACATTTTAATCTCGGGCTAGCACGGTCTGTGCACGGTTACGTGGCGCCCGTTCAAACGGGAAGCGGTGGGTTAAGGATATCACCCGATAAAGTCATTGAATAATGAACAGGGTCGAGGCAACACGGTCGCTATATAAAACGTGTACATTTACATTTACAATTATTCTGATACGACTTGTCGCGAAGCTTGAAGGAGCCCTTGATCCTCATATAAGTGACAGGAAGGGGTTCAGCTTCTCAAAATCTAAATAAACCTTTCTGATTTGCGTAATATCGGATGGACATATGGCGTATTAACAAATGCATTACTCACGTACTTGCATACTTACTTTGCTTACTTACTGTCCATTTCTGGAATATTGTTGCAGGTTTTTCTTATTGTCCCCTTTGAGATATCGTACTTCTAGCAAAACAACTTCAATATGGAGAGCGCTTTAGGGTGTGTTCCACGTTTGCTCCAAGCATGCTTGGAGTATTCTCGAGCATCAAAGTATGATTAGATAAGGATCGAACGCTTGATTGTAAATTTACACATGAAGGGAGTTCAAACAAGTGGGTACCCACCTTAACTGTTCCTTTCCCTCTTTCTCTGTCTCTTTATCTATCTCCGTCTCTCTCCGCTCCAATCCGAAACGCGATACGCCGTAGCCGTCTGACTCTGCCTGCATGACTCCTGGATCTTCACCTGGAACCGAACCCTTTCTTTCTATCGATTTTGTTTTGACTGAGCGCCTGTGAATAAGATTGTTCACACGACTTTGCTTTCGTTGGGCGCTGTAGAAATCTCGAGCTTACGATTATGATATTGATGATGATGTTCCAGGTGCTGAACTGAGTATACTCCAAGTATGTTCGGAGCAAACGTGGAATAAGATGTTCTAACGATGGCAGTTAACATAAAATCAATAAAACTGATTTCAGTGTCAGAACATGTGAATTATTGTTAGGATATTCTTTTACGGTTAAGTGGAATTTATGCTCGTATGTTTTTCATGATTAGATTACTACGTTTGAATGCGTGAAACACGAAGGTGCTTGAATGAGCGTTGCCATGATTGCAATGAAAGAGGAAAACAAGATGGCGACTGCCACGGGTAAACCACTTATGAAGAGGATTTTGGCTGCCCTATTCTATGGCGTCGCATCGTTCCTGATCACTGTTGTAAATAAAGTCGTTCTCACATCATACAAGTGAGTTACTGTTGTGTTTGGATCTGACTGACACTTGTTAATTACTCGGCCAATAAGTCGTGATCGCTCACAGTTCACGAACTCGCAGTACAGACTCGTGTCGGTTACTGCCCGCAAAATCATCATAACCAACCATGTAATTTTTTAACTTCGTGCTGTACAATGTAGGGTACGACTCCCAATTTACTGACTAATTCCTATTCGGATGATATTACACCTGATGATAGTTCCAAACACGAGTATTCGAACGCGCCTATTCCCGTCTTCCGCAGACTATCCGCCGATGTTCTACGATTTTTTAAAGTTTCCCATTTCATGCATAAATATTGACAGCCGCCATTTGGAATCCGGAGGTCACATGCAACCGTGGATGTAATAATACTAGATACAGCATTGAGCCAGTGACGTCATTGGTGGCAGAAAACAATAAATTTCTTAATGCAATAAGTTTGGGCTAATGGTGGAAAATGGAGACAATAAGGCAAAAATTGTGAAAATGAATTGAAAGAATTAAGTCTCTACAGCAAACTTTATAAAAATATATTACAATAGTTCTGCCACCAGTGACGTCACTGGCTCAGTGCTGTATCTAGTATTATTACATCCATGGTTGCGTATGACCCCCGGCTAGTGATCAACACCATCAGATTCCAAATGGCGGCTGTCGATATTTATGCATGAAATTTAAAAAAATCGTAGAAAATTGGCGGATAGTTTGCGGAAGACGGGAATATGTGCTTTCGAATACCCATGTTGGGAACTATCGTCAGGTAAGTATCATCCGAATAGGAATTGGTCAGTAAATGGGGAGTCGTACCCAATGTGGTTTCACTGTTGCTCTGAGCATAGTCGGGGTTTTCTTGGAGTAAGTTATTCTCTGTCGACTTGGAACAATAGATAACAGAGTGAGCAAATTGTACATGCACTGGTTGCTCTGTTTATCCAGGGACAGGTATCTTCTGTGGCTCTCTGTTTTATTTTAACTTGTTTTATTGGCAATTTTGATGTGTTTCATATTCTCCATTTTTTTCATGAATCTGCATTATGGTGAAATTGTATGCAATGTGTTTTCAAATAACGCAGCTTCTCCAGTAAATTTTAACTACTTCTATCTGCCATTTTCTTATTCTGTAAATAAGTCTTGTGCAGTTCACAACTTTACACATCTTACTTTACAAACTGCCTGCTCTTGTTTAACGTCAAAATGGAGTGTACTCCATGTATGTTTTGAGCAGTAAAGGAAGAGATGCTGTGTTGACAGACTTTGTGGAATTTGGTGAGGTTTGTTATGGTGTACTAAATTAGCTTATCCTGTGCTCATCAGATGCTGGCATTACAAAAGTCATTAGTTACAGAATGCTGAGTTACAGAAGGCCGTAACTAACAGAATTCTTCAAAATGGAGCTTCTGTGTCTGTGTGTTGTTCCCATATGTTAAATTATGTATTGAGGAACACATGGGCCTAAATGACAGCACAAGAGCCATCTGCTCAGCAATATTACATGCGTGTAAATGAAAATATATTATATCATTGAGAAATGTACAGGCATAAGTGCACTTGTGACAATGAGAAGGGCTTAAGTGCTGGGTACAACAGAACTGACTATATATAATTATGCAAACTAATGGATGCAAGTGACTACTAATATTACTAAAGCTAATGCTAATGTTGATTTAATGTATTGTATTAACAATTTAGCGTGTTTACACAGTGTAACATAGCATAAATGAACCATCCATGTTATAAAGCGGATTTAAAAGACTTGCAAAAATAATTTTCCCCATAGCTCAGAATCAGGTTCACCTATGTTCTTCAGTTATTCAGCCGATGTGCTTATATTAATGGTTCTTGCACCAGTTGTCCACAGACTGGCACCAGTTGACAAAGCTCTGATCACTGGTACAAGAAAATATTCCTATTTTGTTATTTCTGATGTGCAAATCATTAAATATATATTATTAAATTTAAATACAAGCAATTCTAAAAACTGACATTTCAGCCTATGACTTTAAAAAGGTATAAATTTAAATAGTAAATGCTCATGTGTTACCATTAAAAGTACATCACAGAAGAATAGTTTCAAGTTAGTTTCACACAAGTGCTCACTTGGTTTATTTCCACAGACAATATATATATATATATATATATATATATATATATATATATATATATATATATATATATATATATAACATATCACAAGAGTCCACAGTGGTTCAGAATGAATTTTGTATTACTTAATATATAAAGAGTTGATATTCATGGGCGACGAGTTCTTGGATCAAGGTGTCTGCCAAATATAAAGGGAAGTAGGTTGTTATTTTCTACTGTTTTTGGTTTTTGACTTTTTTCTTTCATATGAAATCTTTGGTTCTTCTGAGATGAGTTATTTCTATGAGTTCTTTGACTTGTTCCTCTAAAAATTGTGTTGCCACATCTATAACATTGATATGGGTGATATGTTTACAGTATCAGCAGCTAGCAGCTAGTTTTCTTGCACAGAGTAGGAACATTGATGCTTGCTATCCACCATTTTTAGTATTAGGCCTAGGCAAGGTTACTGAATTTCTAAATATATGAATCTAAAATTACAGTAACACGAAAGTCTAATTATGCGCAATATGACTCACCAATGTTGGCATTCAAAAGAAAGAGGAAATGGAGGAGGAAATGCCTGTACAGAAAATTCTCACACATATTGCCTGTTCATAAGTAAATGAGAGAGAGAGAGAGAGAGACAGTGAGTGCTTAATGTGCAGGATATCATTAATAAAGACTACTTATAGTGTACTTGTTAGTCCACATACCACGCATTAGCAATTTCTGCATGTTATGTTGGTGGCCTTGAGATGCATGGCTGTACTGTGTTAAGCGAATGTGCGCATTACTGGGATGCATGCTACCAGGCTTTTCTGTAACATATGAATAATAATTTTGAGCATGACACAACCAAATAGTATTGCCAGTCCATAGCACAAACATTTAAAAAACCACTGGATTTTGTATTTCAGATCTAAGTACTGATCCTCGCACTTTGTTCTGCATTCTTTTTATCATGTGAAAGATGGCCTTGTGACTCAGTTATTTTTACCCAGGACCATCTTATCAGGAAGTGATTGCCAATAAGAATACAACTGTATTGTTCGTTAATTACTGAGTCTGTGTTATTGTTCTTGTTTTAGATTTCCATCATTTCAGGTTCTTGGAGTTGGACAGGCAAGATCTCTAAGCTTTCCTAATGAGACCACTTTGCTTAAGGCATTCTTACTCAAAAGCAAATAAGTTTGTGACATTGCTGACAGGAAACCAGACAGTTTATTCATTAATCTTATTCATTAACTCCTTTCCTGCAAGACAAATAAGTTATGCTTTTTTAAAGAGAGTAGAAAGCTGATTGTTTCAAACAGTGTTGTATAGATAAGAAAATTTCCAAAAACACTGAACCTCTAAAAGGCAATGAAGCATTGTTGTTTAACAGATCTCAGACATACAACTTAAGATATCCTGAAAAGGAAATGTGTGTGACTGCTTGTAAAGTTAAGATTTTCAATAGAAGATTACTTCAGAAATGTTGGTGAAAGCACAAAGAAGCACATTCTGCTTTTGAGCCATTGGATTAGAGCACAGGCTTTATTCATACTTTATTTAAACTGCAGTATCTTTTTGTTGTCTTTTAGATGACATGTATTGTGTTCATCCTATTCTTTGCAAAACTCTTAGGCATAATCTCCCTTCCCAGATTTGACAAAAGCCTGCCCAAAAAGGTAAGCAAAGCAATGAATAATAGTTCCATTAGCTTAATGTAAATACAAGACAGCTAGGCAATTATCTAAAGTTACCATGTATTTTAAATATAAGGTTCTAACTAATACTAGGAAAATCATGACCTCTTCGTGATTGCTGTTCATAAGGTGATTAAATCATGTTCTCAGTCTTTTGGATTTATTTCTGTATTTGTACATACATGTAGCTGCATGCATTGATCTATATATCAGGTCTTGATTATTCGTCAGCTGTGCCTTTTAATTACATTGCACTTTACCTTCTAGGACAGTGGTTCTTAAAGTGGGTGGTCTGCGGACTGGCACCGGACTGCAAAATGGTCCTTAAAAATTACATAAAATCGAAATGAAAATGGTGAAAAATTTGAGTAGCATAATAAGTGCTTCTAACTTATGAAGAAGTGTTTCTGAGATAGTGTTAATCAATCATGATAATGTAAAAATGTGGTTTAGTTTGGCAACAAAACCCCTTGAATCACCCATACTTTATGTATGTATCCCCAGGCTTGCAAGTTCATGTTTGCCATTAGTGGTCTGCAAACATCTAGATAAAGTTACTGCCAGTTGTTAGATTTAAATGTTTGCAAAGCACTGTTCTAGCATGTTCGGAATTTGCTTTCTGCCTGTCCCTCTCATCACTTGTTCAGCCAGCTTCTCCCAGCGACAGTTTTTGATAAAACTGCATTTGTATATGTTCAGCCTTTCCAGTGAAGTTGGAGTTTACAGTTGTAAATGAACACTGAATTGCTTCTTAATTTTTAACTGTTAACTTTTTATTCTGTTCTTTCATCATTTTCAGCTTGATGTTGGATAGATGACCCTACTAAGTGGGATCTCATTTCCGATTGATCCTGCCAATTTCTGCCCATTGTGATTATGATGTTTTTGTTGAAAACAATGAATGTAATGAATGAAGGAATGAATGAACTGGTTTGCTATTTATGCATTGTTGCATAAATAACTGATTTTCTAGAGAAAGTTAGGAATAAGTTGTAAGTTTTACACCTGTCTTTCCTTATTCCCATTTCATTAAAGGCTGTGGTGCTTTTATCAGTTTGTGATTCAAAGATTTTATTGACCAGCATTATGGAATCGTTTGAAAATATCCCTCTAAACTGAAAACAGTCCAGAACACTTTTAAGTAGACATTTAAATGGAGGAACTTTATATCCCTGGTATAGATATTCTGAATTGGCATATTATTTTGAAATGTATGTTATGAAACTCGAGTTTAGGAAATGTTCTAATCACCAGACAGCTATTAGTGGAGGAATTAGGCCTATGTAATGTAATGGATCTCTCATGTTTTTGCAGATTTGGCCGTTGCCACTGTTCTACTTGGGCAATCTGGTGACAGGACTTGGAGGGACACAGAAACTTAGGTAAATTTCAAGTGTGATTTATGAACGGTGCCTTTTATAAGATGCTTCATCAAAGTCTGAATTCTGAAGTAATGCATTTGAAGATGGAGATTCCAAGTTTAATATAGTTGTAAAATGTATCTTGTTGTAGCTCAGTTTTGTGGAATCAGTAGGTGATACAAGCATGGGCTAGTGTTTTGTTATGTTAATGGTTTAAACAAATAATGTTAGTGTGTAAAGCTTAGTTACTTTGCATATCATTACATGGATCGGTTAGAGAATTTAAGATGAGTCAGAATTTTAGTAATATGCGGCTCATTCTTAATCGTAATCTCAAGAATTTCTAAAGTGCTACTCTAGAGCTAAGCAATGGCCACCAGCTTATTTTGGAGCGCTGCCTCAAGACAGAGGGGTTGTCCATAGATGCCACAGGAAGAACAAAGTCCGGTTACTAGAAGAATAGAGAGAGAAGGGGACAGAGGAGCTTTTAGGGTGGGTTGTGTTTAGGTTGAGAGAAATGAGAAGGTGGCGGATTGGAGGAATCAGGGTAAGGTATCTTGAAAAGGTGTGACTTAGTTTTGAATGATATCCCTAAGGAGTAATGTATAGGGGGTTTTGAGACAGATGATGGTGGGTAAATGACTGAAGGGATAGAAGAACAGAGAATTTGTGAAATTGAGGAAGGAGATCGTTCCAGAGTCGAGGTGCAGTGTGGTATATGGACCGGATAGAGAACTTAAGATGACTAGTTACAGGGGATGGGCGAGAGTGAGGTAAGAGGATGAATGGGTAGAGCAGGATGAGCATATTAAGAATTTGTTTATTATTTTTGCTTCTGGTGCTAGTGGTTTTAATACATTTGAATGTTGAAGTTCATGTTATTGGTTATTTTTTAGTCTTCCAATGTTCACTGTCCTGCGAAGATTCTCAATATTAATGACGATGATTGCAGAATACTGGATTCTTAGGTGAGAGTTGCACTGAACTAGTATGAACTCTTGTCTAATAAATGTTACAGATCAGTAATTAGAATTTCTTACATAAGTGAGCAGCTTGTAATGCATTACATCTGTGTATCCTTAAAATATGAATAAACATTTATATTTGGTTTTTTTTAGTTACAACAGTTTAAAATTTGATTTATTGCTTTCATTGGTTGAAAGTTACCAGAAGCTGGTTCTGAAATCATCATCATCATCATGATCCATGGGCCAAGAGCCTGTAGGCGTCCACTGCATGCATTGTCACTTGTCTGGTTCTGAAATGGAGTTAGTGATGTTCTGTTATTTGATATTGTAGCACAGTGGTTTCAAGAAAAGTTCAGTTTTGTGTCTTCCTCATGATATTTGGTGCTATTGTCGCTGGAAGGTCAGTGTCTTTGTCTGAATGTGGATGTTTTTACAAAGTATGGCTGTTTTTTGTGCAGTTTGGTCAGCATGATAGGTCTGTAATCAAAAGATCATGGGTTCACGCCTGCTGAGCAGATTCCGTTTAACGATCTGATGGTTGCAGGTTCAAGCATACTGAACGGACTCCATTTACTGAACGTGGGGAAGTTTGCGCACACATGCCTCTGACGCCAAGCAGTACAGTTTGGTACTGGCATAAGCTGGGAAATAAATGGCAAGTCCTGTGATGCGCTTGCCCCATGTTCAGGTCCATTGCTGGCTCAGGAGCCAAAGAGCAGTAAAATGAGCCTCTTCCCTATGTTCCACTAGAGACATGGGAACTCTATGTTTTTTTTTACTTTAGTGCACTAGAGCAAAATAAGCTAGGACTATTGCTTTCTGCCAAGCTTTCTGTGTGACAGTGTTGCCTTAAACTTTGCTGATCTATGTAAAGGATGAATGACACTAAAGACTAATTGACTGAATCAGTATAGATGTAATGCTTCTATCAAAATGCATTCTAGAAATGACTTACTAATCAGTGAATCATCATTTGATGAATGGTTTAAATAGTTGATTGAATAATTGATTGACTGTCACTGTATGTTTGATTTATTACATTATTGACTGATAGATTATGTTGAATGTATGAGTGATTGGTTGCATGACTTGCTTTATTGACTGAGTGATTGGTTGACTTACCTGAGCATGATCAATTACCTGAGACATGTAATGTTTGTCTGACTTAATTAGTGATCTTATTTGATGGTTTTGCTTTGATTTTTAGTTCAGACTTGGCTTTTGACATGCGTGGGTATACTCTCATTTTGCTCAATGATTTCTTTACGGCTGCGAATGGAGTCTGCACAAAGCAAAAGCTGGAAGCCAAGGTAATTTTCAGAACATATTATCATGCATAAATAAGTGTTTCTCAAATTTAGCACAGATTATTTTCATGTTCGCTACAGCTGTCAAGGTAGCTTAGAATAATAACACCTACAACCATGTCAAATTTAACTTGATTTATTTCATGTAGGTGAAATCTTGTGCTATATTTATAATGTGTAACAATGTTTTCAGCGATTTTTGATATTATTTTCTGGTAGTCTGGTGAGCATTGTTGTGTTGCTTTGACTAGGAGCTTGGTGAGCTTGGTCTTGTCTTCTACAATTCCCTGTTCATGATTGTTCCTGCAGCATTAATAGCATTTTACTCTGGTGAGTTTCAACTGGTAAGTTGCAGTGAATACTCTTCTTATCACAAACTAATTTTTGGCCTGGGGTCAGGATTGCCCACTGATTCTTGTATTTTATGATATATATTTCTTTGTTAAAACCAAAACCAGATATCAAATTTAGAAAGTTAAAGTTCTCAAATGGTTTAGATATGGTTAAGAACTTTTTCAGTATGTTACTATATTAAATGCCAAAGTTTTGATCCTGTTTTAATGTTTCTAAGAGATCATGCAGATAGGCTGGCCCTCTTTAGGTGAAGAGGCAACATGGTTAATAAAAATGAAACAAAAGTGCATGATAATTAATAATGATATGATAAGCAATAACATTAACATGCAGGGCAGCATCATGAGACGATGCTGTATGAAGATAATAGTAATCACAATAATAAGACTTGCCTTCGAGAATTGGTTCTTTTGTTAGTGCTTTGTGATTTTAAGGCTGCGTAATAGTTTAAGTACAGTTACTGGTAATAATAACATTTTTCTGTATCTATGTTGTGCTTTTCTGCATAGGCATATGACTATACGGGTTGGAGTAACTGGCTGTTCCTTGTACATTTCTTCTTGTCATGTGTGATGAGCTTTGTTCTCATGTATGCCGTAGTCCTGTGCACGAGTTACAATTCAGCACTTACGACAACAATAATTGGAGTGCTGAAGGTTAGACATATGGCACCACCAACCATAGACCTTGTATTACTGCATTTCTTTGATTTCTTTCTGTGTATATGGAGTAATAATTAATTATTAGAGTTGGGCTTCGATTAAAAATTTTAATAAAAATTAATACATGATTAAATTTTAATCATCTGATTAATTGCAGAAAATATGGATGGAGGAGTTAAATTTGATTAGAAAATTTTAATGTGTGGTAAAACATATTTTTCGGTAACTTATTAAATTATATAAATGTAAAATAATAATGCCAGATATGTTTATAATTATAAATTTGGCAGAATTGTTTGAAATTTTATAATATATTTTAAAACTGTTAAAAAATTCAAAAATGTCTTGCAGTTCAAAAGTTTCTGTAAGTTCTACTTGATTTTCAACCAACTGTGCTGACAAAGTGGTTTCTTGGCATTATCCAGTGTAATGGTTCAATATGTGGCTAGCCACAGAAAATAATTGCTCATGTGGCACTTTTGTAGCAAATACTATCTGGCCAAAGATGATGAAGGATACCTCAAAGTTCAGCACTTCATAAGCCCACTCATTTAGCTCAAGATTTCATTACAGTGTTAAAAAATTGTTAGAAATTTTAATTGTGTTGATATTTTGACGCATCAGTCATGTTTATAATGTGTTAAATGCTCACCTCTAGTAGTACTAATAGTAATGATACTGTTTTTTAATGAAGATAATGACAACTGGCCTAAACTGCAATCTCCCAGATTCACTCCAATTCTTCTGAGGCTGATTGACAGGATGACAGTGATGAGTACAATGATTAAAGTGTTGAGGATGCATGATAAGAAAATTTGCAGATGACTTGCTTTTATACGCCCTTAACTCACAGGGTGTTACTGAACTCTGTCTTGGTACATGTGCTTGGTAACATAGTTGTATCCTCGATGTTACAGTTAGCTGTCTTGTTTTGAGCTTTTGTCCTGGTCATGTATAATATAAGGCAAAGGGTTCCGGATTCTTCTTCTGTTTTAGAATCTGCTTGTGACTTACATTGGCATGGCAATTGGAGGTGACTACATATTCAGCTGGGTAAACTTCCTTGGACTCAACATTAGGTAACATATTTCTGTTTTAAAACATAAATTATCATGTATAGTAAGAAAGGTAAAAGTAATGCATATATAGACAATTTTCAGTAGTGTGTTACCATGGCCTGAAGGGTCTTTCAGCTGAAGTGCAGTACAACAATAACAGTCCAACAGTAGGAGACCATTCTAAGCTGCCAGCTTGCATTGGTATTGGTGTTCTGGGGATTGTTGGCCTGTGATTAAGCTATTGACTGTGCTCAGTGCTGCTTAGCTTCATTGTGCTTACCAGCATCATATCCACAGAATCATGCCACCAACCAGGAACATTAGTAATTTCCTGTGTTTTGCTACGATTAAGTTTTTAATTATTTCAGCATTTAAACCAGGTGTTGCTACTATTAACATTACAGTTATGATTATGATAGTACTACTGTTGCAGTCTTCTTCTAAGAATGAGTGGTACTGTGACAATAGCGATTATCATGGTATGAACAGTACAGTACAGGTACTGATACTATGCACTGGAAATGTTGATTACTGATTACTATTATATATCTTTGTGAATAGTGTGTTTGGAAGTCTCATATATTCTTACATCACCTTCTCAAAGAAGCCACAAAGTGCCAGGCCGCCCAGTGGTAATGAGGTGAATCCTGTATTGTTCAGTTCAACTTTAATCCAGAGTAGAACTTCAGATGCCTTTGGAAGCATTGATAAGGTCATTTCATCAATTTTAGAACTTTGCCTAATTAAATACACATTACTTGTTTACTGGATTTTAAGTGTTACATCTGTTTATTTATCTTGGAAATGGTTCAGTTCACCTTGTTCCCTTGACGTGGTTTTTTAAATGTGTGTGAACTCCCATGTTCTTGCATAACTACGTTTGTTTTACCAGTGTGTGATGTAATGTAATGCACTGTAAATAGACATTTATGTAGTGCCACTTTTAAGCATACTTGTCATGTGTATGAGCCCAAAACAGTAAGTGTAAATAAGTAAGTGGAAGTTAAATAAGTAAGCAAATATTAAATAACTTCACTGTACTGTGGAAAATCCCAGTGTTACACTGAACCCTCTGTGTTTCTCCTTTTTAGAGCCACGTCAAATACTGCATTATCTATTATAATGAGGTCACATTTTAAAGCTAAATTTCATTTTGGATCCACAGTCCAAGCTAGTTTGTATCAGAACCTCTATGTTAACTTGGAACTGTTTTCTTATGTGTAAAAATTATATAAATGCAGCTCTTTGTAAAATATTTCTGGTGAATTTTAGAAGAAGCTGATAAAGTGAAGGAAAACATATCATCTCAAAGGTTGGTTATGAAGTATTTCAAGTAAATTTGGTTTTTAAAATTGAAGACTTGCAACTTATCCTCAAGTTCCCACAATAACAGTACATCATTATAAGGTTAATGTGTGACACAGTGGTCTATCGTTGGTGTTTTTGGATCATGATCTAATTAATGGTTGTGGCTGACACCGTTTAACAACCCTGGACAAGTTTGTGCAGATATCGTGCATTTGGTCTATGGTCAGGACCTTGGGATTCATCCATTACTGGCTCAAGGGCCAAGGAGTGGGTAATGAATGCCTTCCACACATTCTTTACTGTAGTTTATTATATAGTATGTAGTATATTATATAGTTGCCAGTGTGTGTCACCCTGTGTCGGGTGTGGCTTGCCAGGTTCCTCTGTTTGTCTGTCCTTTTGCTTGTACCTCAACATTGCAATATAGGGCAATCTGTCTGGAATGGCCTTTGTCTAGATATGCTTCTACTGGCTAGATGTGCCACATGGTCCTTTTGTCAACGCTTAAAGCCTTCTTATATGCTGAGACTGGACAGGGAGTGTTTCCATAGATCTTTAAGAGGCACTGAATAAGTTTACTGAATGAACAAAAGAACAGTTCTTGTTTCGGTGGATTACCAGTAGAAGAAAGAATTGTGGAGAGGTCCTAGCAGCGGCTAACTTTTTTATTTTGAAAATAAACTATTCTCGTACTACTGAAAAATCCTGTTTTGTTTTCACCCTGGGATCTGGCAAAAGGGATGTTGCTTCCAGCAACCATGATTACTCTGCATATGTCAGTTGTTGACTCGCCTTCTGTACCATTTTGTGGATTATTCATCTAAATGTGAAACTTGCTCTATAATTTCTGACATGTTTGGATGTTTGCTATTGCTAAGCTTACAAGTTAGAATTACTCTTTGTTTCCAATGCGGATTTCGAATGTTTTGGAAGGAATTTACTTTGCATATCATGCTGGCCTACGTAACTGAATGAGGGATGGATTCTTGATGTATGGTGAGCCTCAGTTCTATGGACCTATGTAAGCCAACTGCAGCCGAGTAATTTTGGTCTCAGCAGAGGAGGAATGATGAGGGCCTTTGATATGACCCTGACTGTCACATCACAAATCGCTCTTTGACTTACCAGCTGGCAGGCACCAACACCTGTTCCACGCAGGCCTGGCAGCTTGAGGAATATCCAGACACTGTGTCATCTACTACCTACAAGGGACTGCTGGACAGCGATGTTATTGTGTACCACTGATGTTACCAGCTGTTGTTGCTTTGCTCCACTGAGGCAGCTTGGTCCAGGAACTCTGAATATGGTGTCATTCGTCAACTCTGGATAGGAATTGGTTGGTTAGGCTCCCTGTGTGTGCATGCACTCGTCTAGTTATCTTCGCTTATATTTTTTGCTTAATGATGAACTTTCTCTTATTAATGACAGCTTCATTCGGCTAGCTTTGAGAGTGGCTCTGATTAGTTTTTCTTTAAGCAGCAGTTAATAAATTTATAATTAAAATTGGAACAGGTTAACTTTAATTCTGTGTTTTATCAAATCTGAACCTTAATTCTTTCTTTTTCTTGATCTCAGATTTATTTCTGTTTTTCTTTCATATTTTGACCTTAAGTTTTAATTTTATAAAATTGAAGTTTGCTGTACAAACTACACTGATTACAGTATTTTATGCATTCACATATTTCCTATGTTGGACAGTTATTCTCTACACAAGTGAGATGAGTTTCATGCTTTTTATGGTATCTTAATGTTTTGTTACAATGCATTGATGTTTTGCCTCTGCATCACGTAGCCTACAGCCGCTGACCTACTTGAATTGTATACATTTTAGGACTTGTCATAGACTGTGGTAGTGATGGCGTCTGTGGTACCTTGATTTCTATGTCAACAGGGTCTATCAGTAATTTCAGCACTTGCTGCTTTCATACTGCTGCTGTGCAATGGTTCTGAAAGTTATAGTGAACTGCAATCGAACTGCAACCCCGTCTTTAAAATATGAAAACCATCAGAAGTTATTCCAGGTGGATATTGTCTGAACTCTGTAACAATTAAGGATAAGTGTAAACTCTACCACATAAAGTGTGAGTGCTACATTTTTATCACTCCAACATGGGTATGTTTAAACTCTGTAATTTGTATCATGTTTGAAGGAAGTAATCGAAATGTGTTTTACTTAGGATGTCTCATTCATACCTTAGTGAGCTTTATTTGAAACAATATTATTGCTGAGATTAATTTAATTTTCATATTGCTGCTGTGCAATTGGTAGCATCTGGCCTTTTTGGGTTGAAGTTGCACCAGGTTGTTTTAAATTGAAAATAATCGAGGCCTGAAATGGAAGAACCAATTAAGTCCATGTTTCTAGTACAGAGAATTTTGGTGGTTTTTCAAGTAAAAATGAACTTAGTTGGTTCTTTTGTTTGAGATCTTATTGAGGCCTCAAAGGAAAGAATTGTTTCATGAGACCATTTGACTTTTTAAAAATACACTAACTTGAAAAGTGGACTTAGTTGGTTATTCTGTTTGAAGCCTAAATGGTAAAAGGATCAGCATTGTGGCACCAAAACAGTTTCCAATTATTTGCCCTCATCTTGTCTATGCTGTAATTAAAAATACCTCCAACCATGTATCAAGCTCTAAGACTTTGATTATTCAGAGGATAAGAACAGTATTCACAGCACATTCAACTGCCAGACCTGGCCCTCTTGAATCCAAACACGTGTTCCTGACTTTCTTGCTTTGGGTATATTGTGTTTACGCTAACTTGAGGTGAATGTTTTGTTGTAATATAAACTTATACAGTTTTTTCTTGTTTCAAATGTGCAACTTAGTAGATCTTAGATGAAGAATGTAGATTTGTCTAATCTCTGCCTCTGATCTCTAGTTCGTTGCCAACTGAGGGGAAAGGTGAATCAGTGATAGATGAGATCACGCTATTTACTTTTTTTGACACCTTATCTTGTGAATTTTTTGTTATTTATATTTTTGCTCTTCTATGTGACTTAAGCTGACGTGTATGAAGTCATTTGAAAAAACTGAACTACCAACGTTCCTGTATTTAAATGAATATTTTAAAAACTTAATTGAAGTGTTTTATTTTCACTGCTGTAAAAAATCCATTGTACTGTACCATGTAAATGATAATAGTTACTTTACATGTAAGATTGTCAATAAATATTACCTTCACTTTGCAGTTTAACACTTTGAGTTCTTTGAATGGCTGGGGCTGTCTTTTTCGGTGGACTATGATCATCAAACTGTTGCATGTTGTATGGACTTGAAAACTGAGGAAATAATTTTTAAAGTTTGATATTTTGGCCTGTCTGCCTTCTGTGCAGAAACTGTGGAGGATGTGTGATTCAATGACCTGAAATATGATCCTTAAACACAGACAAGTTTCACTACCACTTAAGCAGCATTAAATTTACTCTTCAGTTCATGAAATCGCAAAATCTAAACTTGGATACAGTATCTAAATGCTAGATACAACTTTTCATTAACTAAACACGCATATGTCATTTAACGTCTAAATTGACAACATGTCCATCATATTGTTACAACTATTTATGCTAGCCATCGAAACAGTTGAGTCCTGATTAGGCAAAGCAGTAATGAATATTCATCATCTTATATTTAATGTGTAAATAGCTTTGTGCCCTAAATTACATCAACTGAGCAAGGGCCAGACCATTATCACACCAAAGGTAGATCTTAAATCACATAATATTTGCTATCTTGACATACGGATATCATCTGGGATTTGAAGTACCATCTCTGTATTTATAGTAAAATGCTGTCTATTTTTCAAAGCTTAAAATCACAATCAGTTTCTAATGTACAAATATTCTGGCACAAAATTGTTGATACCATTCACTAAAGGTATTAGTTTTCTAATTATCTCAACATGATGAAATTGATTTTTATATTATAAATTTATTTAAACATATAAAAATTTCAAACAATACTGTAATGTGTCAACATTTGGAAAATATGTTTAACTCCAAAAACATCCCAAATTGAAATGTATACATGTATATAAATTTTAGATAAAATCTTCATTTTCCATTCATAAAACCTTAAATTAAAACATGAATATTTTCATGTAGGTCAGCTTATTTGATAACAAATGCCATTTCACATGGAGGTCCTTCCAACAGCGTAAAATGTTTTCTCGTGTACTTGCAAACAAGGAAAGTAAGCACATATGACAATAACTTTCTAACTTTTTAAAAACTAAACTGATTAGCAAATGGCTTTCATTCAGTGCAATATCAGAGTTGACGCGAAGCAGCTGTTTTCCATGCAGATGACTTTATTTCATATTAACGATTCAATTTGGTACAATATTTTAACTGATGGTAAATACTTTCAACAAGAACGTTTTCAAGAAATGGTTTTTGTCTAAAATGCTCACTTTAGAAGAATCATTTGCATGGAAAGCATTTTTCTAAGTAACTTCAAGATACAGACCGAAACATGCACATATCATCATGGAACTTGGTCTGACTGAGCTCTGCATTCTCAGAACAGTAAAATCCTTCCAGTAATTCCAGTTTTGGTAGTCTGCTTTCTTGCAACTTCTTTTTGGGAAGATTCTCCAAACTTGTTATATGATGTACTGTCAAAGTTCTTATCCACTGTTAACCTTAATAAAGCACACCCTCAAAGTCATGTAAAGCCTTCAAACTGCTTCACTTTATGGTGTAAATACACGAAAAACACTGACATGATAGATAAAAACTTGATTTTGACTGTGTCTGAAGCTGTCACTTTCATGGGTCGATAATCATTGGTTCAACGTGGCCAGAAATTGCTCATAGGCTTCATCCATGTCCGGATCCATTTCATCATTTCCCACAACGAAAGGTATCCCATCACTGACAAAAAATGCATGCACACAAGCCATGGTATTACTTGAACTATACTAGGACAGAAGTTTAAATAGAAAAATATGTATACATAAATGCCTACTGAAAGCAAAACCACTACATGTCATATCAATACTTTTACTACCAAGAACATTAAGTTTGACAGCCTACATAGGCAGCTACATAAATATGTACTTACAATGCCTTACCAATTAAAAAAACAGGCAAATATTTTCATAATTATATAAGTCTATGTATCCAGCCCCAGTATTATGACTGCAAATAAGAGAGAACCAGTCTTCCTCTAATATGCATCCACTTATTAAAGCTTGGTAGCCTACATAGCAAGTCTCCCAGATTTTAGGCTGCTCCCAGCAAAGTCCACTAATGACGATCCATTATAGTTCAGGCTGTCTGCTCTCTAACTGGTTTGTGTTTAAGGCCCAGGCTGTACTGAAATAAATTAAGCATGAAACTAAATTAAGATGAAATAATACCAATTTCATAACCCCTCTTGTACACATTTAAATTACCCTCTCCCCTTCTTTGTGGACATGCTTAGTGGATGAGCCCCCAAGGTAAGGACATGATAATGATCTCTGCTGAAAACTAATTTGTTCTAAAACAAGAGGACGTAAACTCCTGCCACTTAAATTATGTAGGTGACTAACAGGAAAACTGGATTATTTGTTAATGTTACCTAGATGGTAAACAGGAAGAACTCAAGTATTTTCCATTATCAATCTGCTGAGAGAAATACTAAAATCTTCATGAGAAACTAGAATACTATAAGTACATTCATACTTACTATTCATTAAATGGTATTTGTGTTGCCGCCCAAGATTCATAATCTTCAGGGTTAAATTCTTCAGAAACATAATTTTCAGGCGTATATCCCTCGGCACCGTAATTTGGATAACTACTGTTGTAATCAAAATCGTCATAAAGTTCGCCAATTTCATCATCAAATTCTGGTTCCTGGAAATTTTAAACAATTTAATCAGTATTCAAACGGCAGATTCAAGATTACCAGAACAGCCATGTCTTCTCTAGTATTCTAAAATTTTAAAAAAGATCATATTGCATTTGTGCAGCAAAGCAGTGAGACAATTATCGGCTAAGTCTCTGAATTCTCTGATGCATCATTAATGATCTAAAAATGTGGTTTTAATAAGTATCAGTATTGTGGGCTTGGGATTAAAATATATGCATGTCAGTCACATAAAGATCAGAAAAACTACCATGTCAAGAAACCACTTGCAAAACCACAAAAGCATGCTAACAACTGAATTAAAACTGCCAAAGAAAAACATTACTGAAAAACCTGGAAGTCTGAAAGCTAATGTGCAAAACTTAATGCCAAAATTTCTTGTAACTTATTATTGACTTACCACCAGGTTAGTGTCATTTGGTGCGCTGCCATTCTGTACTGTTGATTCATCTTCAGGCTGCCACTTCTGTGCTCTTAATGTCACGAGATTAAGTAAGATACAGCGCAGTTGTCTAAAAATTAGACACATGGGTCAAAGACACTGGTTATCAAGCTCATCTGTTTTAGTGTGGAGCTTTCTCATGACTGCCTCCACAAATAAACAGTATAATTTTGTACCAAAATAAGCTGGATAGCAAACAGCAAGATGTCATGTGATGCACTGATCCTAACTCTGGACTTTGTAGCTGAGCTCACTACAGGTTGTTAAAGAAATATGTTTTCCATTTACTTGTTTGTTCAGGCGAAATACTGAACCCCCAAAGTCTCAATTTTAGTCGTACATTCTTAGGGTGCACAATTTGGTATGCGGTGCCATCAGTTCTTCATAATGAAAAATTAATGAGTGAAATTAGTCATGGGGTAAAAACTCTTGACTTTCTGTTACACATATCATACTGTACATTAATTTATTAACAAGAGTTTATCATTCTTGTTTCAGCTAAATACATAAATATGCCTACTGTTCCTCGCTCAGTCACCTACAATTCCTTGCTCAGTCGACAGACATATGGTGTATTAACAAATGTCTTACTTACTTCTTTCTTCTAACTTATAAATATTTAACTCACTTTGAACTATCATCTGCAACAATTATGTCTTTAATTCTTGCAAATACTTTGCTTAACTCTTCAGCATTTGATTCTAAAGCCAAACCAGTCAGCTGAGAACAGAAAACATACAGCACAGAAGTTAATGGCACACAGAAAATTAATTCTGAACTCAACATAAATCAATACAATAAATAAATAACAGCAACAAGCAACAGCTAAGAAGACTAAACACAAATGTAAACCAGGTGGTGGTCCCAAATGCCAGACTGTATGACAAAAACACGATTAGTGGCTCAATTAAGAGTAGTACATCAAATCGAAAGTATGAAAATTTAGTGGCATTTAAGGAAGAATGTTAAACTTTAAAGAATCAAACTGCTAACCTTTAAGACCTTGTTAACACACTTTATGGTCTCTTCGTTAGGCACGGACAAGAGTATGGACAACAGATCTATAATCTTTGGTGTAAAAAGCTTCACCAGATCTTTGACCTGAAAAAAATTATAAACATCTTGGAGCTTTCATTTTTCTTAAACTGCTTTATACATTCCTTTCTGTAAATGGTTGAAAAGATGAATCAGTTGCTAAAGCAGCTCACACACATCACTCCAGCACTTTGGCAGAATATCTGTAGAACTGAAGTGAGTAACATAAAACAGTTAAATGATTGTCAGTAGAAGCCTTCAGTTGAAAGAACTATTATTAAATCACTAGTATATTACTCATATTGTTACTTGTTATATTAGTTATTACCAGAACATTATCAATATTATTAATGTTAAACAATATAGAGTGTAAAATAACTGACATCAAAACTGAGCATAAGTTCCGCAAAGAAAAGTGTGAAACCAGCAAGTTCTTGAAGACCTTCCTTGTCTTTAGATAATTCATTGCGCTTGCTATATTCAGCTTGGCATCTGCAAAAATATTTTTCAATGGATAAGATTACACTTAAATAATTGAATTATTCTTTTTCTATAGTAAGCAGTTTCTTCAGTCTCTTCAATCATGTTTGAATCATGATTTGAAACAGTACTATTATGTTAATCAGATTATTTGAAATCATTTAAATCTGTATTCACAGTGGAGGTGGTTTTACAAGAAGTATTTTGAGAACAGAAAACATGCCTTTTTCCTGCCAGTTGAGAATTATCTGCCTACAGAGTAACTTGTTCTTAACGAATGCTAAAATGGTTTAGGCTGGCAAGAGCACTTTCAAGAGATACTTAGAAAGCGCTATAAAAATGTTCAGCTACATTACATTGCAGGCAAGAGTAAAAAAGTTGCATACGATTTAAGTCCATGGCACACAACAGTCATCAGATGTACCTTACATTTTTAATGAGGGTAACTGAGAAAACTATTGCTTAGCAGATGGTACACTATTCAGAAGCTAGCAACCTCATATGCCAAAGCTACAGCCAGGCTGCAAAAAGGAACATTCTACAGAGACGATTTAGCTAAGACACATCTTGGATATCTGTGATGCCCCTGATCATTTGGTCATATCACGCTGCTTGCTCTTTTGAATGTAAGTATGGCATCTGACAGTTGATTACAACATCTTAATCACACATCTCAGAATCTCTTACGGATTCGCTGGCCGATCACTGGACTGGCTTTGCTCCTTCCTGGACAGAAGGAAAATGATGGCGACCAGTTCTGTTCATTATTCTACCAGGCTCAGTCCTCAAATCGCTCCTGTACATCTTACATGCAACTGATCTAACCTGAATTGTCACTGTTATGGAACCATGGGTCAGGCATTCTGCACTGATTATGTACAACTGTACTCTACATGCCATGTGTCTGATGCACTTGCTTGTATGTCTTCTACACTGGCCACTGTAGCAGAAGTACAGAATTGGATGTCTTCAAATTGGCTGCGGCTGAATCAGACAAAGATGCAAAATAATCGGTTGAGCACATGACAGATGGGTCACAAACTGATAGAAAATCAATTGCACAGCAATTTCCTCACTGGAATCAACTGGCTGCACTTTTGGACGGACATCTATCAATGGCAGATCACATGAACCACCTTTGCTGATCCCTGCTTCTACCTGTTTGCTTATATGGCACAATCTGTCATTCAGCAATGCAGTGACCCTTGCACTTGGATTATTCCAATTCTATACTTGCAGACCTGCCAAAGTTCCAGTTGCACCAGTTCCAGTCCATCTTTAAATGTGCTGTGCGAGTCAAAGCCAGCATGCCGAAATATTCACAGGTAACAGACTACATGCAAGGGACGTTACATTGCCTTCATGATGGCACGTGCCTCAATCGATGACAGCGCTCCAGCTTACATCAGAGAGCTGTGTTCCAGTCTCGAGTCCGCTGGGTCAGCAAATCTTTATGCTCTTCGGCCCCGGAGATATGCAGGTGCCATGCTTCCGCACATCAGTCTTCTCATGTAATGGACGGTCCTCCTGGAACAGTCTGCCATTACATTTATGTGCTGTTGCTTTGACTCTGTGTAGCATACATTGCAAACTGTCCTAAAATGCACTTGTTAAGATCAGCTAGATAGTGGCGCCACACATGCAATGCTTGTGAGATACTTAAAATGCACTATATTAAGCGTCTTCATGTACATATACATACAATACTGGCTTGGATGTTGCCCATGGATGTCAACACCTTAATCTCATTCAATGCATAACACCCTCCTAATCTATTGATCTTTTGACATCTACATCTACTTTGTCTTCTACTGGTCCAATTGTTTCTTTTCCATTTGTTCTTGACTTGGCTCAGTGGTGCATAGCAGGTAGGTGTGAAAGGAAATGATAAAGTGTGCAGTGGACAGACAGCAACGATGATGCTGACATATGTAGGATGGAAAACACCTACAAGGTCAAGCAAGGGGAGGTGTATGATCAAAACCAATGGGAAGTGAGCCCACAGACAGAGGGAATGAAGGATATTACATTACAAAATGGGAAAACATATTTAGATTCATGAGCCCTTGCATGCAAACTTACAGTTCTTCTTGTCCTTGGCAGCAGATCTTAAAATTCAAATCTTACAGTGCACTGCCTCATTTCTTCAATAAATCTAAGCAACTTGATGAATTTCAAACAGATTTCAGCACATAATTTGGGGGTTAATACTCACCGTTTAAAAAGAATTTGCCGAAAACTTTCACCTTCAAAACCCAGTTTTAAGTCCTTGGCAAGAATGCTACACAGACGAGCTCCAGTATACTGATAGTTAACTTGAAGAACAGACTAAAAAGAAAATCAAGCAACTATTAAAATGATTAGCATTTAAATGCTGAAATTCATAAAATTTGTGATAGTATATAGTCCAAACTAAGGTTTATAGAAAACAATGAAAATTATTTTCATAGATGTTATTCATTCTGAAGTTGCCCAATCGCTAAATTCTGTCCTTTACAAATTCAATTTCAAATCCACAACTAATTTTTATTCTTTTAATACCTGTATGGTAACAAAGGACATATATGTAGAGACAATGAATATGTTCTGTTTAACACTACTCCATATCAATTATGCCAGTAACGTGTCTTTTGCAGTTTTCAGCTCCCCTACTTTCGTCATTGCATAACAACTGTATGAAGTCCTTAACCAAAAATTGCTTAGTATAACTGATGCTTTGTCATTAATGCTGGTATATAAATAAAAGAAAATAAAGATCAACACATTCACTTGTTAACTATAAAAATAATTCTAGAAGCTGCTCTTATGGTTATATTTGATTTGATAACTTATACAGCACTTCTTACAGAACAAACTACTCAGAGGCGCTTCCAGCATGAGAGCCCCTGGGAAATAAGAACGTCTTTAAACAACGAGCTGACTGAGCTCTATCAACATCAGTGACCCTTGCACAAAGCGATAGTGGAAGTTCATTCCACAGAGATGTTATATGAGCCTAAAGCTGAGACAGTGCAGATAGAACAGCAATTACACAGCTGAGTAATGCTCTCTTTACATAACACATCTCTCAGTGAATTGTGTTAACTTCTCATGGGCGACAGGCAAGGCAAATTAAGTAGATATACTTGTACAGTGCTTTCAAGAACTGCTCCAAAACCAAGTGATGTCTTAATTTGAATGATAGCCATCAAATATCCCCACATATTATCCTTATGGTTTTCACAACACAAGCTAACATTTTCATATTGCAAATCACAACCCTTTAACTCCACCTGGGGTTACTAATATAATTTTTTAATTTTAACCCTAAAGGCAACGATATGTGACAAGTTATCAAAAAATTACCCGCAGGAATACGTGCTCTACAACAGCTTCTAACGTCGCTGAATCTGAGATAGAAGTGGATAGAGTCTCGGCAAGTGGACCGACAACTTTCGAAAATGCCTCTGGATTCATCAGAAGCTTCAGCATCACATTGTCCGTGGCAAGCACAGCATCAGTAATGCCATATGTAGGCTCCTATATGAAAATCATTAACTGCATCAAAGAAACTATAGCAAGCAAATTTCTGCTGTGTCTTCTTATATGTATATAAAAACCTAATATTAGTATTTCACAATGATCACTACTTTGATATATTTTGCTCTTTGTTTCACACGTTATGTACAGAAAAATGAAATTTGTGAACAACAATAAGAAAGTATAACACAAATAACATGAGCAGACAAACATCCAACACAAGTTAACACTAGGTGCAACTTTAACAAGTTAATCTATCACCTATAGTAGATCATCATTGCAATTACATATGATACATTCAAATGCTTCATTATTTCTTGCATCACAGCTTCACTTGTAGAATTCATGACATGAACAGACTACAGTAACAAAGAAATTTGTCTTGTTTAATGCTAACTAATTTTTAAAAGAAATTATGTGTGTTTTATAATACTTCTATTTCATCAAGAAAAAGCTATATAATGAAGCACAGTCATGTAGCTCTGTACAGAACTAAAAAGCTGTGTTTTTACGAAATATAAACTACTATAACCGAATAACAAAATTGACACTGTAAATTTACTCACATCTTCGGCTGTGCTACTCTCTGGAAAAGTATAGTTTGTTGCTGGTATAAACTCCGGTGCCTCAGCGGACAACAATGATTCTAAATATGTGGAAACATGGTTTACTTATAACTGAGAACTTTTAAATGACAAGTAATATAACGGAATTTCTATGAATGTGTGCTTCCTGTAAACTTATTTCAAATCTTCAGGCGCATCAACACTCAATTATGATTTAAATGGATAGTCTAAATGGCATGTGAGCTAATACGCCATGTGTAACAGCAATGACTTATGAGGTTCCCAACAAGAAATGTATCCCAACGATGTATACATCCATGCACACATGCTAAAATCACATCGTCAATTTTAATGAATAAATATTAACAGACCTGACGCTTTGAATTATTGCCAATATTACCCAACACTCACAACACCAAGTTTACTGCGGACAATACTTACTTTTGGAATCGTTAGCGGCCGACATTGCTCCGGAAACAAAACAACTCAACCTATAAAAATCGGTAAGCGAAAATTCTTACTTTGTCTGATAAAATCTAGATAAACCCTTATTCAAGCTTTAAACGAGTTTTTGAAAACTTAAAATAACAAAGCAAACACTTCGAAACCGGAAGCCAGCCTACACCAAGCCAGGTGTTGGGCTACGTTTTTGGCTTCTTCCGAAAATCTGAAATCTGATATCAGTATAATATGTCGAATAAATTCAGAAGAGTTTGTTCAAATTATCATTATTATTAATTAATCGTAATCGTAATCGTAATTCCAAGATTTCTACAGCGCCCAACGAAAACCGCGCCGCGGGGACCAGCTTATTCACAGGCGCTCAGTCAAAACAAAATCGACAGGCAGTAAATTATAAATTAGAAACTTCTATCACGCCGGAGTCTAATGCACAAGGCATCAAGCGATGGCACACGAAAAATAAGCCACAGTAACTGTTAGGTCATTATTTAGAAAGTCAATTCACTGAAACAGAGGTAGCCTACAGAGGCTAAGCCAAAGTAGCTAAACGCGAGTTTCAGCCAAAAAGAACTCTTATTCAAAAGGACTTCGGTTTGATTGTAATTGTAATTGTAATTGTAATCTGACATTTATAAAGCGCCACTTCAAGAATAGACTCATCAGAAGCGCTCCCGACCCGAACCAGTGAAACCACTGGCAAATAATACAGACTTCAGGCGCTTGCGAAACTGCGGAAGAGACAAACTGAGGAATACTAGCCGGAGCTCTCGGGAAAGGTGATTCCAGCTATTAGGTCCAACATAGGCAAAGCTTCTAGACTGCGCTGTAGCAGTGCGCATACGAGGGACAGTCAGAAGTCCAAGGGAGGCCGACCGGAGAGTGCTACGGCCTGGAACCAAGGAGACCGAAATGCAGAAGTCCTTAAGATATGATGGAGCAGAGCCAACGAGACAATTACGCATAAGCGTTAGGATCTTGAACTGGATACGCTGCCGAATGGGAAGCCAGTGTAGAGTGTCCCGTATAAAGGAAGTTATATGGCCATACCTGGGGACGCCTCCAATAAGACGGGCAGAAGCATTGAGAACAGATTGAAGCTTGGAAATATTGGCAAGTGAGAGTCCAGCAAAGATAGCGTTACCAAAGTCCACCCTGGTGCAGATAAGGGCATGAATTAGAGTAGTAACGGCATGAAAGGAGAGGGAGCGGCGGATGGTACGAAGCTGACGAAGGTGGTAGAAGCATGAGCGGGAGACACTGTTAACATGATCGGTCAAGGAGAGTTCCCGGTCCAGAACAACCCCAAGATCACGGACTTTGGAACAGAATTGAATGTCCGGAAACCTCTGGCGTAAGGATGATGAATCTATCTTTGCCAGCTGAGCACGACCACCAAGCCAGATGAACTGGGTCTTAGCAGAGTTCAGTCGGAGGCGATTGGAGGACATCCAGAGACCAAGGGCAGATGTTGCGTCAAGAATGCTCTCAACCAGAGAGGAAGCCGCTTCCGCTGGGCCATGAACGAAAGCCTGAGTGTCGTCTGCATACTGATGGACAGCAACACCCATGGGAAGGAGAACCCGTGCCAGGTCGGCAGTGTACAGAATGTAGAGGAGAGGGGCCAGAACAGAACCCTGAGGAAGGCCAAAAGGTATAAGGGACCAGGCGGAACGTGTAGGCCCAAAGATAACAGAATGAGAGCGGTCTGAGAGGAATGACTGAAACCAAAGAAGGGCCGTATCAGAAATGCCAAAAGATTTTTCTAGACGCTCCAAAAGGATAGAGTGATCCACAGTGTCAAAAGCAGCACTAACATCATAGAGGGCAAGAAGAGTAACATGTCCACGGTCAAAAGCTCCAAAGACGTCAGCCAGGAGACGTGTAATAAGTGATTCAGTAGAGTGGAACTTCCTAAATCCGGATTGAAGAGGAGGCATGAGGGAGTTAGAGTCAAGGTAGTCGACCAGTTGGACGGACACACATCTTTCAAGAAGCTTAGAGAGGAAGGAAAGGTTAGAGATAGGTCGGTAGTTAGACATATCATTGGGGTCAAGTCCCTGGCGCTTGAGAGCGGGAAAGACTACAGCACGTTTGTGAGAAGCCGGGAGTGAACCCTGACCCAGGGAGGTATTACATAGCAAGTGTAAGAACGGAATGATGTCGGTATAGGTAGGCGATACACCGATAGACGCGATCAGAGAATCAGTCGACACCCATATGGTCCATTTTCTTCTACGGTATTTTCTTTTATGGTATTGTCTTGTTCTTCGAATCGTCACCTTTGCCATCTTATTCCCTGCTTCTTGGGCTATATCGATAAACCTCTTTAAATTTATTTTGCTTCGTGATGCCAAGATTTAATTTTAAGCGATTTTGCCCTTCATGTCTACTTTTCCTGTCATCTTCTGTTTACCTTTAAGCCTATAAACGTAGACCTGCGTTTAACGTCGTCTAAAGATAGATAAACCTAACATAGCAATAAACTGCCCTTGCGATTACGATTAACAGCAACGATCCGTCTGTTAATAATAATAATAATTAGCAACTTCTAATGCGCCGGTGTCTAATGTACAAGGCATCAACTGATGTTAAAGCGTCGTCGAATGAAAAAAGCAAGAGTTAACCTCTATACGGAGTCAGCAGTATGGGTCAAAGAAGGTTCCCTTCCTAAAATCTCTGGTATAGGATAACACAGTTCACCGATGAAGACTAGTTAATATGAGACCCCGCTCTAAATGTTTGAAGAGTGAAGTTACGCCATTGATTGTTTACACGTGACCTATCAGACTGCCATGTTCATTAATTTTAACATTTCTCGCATTTATCTTCTTTATATTGAAGTGAAGCATTTTGATTGTATTTTATTATATCTAAATCTCTTCGATAGGCCTACGCTGTTACCCGTTTCATCTAGATTTGTATATTATTAAGTCGATGTATAACGATCAGGGCGACGTCACCGGCCTTTGATGCCATCAGATTTCGTTAAATTGAGGAACTAGATCATACGTGATATACTGGCCTCGTTTGCTACATCGGTAAATGCGTACGCCAAGGAGCATGAGGATTCGTGAAGACACCAAGTTTGCGTCCCGATCGCGGATTATTTCAGAGATTTAAATCTCGGGCTAGTAGCCTACGGTCTGCATGTGCACGGGGACCTTAAATGGCGTGGCGCCCATTCAAACGGGCAGCGGTGGTAAAGGGTCTCACCCGATAAATTAATTGCAAAATGGGCAGGGTCGAGGTCATACGGTCGTTATAAAAAACTTCTACATTTACATTTTATAGGCCCCCTATGTTATATAGTGGAAATGCTATAGGCCTATACATATACATACACACACACACACACACACACACACACACACACACACATATATATAATGGTTTGATTTATGACGGATGTATACATTCTTTTTCGATTGGTTCATCTCCATAGGCTGCTTTTCTGTTTCACAGAACTGATTGTGGCTTGATTTTGGTGTGCCATCGGTTGATGCCTTGCGCGTTAGAGATTGGCGCTATAGAAGTTGCATATTACAGTACGTCAAGGCGCCGCCTTTACGTATTGTAATATGCAAAATTCTATGACAATTAATTCTCCCCGCCTTATGGGGGGAGGGGGAAGAGAACTGTCACAATTTTTGCTGCCTCAAGAAATAACGCGTAGGCCGACCGACTGCATAGCGTAGGCCTACGCGATTAGGCCTAATAGCCATATTCTCAAAGTAACGAGATGCAGAATGGTTATAAAGAGGCAGTCGATAATAAGGTAGGCCTATATAGGGCTACATAAGATTAAGGAAACGACGATTGCTATAGTAACGGAACGATCCCTGTTCTGAATAATGGACATGCTCAGGGCGTTGTCAATGACATCTTCATCATCATAATTGCTACACCATGTAAGTTCTCAGATGAGACGGGTTGCAGGTAACTAACTACTGTACACAGAGAAAATAATTTAACTTACAAAAGCCAAAACAATTTGTTTAAAAAAACAATTTATTTTTTAAAAATCAGGCACGTTGCCACAACGCAGGCCTAAGTGGGCCTATTCGTCGTGGCTATAAAGGGCCTACACAGAAGAGTCTATATACAGTTCTGCAGGTTTCAGGTCTAAGCCGAATATTTTATTGTGATATTAAAATCGGCAGCACAACAGCTATCCGTGCTCATAAAATAGGCCTTATATTGCATATATGTATATCACCAGCATGTATATATACATATATATACATACATATATACATATATATATATATACTATCTAGACACGTGCATATCACCAGTGGAATAACCATCCTCCCATCAAAAACCTCGAGTAGGCCTACGCTAAGATATCATAAGATATTCGGTGCTTCCTAATCCCAAGGCCTATCCCTTAACAAATTGTCAACCGCATTGTGGCGCTACAAATCGACGAGATCGTGTTATTTAACGGGTCCAGTGAACGTGCCTGTATCCAATGACTCTGACTGAGTTATGTACTTCATCTAACCTTCCGCTAGATGGCGCGGCTGCTTTGCATTGTTGAACACGCGAGTTACACAGCGAATAAATATAGGGAGTGCCATATCTTAGTGCATCTACGATCTTTGCTTCCCTGGCCAAGGAGTTCACAATTAAAATCGTTAACAGGGCGCCGCCCAGAGTCTGAATTTATGGGTTGGGGCCTAAGGAGCCGTTTCAGTAGGCCTAATCTTGTATAGAGGCCGAAGGGAATATTCGATTATTTTGGATTCTAGTTCTTTTCAAAGCCGCAATCGACATGCCTTGTGATTTCTGATGACGCTATAGAACTCGTCGAGTTAAATTAATATCACTTACTAAAAATGTAATATATTTTCCCTAGAACATACCTGTAGCATACGTATGTAAGTATATTTATCTAGATATTTATAAAGCGCCTTTAGCGATATTAACAAAGGCGCACAGCGCATCTTAAGAAAATAACAAAGGAGCGTATAAATAGGCAGACGACACAATACCCTGTAGGCCTAGATATCTCTTGAATAAGACGGTACGTATAAGCATATGTAGTCTACCTGTGTATTGCAGTGACGTGCCCAAACAAACAGTCTACTTTAGGGTAACAATTTCGTGACAAAATGTTAGGCTAAAGAATCTAGCTTATATTTTCACCGGAATCTAAAAAAATAACAGACCAGCCAGTTTCTATGCTTCATCCGCCATTACAACCTCTATGCAACAGTAGAATCTCATCTCGTGGTTTCGTGGGATGGACATCAGAAGAAAACTGAAATGCCTTAAAATGCCAAAAATATTACTGGTAATTTTCCCGTGGTCATTCCAACTCTCGACGAGACCTACCCCAGTTAGGCCTATAAGGGTCTAAACTCCGCCAGTAACTAACACATGCAGGGTCTACACACGAAAGCCTCTAAGATTAGAAACCGGATGGTGATATTAGTAGTTCGGAGCCTAAGACAGGCCTAACTGCTAACCAACAGTCGGCGCTACTTATGCTGCCATTGGTCAATGCCACGTGTCTACAAGCCTGACCTATGAACACGTAACGCTACGCATATTTGTAATCCTCTTCTGTCCCACGACCTGTGACCCTATAGGCCTACGTTTGGTATCATCGCTGGCGCTTTGATTCACGACCCGTGGCGGAATCAGGAGTGCGTCGATGGGATTTCGTAATCGAACGCTGACGACAAGACGGATGACGATGAAGCTGTCGTTGTAGACGATGCTAACGACGACAAACTGCTGCATGCCGTTGATGAGAAGCACTTGGCGGTGTCGACGCATGCGCACTGAAGGCGATGATCGTCCGAGGCCTCGCAGTTCGAGTCAAACGGACGAGAAGCGCAGCTACCCGAAGAGTAGGCGGAGCTACCCGAAGAGTAAGCGGAGCTACCTGAAGAGTAGGCAGAGCTTAACGAGGAGGCGGAGCTTAAAGATGACGCTGAGTTTATGGAGCAGGCAGAGTTCAACGAGGAGGCGGAGTTTATTGATGAGGCGGAGTTTATCGCGGTGGTGGAGCTTATTAAAGATGCAGAACCTAAAGAAGCGGAGCTTACCGAAGAGGCGGAACTGACGGAGGCGGAGCAAGAGGTTGCAGGGGCGGCGTCTCGTTCGAGCCTAAGGGTGCGTTCGTAGTCCATGAGCTGGCCCATGAAACTGAAGTTGGGCGAGATGTTGGGCTTGCAGCGCTTGACGTGGTCGTAGGCGTCGTTGAGCGACAGTGACAGCGAATACATGAGGTAGGCGACGGTTATCGTGACCGATCGACTGATCCCCGCCAGGCAGTGGACGAGCACTCCGCACTTCTTACGCCTCGCATCCTCTGCAAGAACACAAACGACAACACACGTCACCAACTGTAAACAACAACTGCACCAACTGTAAACAACAACTGCACCAACTGTTCTCCCACTTAAGACACGTTACAACCTCCAAAATATTCAACCTTTGACACTCGTCCAGCTTTCTGGTCTCAAGCGACACTCTCTAAATAAAAGATAAATATACATAAATTTATAAATAAATAAATAAATCATTAATAAAAATAAACTAAGAAAAAAGTTTATAATAAAACTAAAAAATAAATACAACTAAATCAAATTAATCAATCAATCAGTAAAGTTAAAAAATTATTAATAGGGGCCTAATAAATTTCTAAATAAATTTAAGAATTCTGATAAATATAGATGAATATAAAAACACAAATAAATGTATCATCGCCATGGATGGCAAAAGTGAATCAACTATAATTTAATTTCGAATATCGGTTAGACCTACTAAAGATAGCTGCCATAATTAGCTACCCCATTGGGCGTCTAATTATGACGGATATTAATTATGATAGGTACCCTCTAAAATTAACCGATAAAGCTGCATAATCACTGTATTGTTTGGAAACATTGTTAGAGGCATTCCAAAATCTGGCTGCCGACGTCCACCTCAGTCACGTGAGACGGAGCAATAATCGACACCCTACTACTTATTGATCGCTTCATGTATCTGAATGAATGAATGAATGAATGAATGAACGATCGAATCAATGAATGAACAAATAAACAGATTATAAGCTTATATATTGCCTTGTTGGCTGGATGGCTGGCTGGCTAGGATGGATGAACACGTGGATGGATCGATGAACGGACGGACGAAAGGACGGATAGTAAGGTAAGTTTACAGAATCGATGAACGAGTATTTGGCACGATGACTAGATGGATGTATGAATGGAAGTAGATGAATTTCTAAACGGATGGACGGCGGGCTTTAGAGATGGCTAATGGATAGATGGATGGATGAATAGCTGCAGAGAAGAGTAGTCGACGCTTGCGAGGCATAAAAACCTGCGGCCAGTGTAAATATTTCATCGCCACCAATTACCGATAACAACCGAGACCAGCCGAACAGACCGACCGCCCGAACACACACCCACGCAAAGCGTAGGCGTGATACGCTCCGGCCCTGCATCCCTCCCACCCTCCCTCCATCACTCACTCTCTCCCTCCACGCTTTTCTCCATTCATCCTTCCCTCTTCAAGTCCAGCCAATTGGTTCGATACTCGGTCATCGACCATCGACCTCTGTCGAATGCGGGCATTTCTGCCCTGCCTTCAGTAATGGGTGGCATTCTGTCTCTGTCTGTCTCTGTCAGTTTCTGTCTGTCTCTGTCTACCTCTGTCTGTCTCTGTATGTCTCTGTCTGTCTGTCAGTCTCTGTCTCTCTCTCTCTGTTCTATTTCATTGTTCTCCGCCTTTACCTGCCTGCGTCTTCTGCGTGTCTGTCCATTTCTCTCTCCCCTCGATCCACCCTTCCTCCCTCCGTGCCTCTGCATCTCTTTTTACCTGTCTGTCTGCCTCTGTCTGTCTCCGCCTTCTCCCTCTCTTCTTCGTCCGTGTAGGACGTGGCCTTTACATGTCGGGAGCCGCTCTGCGCATGTCCAGCGATCTGGCTTCAATTCGGTTACCATGGAAACATGCGTTTTCACGAATGCTACCGGGCCGCCCACACACACACACACACACACACATCGCCGACTCCGCAAGAAATCCTTCGCACCATCATCAACAGCAGCAGCAGCAGCAGCAGCAGCTCTAGCCGCCTACTTATCAGCCTCACTTTATCCTTACTGTGCATCACTACATCTTCATTCAATCATTATCATTTCATCATCGTCATCATCAGCACCATCGTCATCATCACGTCATCATCATCAACGTCGTCATCACCTCCACTGCCCCTCATACACGCGTAATGTAGTCGTCTGATGTAAACTGAGCATTAGTAGGCCTATAGGCCCTAAGTTTACATAGCCATCGTCATGAGCCGATTGAAGCCCGAGAAATGTCGGGTTAACAAAATCTACTCTGTCAGACAGACAGACAGACAGACAGACAGACAGACAGACAGACAGACAGACAGACAGACAGACAGACAGACAGATACCGCGAGTGAGGGGCCAGTTATGTGTCCTTCTACCTGTGGTAAGTGAATCATAACGAGTGAATGAATACCTGAGTGATCGCAAGAGTGACTGAATGAGCGTGTGAACGTGCTATTGCCTGCCTGGTAGCTCTCCTTCCCTTCCGCCCTACTGACTGGCTGACTAACTAACTGAATGAATGACTGGCGGATCGAACATGGCCAATGAAGCGGCTTAGCACAGAGCCTTTCAACGCACCGCTATATGGATTATCAATAATCCGCCTAAGAGAACCCGTCGTTCATGTCGGAAGAAGCAACTGAAGGCCGGCGCAAAAGGTCGCTGGCCGATCGGACAAAGGCTACTAGGCCACCCACGCCGGCTACCGCTGCCCCCCACCCTTCGACGGGCGACCAGGAAGCCTGAAAAATGTCAGGCTTTTATACAGCACCATAAACAACCGATTATTCCATCCTTTGAATAAAACGAGCGACGGTAACACCAAAGATAAAGACAATAACGACAATAGCACCAGCACTCATCACTGCTGTGCTGATGGTGTTAAACAACGATACCCGACTGACGATAACGAGATTGACGGCCGAAGTTTCGGCATCATAAGCGTGGAATCATCGAAGGAATTAACGCCAGTGGGAGTGGCGCTTGAATGGCTGAGGGATCCACGTGCTTTTAAGTCTCGCATTACGATGGTGGAATTGGTATATCAACATCAAAAACAAGGCAGACGTCGGAAGAAAGAACTCCGAATGACAGGAGTTGATGACTATAGGTCTTCAGGTATACAGACGACGATAGATTCCGGGTTCCTCGTGATTTAGAGCAGAGTAATGAGAAAGACAGACGTGTCAGAGGACGAAAAGACAAGGGAACCAGACGTGTGTGAGTCCCTTCGTCCTTAGATGCTACTCAGACAGGTTTATATGAAAAGGTGAAGAAAGACGAGGTAGGTACGAGGATGTAGGATGAGGTAGGGCAAGGTATGGTAGGATTAGAATAAGCAGCCTAGGTAAAAGCTCGTTCTTTTAAACACCTCATTCCTCAGTCCCCAGTTTGAAACGTTGCAGGATGTTTCACGTGAAGCGCGAACAAGAGAACAGCAAGTCAATACGTCAAACGCTTTCTTCGCTGTCACCGCCATTCTTAAATGGCTCGATGACAATCTGCCAGTTTTACACCAGGCAGCGTAACTCAAACCCAGGAAGCAGAGCTTCCAGCTGGACTCTTTGACAATCAGCCACCAAGCCACTCAGACAGACGAACTGGTAGGCAAACGGGCAGACAGGCAGATCCAGTCGGTCGGTTGGTCAGTCAGTCAGCCAGTCAATCAGTCAGTCAGTCAGTCAGTCAGTCAGTCAGTCAGTCAGTCAGTCAGTCAGATAGATCAACATCTGATCAAGACAAGCACGTAGACAGACATACGACAGAATCATGCATCCAAACCTACAAACAAGCAGACCTACTGACAAGAAAGCGTGTCAGACAGACAGACAGACACACAGACAGACAGACAGACACACACACAGATACACAGACAGACGTAGACAAACTCGGTCACAGACTCCTTAGGTTGCCGTGACACGTGACAAAGCCGTCTCCACGTAGCCACGAAGGTCCATCAATGCGCCTCTTTTTATGAATGCCAACACCGCAGCCACCGGCAGCCCTTGCATTCATCTCGTCGCCCACTCGCAGCCGCCGCCGCCGTGGGCGGACACATGCACGCACACGCTGACCGACGGACGAACGGACGAGGCGGGAAGCGTCCTCTGGCGACAGCGATGCACTGCCAACCCGGGCCACTGCACCCGACGAGGAGGCGATCGATAGCCAGGCCGAGTTGAGGCGGAAATATATTTCCGCGATGGGGTGGGTGGGTGGCTGTGTGGGTGTATGTTGGGTCGAGAAGGCGGGGGATGGAAGCGGAAGGACAACGGTACTCTAAACGCGCATGCGCCTACGGGGTTTGCGTTTATTGGGATGATTAGCTTCAGCTGGGTAATTTTACCAAAAACAGCCAGGTACATTCAGCTCTCAGTGGGAGGAAGGGAGGATGGGAGGAGAGTTAAGTAAGGGCTAAATGGAAGAATAGCACGAAATGATTACTCTTAATTACACAACATCGATCCCATTCGGCCAATCCCCCCCCCCCAACTGATGTCACTGTTCCGTTTGATCCACTGTGGCATGGGCCAGTCTGTGGGTGAGGGTGACATTGGTGGAGAAGGAGTGGGGTCTATATGGGAGCCATGTAGGTGTTGGTCACTGGGGAGGGCAGTGGATATCTGGGTATGTGGGAGGGGCAGTGTAGGCGAGGGCCCGTGGAAAGGTTTCATAGGTAAGGGTCTGCACAAGGGGCAGAGTAGGAGTGGGTCTATGGGAGGGGAAGTGTGAATAAGGGTATGTGGGAAAGGCATTATTGGTGTGGATTCATGGAAAGGTAAGTAAGAAGCGGATATGTTGGAGAGGCAATGTGGGTGTTGGTCTGAATAAGGACCATAGTAGGACTGATTTGTATTGGGGTGGGTGGAGGTAGGAAGCCAGGGGTCGGTCTGTTGGTTGGGCAGTGTCTGCAGTTGTAAGTCTGGGTGCGTTTGCCTACCTATGAAGGAAATGGCCTGAGGAAAGTATCCAGCCATGTTCTGTGACCAGTGATCGTCGATCGGAATCTGCAAATACCGGAACTGCTGACTGTTCTCGAACATGTTCGGAACATTGGGCGTCACATTCAGAATGTACTTGATGCCGTTCTTGTACAGACTGTCCAGATCGGCCGAGTTCTTGGCGTTGCCAAGGTACAGGTTGGGCAGGACCTCGACGGGAAACGTCGACGTCCCGTCAGGGGAGGCTGGCTGGTCACCATCCTCGACTTCTTCGACATCTGACGGGGACAGGTGAAGGTAGCGAAGTCCGAGGATCGTCGACTCCGACTCCAGACTGGAACCGACACACAGACCAGGGTATCTCTGACTAAACGCCGCAAAACCGCCTTCAAGCAGACAGAGAACTGTTAGAACACGTTTACTCAATTACAGTCGGCTCTGTGAACAAGAAAATCGGCAATATCACTACTTTATAATGTACTAGCATAGCGGATTTATGTAGCTCAAGTTCAGGGCATCCACTAAGTAATTAAGCTGTAAAATGACGTCTGCTTTCTGTACATTCTGCCCTACGTTAACCTGCTTTTCAATATTAATTGTAAATCCATTAATATTTATTTTCTCTGCTTATAAATTAATTATCATTCCATTATCATTTACTTTCCCTGCTGCTGCTTTCTCTTATCATTAGTCTCTCCAACAGTTCATCCCCATTACTAGCATTTGCCCTAGATTACCATCATCATCATAGGCTGCCTCTCTGTCATAGTGGACTGACCTTCTGGATATTGACCTGATTGCCGTTTTGGCTTTGGTGCGCCACCGGTTGATGCCTTGTGCATTAGACACCGGCGCAGTAGAAGTTACGAATTACAACTACCATCATCAGCAATTGCCATAGATCTCGTTGTAGTCTATCAAAGCCTTGATTTTGTTTTCCAAGTATTATTATGTGAAGAAGACCAAATGGGGGTCTCAACACATGCTTCACAGCAAGTTACTCCTCACTGCACTAATTACAGTATGTATACTTGCAAACGAGTATTCTGCAACTTAAGTTAAGTAATTAGTCATTATTTGTTTCTAGTCAAGTACTTTATAACTTTGCTACATGCTTTTCTAATATTGGATCAGCCCAGAAGAAGATACCCCAGGACTGGAAGAGTTCTATGCGTTAGAGCCCATAAATACGGGGGCCACTGCATATATATGCAAAAGAGGCGGCCACTCTGAGCTTGATTAATTACGAATAGGCTGAGCCAGAAAGGCCAAGGTCAGGTCACTGCGAGTTGGGCTATAGCACACCTGTAGGAGCAGCTGATCCAACTTCAATCAAGGTCCATAAGGCATGTTGGTACCCACCTTGTAGGAGCCTTACATCGCATCCCTCGTCTTTAAGTCGCTGAAGAAGCAGGTGTACGAGCTGAGAGGAAGATGACGAAGAGGAGGAGGAGGAGGAGGCATCGGAGCAGGAGGTGGAGGAGGAGCAGGAGACACAGTTCGTTGATTCGTCGTGTATGACGACCGTCTGCGTTTTCCACCTGCGACTGAACCTCTCCCTGCCCTCCTGGCAGTTGATGATCGACGCCACAGGTAGGTTACCCTTCTTTAGTCGACGCAGCATTAGGGTTGGCACAGCCAGGTGAATGGCGCCGACGATGTGGCCCGTCCTGTAGGCGCCGATCGACCGACAATCGAGCACCAGAACCCCATCTCGTCCATGGCTCAACTGTTCTTCGAGCCACTCCGAATCACACCCCTCTCCTACCATCATCTCCCACAACTTCCGGCTGACTCCTGCCAAGACCAACGACTAAGCCCCGCATTTAAAAACTCTCCCTCTTTACTCCTTAGGCCACTACGAACAGAGGACCGCCACGGCGTTGCATGCCAGACCAGAGCAAGCGCCTCCTTTCCTCCCACGTACGCTATCCAAGCCAGGCTGCCAGCGATCGCAACACAGCGCTGTGTAGTAAGCGCTACGCTCGCTCAGAAGCGCTGACGCAACAAACTAGAATACCGCACGGCATCCAACACCGAATTCAACCTTAGAAAAGCCGTTATTAGTTCAGGACGCTCGAAAGCCCAGATGGTAGAGGAAATGCCGAAAAGTCTTCGACGGCAGCGGACACAAGTCTTGCCTCTTTAGGCGGACCCACACACGGCCAACTTATGATAAAGTATGATAAGCGCCAACAGCCGGGCTAGCAAAGCAGTCCGCCGTAGATGCAGATGCAATCCGTAGTGCGCACTGCAGTCGGCGTTGCCTACTTCTGATTGAGCCTTACATGGGGAGTGCTTGGAACAGCGCCGCTGCCGCAAAGTACACGAGAGGGAGGTAAACAAACCGGCAACGCTAATCTCTCATTGCCTCAGTCTTTGGCGTTTTGCTTGGATGTGTGATTGTCTGTGTCCGCCGGTTTCTCTGCTTCTTAGAGAAAGCGAACCAATGCCACGCAGATACAGTAAACGGTAGAAAAAGAACACAGACTGAGAAAGAGAAAAAAACAGACACACACAAGAAAGCAGGCAAACGCACACGGATAGCGATGTAAGGCTAAAAATCGCACCGCCTGCTTCCCGCGCGCGTAGGAGAGAAATACTTGCGGACGGGAGGCAGATGTAAGGGCAGCCTGAAAGAAGGGGAGGGAAATAAACCAGCCTGCGTTCATAACACACCCACGTTTTATATTTCTGCATGTATATATATACACACATAGGCATATGTATACATATATACGCACTACTTTATACAAACGTGTGCATATATATGCAAACACACACACATATACATGTATATAATCCAAAATCTGTGGCGCCATCGATTACGCAGGTGGCTAGAACACAGTGCATTGAAATATCAGTCTTATAGTTTCGATATTGTGAGTCGGTGTATACCTCATCCTCTTAATGGCAATTTAATGATGGCGCTCAGCTGGCACGTGTCGCTCGACTCAAGGCCAACTCAGGGTGTGGGCGTCCGTAGAAAGCGAGAGTGAGTACCCGCTTGCAATGAATAAACGCATCGATCAGTTATATATATATATAAAATATATATAATATATTTTATATATATATATATGGACTAATAAGTGTTCTGTATGCTGAATATATGCGAAACCTATATGTTTATACTTTTGTATTCGTCGACATACATAGTTATGTAGAGGCATCGTTGATATTGTGTATACAGTAATCTGTGGGTGTGTCATATAAAAGTTATGTACAGACACCGTTGATACTGTGTAACCATTGTGTGTCATACACAAGTATATGCATTCGTAATTGTAAACTCCACATTTTCAACCCCCAAACAGTTGAGGCGTTTACCCAAAACAAAACCGGTGATGCACTGGAGTCGTCCATCAAGGACGTCCGCAAACAGGAAGGGGTAACACCAAATGCCTTCAAGGAAAGGGGTTTATGCTCAAAATGCGGACGTCAACATCTGATTTTCGTAGCTACTGTTAAATCATTCAGACTGAGCCTTAAACATTAACTGCTGCCAGACAGCAGACGGTCGGCTCTGCGTTGGATTTAGAGTCCCTTTGCTGGACGCGGCAGTGGCAAAGTACCCCACTCTGTGGCATAGTTAGCCCTGCCTAGAGCTTAGAAAAAGATTTGCCCAGACTCTCCTATGAATTTCGATTCCCCAAGTGTAGCATGACGGTACTTTCTCTGTCTTTGCAATTTTGAATTGGTTGAGTGCCTGTGAATAAGACGAATCTTTTGAATCAGCTTTTAGCAAGTTTTTTGAACAACGAAGAAATAATTACAAATACGATACGATGGCGCATAGAATGCAATCTGCAAATAGTCTAATAAAGATATCGTAGCAGTTAAAAACAAATGGGCCTAAGCTGTCTAGAATTTCCTTAAGACCGTTCCAAACATGTGAATTAATTTAAAATTTGGCCGATTATGGTATAACTGTTACCATGTATGTGGCTGAACAGAGAAAGCACCATACGAGAGAGGATTTTTTGTTTAGGATTTAACAGATCTACCACGAAGTACAACAGTTTCTATTAGGTGTCACACCGGAAACCAGAAGTCATATTCTGTTTCTTAGCCATTAGTGTTTTTGGTCTAGGCTGAACAGACTTTATTTTCTGCAAAAGTCTAGTAGGCCTGCAGCTTGTATTATATGAAAACCAAAAAATCGACAGGAGCTTAAAATATCACGCCTACAGGAAGAGCAGATTTCGTAGCTATTTTAGAATCATACACGCATTTCTGTCGCCATGCCAACAAGCGGATGCGACGTCATGCTTTCGAAGCATGCTTTCGATCGCGCGTCTGGTGGTGAAAAACTACAAATCGACGAAAGGTAGCAACTTTCACATCGTCTTTTATTCATTCTAAGGCTAAGCAATGCCAAGTGTATTGCCCTGTCTATATTTTAGTAGTTGATTGATCATACATACAATACAGGAGCGAAAATGAGGAAACTGTATAGGTTTTTCGGTCGTAAGGTCTCGAATTAACAATTGCTTTTCCTCAAGCTCATACTCCATAGGGAATTGATTGATTTTGACCTCATTATGACTACAGTTATTCGCTAGTGTCGTTTATTGTGCTGCTACTAATGACCTTGTGCATAGTTTGCACGCTATAATTTGTACATAATTATATAGTAAACTGCATGAATGGGATGCAGGCGTTCTCTAGATGTGGTTATGTCTAGGCCTAAGGCTGTCTTGTTCGATTCGAAATGAATAAATCAAAGGCATCGGCTCGGCTTTCAGAGTCAGGAGTATGGGCGAATCCAGAAACTTGGAAAGGGGGTTAATAATTATTAGACCTAAGCCAGATCGTACCTTCTTTTGCCGAAAAGTTTCGACGACATTTTTAGTCTTCAGAATTTTAGGACCGATGTAGAGCCGTTTGGCGGCAAACTTTTTGATAACCTTCTCAGTCATCAGCACATTTTTGTTCTTAACCACCTGTTGTCACTTGTCACGCTTGAGTTTAGCCCTCCTCTGCTTCCCCTATGCCGATGCATTTGATTATAACTCTGGACAAGGATTCTATTCACATGAGTATAGAGCATAGTTCTAACTAATAGGCTTCCCAGTAAACCATCTTAAACTCATCTTTTTGATGTCTATTTGATGTCGTTTTTTTTGTTAACATATGGTTGACATCTAAACAGTGCGTCTTTTTGACGCGTGCTAGACGTCTTGCGGATAGTGCAACTTATTGTTTCGCGGTAGTCGCCAGATGTCGCATGGTGTAACATTGAAAGCGAGCTGATTTTGAAGTGTATTCTGTTAATTTCGACATCATTTAATGGAATAAACTGTTACTTGCCTATCGATTTTATTTCTTGCCTATCAATTTTTGTTTCTTGCCTATCGATTTTGTCCTGACTGAGCGCCTGTGAATAAGCTGGTTCCCGCGACTTAGCTTTCTTTGGGTGTTGTAGAAAAATTTGGGGTTTACGATCTTTCTTTATTGGCTTCCAGTGCGATTCTGACGCTGGTTGGACACCTTCCATCATCGAAGCTCGGCCGCCATCTTGGACGCATTTGTAAATAGCTTCTCCCTAAACCGTTTGAACGATGGGGAGCCCAGATTTATATCAGTTATATGGCATCTGCGTCAGAAGAATCAAGGATCATGCTTTTCGTATAATGGACCATCTTAATGAAACAATATCCCACTGAAAATCCGCACTTTAACAAAAAGAGGCAACACAAAAATCATTGAACCTCCTGATCTGTTAGATGACCGTGTTTCATTGCCTCTGAAGTTCCTAAAAACGCGCTATATAAATATCTAGATACAAAATGCATACGCATGGTATGCATTAGCTTGAATACCTATATGACAGAGGACATTATGGCGCATTAGAAGCCGTATTACTATGAGATTGGGTAAGGTATTGAGTAATGGTATTTTGCCAGAGATCAGTCGCTGGTCGCCAGAATTAGCCATTGTTACGCGACACCAGCAAGATAAGGACCTACCCGATCGCATCGAAGGTAGAGCCGAGAAGTCGGACGATCAGCCAAAAGATAAGGCGCGATTTCAAAGGGCGCCGACATCGGTAATTGATGGAGTTGGAAGATCACACGACGAGGGGATGGAATCAAGCGCAGAGAAGCATACCCATAGACATAGGAACAAAGATACAGGGTAGGACAGAGTCCATGATAAGGGTTCAGCAACAACCTTAGTCGTAGTGAGTAGAGTTGTTGCTGGGGATTACTAATAAGGGTGACAAGCAGTGCAAATGAATCTACACAAGGATGAGCAGAAGTAGCCCAGGGAAGAAGGGTTGCTGTACACGTCATAGCCCGGTGCTAGGACGACTCCGCCTCACAATGGGCCGGGAAGACAACGGCCGCAAGATCCGCCTCCATGTAACTGATAGTTCCTAAAGGGAAGATTTTAAGGGATAATAGGCAGAAATGCATTAGCCAATTACCTTCTGAATTAGCAGACAAGCTAAGGACAGAAAATTATATAAGCGTTGGGAAAGGTAATTTGGTAGTCTTGGCTGAGCTAAACTTTCTGAGTGAAGTTCGGGTGAGACACGACAGTACACAGACATAGACGACTGCGGACGATCATTGCTTCTTACATTGTAAGTATTCTGTTCTTTATATTAAATCTCGTAGCAAGCAGTGCTCCGTTCTTTCTAACTAGTTCCCCTAACTAGGTTATACTTACATGCATATGGCCCTATATGGCATAGTTCTTGTACATAGGCCTACTACATGATGTGGATGTCACATCGGATCTTTCCAAATATGAATCGTTCTGCAGTATGGCAATCAATAACCACGTTATTAAGCTTTTAACCTCTGCATTGTAGGTGCAAATGTAATGTAGTATACAAGTAAAAGTAACTCTCCGAAATTTCTCAGTGCCAAACAAAGCTGCATTAGAGAGACCAGCTTATACACCGGCGCTACATAAAATCAAGTCCACAAGAGCCAGGTTGTTTGGTCGTTTCGGTACCACGTCAGGATTCGGGGTCAAGCGCGGGGGAGACACGGTGGAATCGATGATGATAATGGTGGTCATACGATAGCCCATCGGCGTTCTAGTTCTAAACGCGCTATTGTATCCACAGCAGGCTATCTGCATCCATTTACTTCCAGCCACTTACGTACATGCTTATACAGACTACCCAACCGATGGCCAACATAGGCCTGCGATGCTGCTCTACATTTTTATAGCGCCTAAGAATTTAATAAGGAAACGGGGTAAGAAAGGGGTCAAGGGTCAAGACAGAGACAGCTGCTTGTAGGCTTAGTTCACCCTCACTCCCCATCGTCATGCAATATCATCGTAGACAACTATGACGCAAAAAATTACAGTATTGAGTATCGTAAAGAAATGCAGAGTAATAAAACATTTATAATATATAGCACCTTGAATGTTATCGAGCGTTGTGTACACGGCTATCGCTCGTGTGTATCTCTTATTTGTATAATCTCGTCTTAAAATCTTGTCCTGTGCGCGAAACGGGAATGTTCATTGCGGAAGAAGAAAATACATTGGAAGAACAGCCTAACATTATAGGAACATTAAATAGTTTAATTAAATAGGCTAATGTAATATAATATTATATAACGCATATTAGGGACCTCGAAATGCTGGTAGCATGCACACATGGTGCAAATGGTTGGAGCTTGGTGTTATCCGTTCTTCGGTTCGGCGTTGACGTCTCCGATGACAGTCACTAGGTAGAAGGCAGCGGCTAGGAGCAGGCCACCGAGTAAGTCACCGATGGCTGTCAGGTAGGGTATAGAGTAGTTATCAGGGTCGTTGCCCCGGCCCCACAGCCAGTGCACGATGAAGTTGGCGACGTACAGCAAAGTAGCCACCTATGCATAACACACAAAACTCTCAACGTTCGACCACACGAAGACAATAAGATATATGTCGTGAACTGAAGAAGATGGAAGTGAAAATTTCAAAGGCAAATTGTAGCATAAAGCAGGCGATAATGTGACCCAAACGCATTAGAGGCATACCTACCTGATCTTTGAATCTGGTTTTAAAATCGAATCTGCGGATCAGACCTGTTTAACCGATTTTGTTTATGATTAAACGCCTGTGGTGCAGCTGGTTCCTCTCTGCTGCCTTCGGTACGATCGACAAAGTAACACTCGTCGCGAGGCTGCAGAGACATTCGGCACTAGTGATGCTGCCCTGGATTCGATCTGCAGTTACTTGACGGATCAGTCACAACATGTCAACATTGGATCACCAGGGCCTCAGTCGTCTACCTGCGCATACGGGTCAGTCCTTGGCCCGATTCTTTCAGCGCTGTATGTGGCTCCAGTCGCCGGTGTCACTTTCGCACACACCATCAGTCACCATATGTATACCAATGACACACAACTTTACATAACGCTCGATCACACTGACTCCGAGGCCAACAATCTAACACGATGTACTGAAGCAGTACGCTGCTGGTTTCTAACAAACGGACTGTGCCTGAATCCAAAGATGTTTGAAGTCGCTGTCCATGCGACATTTCCTCACCAATAAAATCGATCGAGGACCTAGTGCACTCAATGTCTCCTGCTTAAATACCTCTTTAGCAAGTTGCATGCTCATGACAGCCTGTCACTGAGTATATGATTTGGTGCTGCGTGACTAGAACTAGAAGGTCAACAGCAGCTGCAGTGAACTTATGTCTAGGACTTCAAGATTCATCCCCTGCTGGCTCAAGACCCAGGCAACAATAAGTGTCATCGCAACTTACTGCATAGCTGCCGAGCATATGGAAAATTAAGTTTTTAATATAAAAATGAATAGAAGTGATGGTAAGGATTGGCTTATGTAAAGTGAATTGAGAGAATCTCAAGAACAGACGATCAGAAAGAACGTCAGTGGCAGCATATCATAATTGAAATCCTAAGAACAGACTTCTAATAAGACGACAAGGCAGCAATTTGGTCAGTCATGGGATCATCTACCAAAGCAATTGCCTGCCTGACTAAGATCTGGACGCCTTGCTGTCTGCCGGTCTATTTGTCGATATCTTATGTGCTCATTATTCCACGTGAAGTTCTTCTGATCCAGCCATCCCTCCTTTCGGTCGATAAGAAACTAATTAAGCCGCTGGCTGCATCTGTCCCTAAGCCATTAGCAGCACACAACTGCGTCTGGTATACATATCCACATTTTAGCCACAGAGAAAGAGATAGTTTGGCTATTTTAATACATCACAGATCATGTCCTCCGGTACACGGGCAAGTGTCTTCAGTGGTTCAACAAAGGCGGCTATCGTTCTTAGTGTCTTGTTATTATCTTACATATATCTTTTGGCTAAGAATTCCTGTATTGATCGGTCTTCACTGCGTAAACCGCTTCCTATTACCTGTGCTGCATTACCTGGATTACTGTGGCTGCCAGGTAGATGACTGCAAAGGTGGGCGTTATATTTGAGCATCCATTCTTCAGGTATTCGATTGTGAACATGAAGATGACGTGACCAGGTATTACCATCAGCATCAGCACCCTAGCCGTTTTAGACCCGGTTCCTATAGACAGGCATGTGACGCAACCAACTATAAACATGCAAATATTATGCAGATTTATTCAACTGTGGTTGTATAAGATACAGGTACGATCATACTACCACTGCGGGATTTCTTAACACTTTGTAAACAAATTATGTTAATATTGCTTTTACCATGAAACCGAAACTTTTTGGCTTCCATGTCCTTGACACACGCTTAAAGAAATTTTCACCAGGCTCAATAAAGACGTTACATAAATGGCTGATTATGTTATATTACGGACTAATATGCATGTCATTCGCATCAAAGCTAAGTACCTTATCCAGCAGCAGCAGCAGCAGCAGCAGCAGCAGCAGCAGCAGCAGCAGCAACAACAACAACAACAACAGCAGCAACAACAACAACAGCAACAACAACAACAACAGCAGCAACAACAACAAGAGAGCAGGCTGACGTTCAAACACTAAACAGTAAGCCCTACATTTTTGTTACATAATAAGGTAATTAGTTGAAAGAAATTGGCCTAATCAGTTTGGTCCGTGCATGATAAAGCTTAGGCCTAACGGTTTTACATTACAATTGCCTATGACCCTCTTCACCAAACGGCTTATAATATTAACCCCTTTTACATAGATGATCTTTACAATTTGAAGGATTTGAAACAGCCCATGGCATATATTTGCAAGTCTTAGCAGAAAAATACAAGATTATCTATAACATGATTAGACTTACTCTAAATGTATATACACTCAGATCTTCTGTCATATTGGCAATGTTTACAATAATTACTTCGGATGTAAGTATCTCGCCAATTAATGTAGCGCCTTTTAGATACTTCACAAAAGCGCTACTTCCGCTTGCCTAAATGGTACTAAAAGGTTCTAAAGAACAAAAAGTTAGTCAGTAAGCAAGCAGTGCTCAGTTATGTAGAAAAGTCACCATATATCTGCGAGAAGATCCTACAGTCGCAAGATAAACGCCTATCGGGACTACTGTCGATGGAGGAGCATAGTTAAAGAGCGACTGCCTTGCCTGACCTTGCCTTGAACCCCCGGAGAGACGAATGAACAGACCTTTGCCGAAGAAAGTCGTGAAGACGCTGGGGCAACAGTGAACCGCGTTGATCGGCAGAACTCCAGGTACAGAGGTGCGATGAAGAGCAGTCGCCAGACGACTTGCCTGGACGGCCACCAGGTTCCCCCCGACACCTGCAAACAACTAGACCAACAGTCACGTCATCTGTCGCCTCGACAATAATAATAACCCAAGAAATCATTAATTCATTCAATCATTCTTTCGTCCATGCATTCATTCATTCATCGGTAGATCGATCTTCAGTTAGCTGATCTTCAGAATCCTAAGGACCTTCAATAAGACTAAGTAGCTGACCGAACTCTTCTTGCCTATCGATCTTGTTTTGACTGAGCGCCTGTGAATGAACTGGTTCCCGTGACTTGGTTTTTGTTGGGCGCTGTAGAAATCTCGAGTATACGATTACGATTACGATAACAGAAAGCAAAGCAGTGCATATGCGACAACAAGGATCAATCGATCCTTCTGCCAGGTTCATATAATTCTAGAGAGACCAGCATAACTGCGATTCTATGCCCAGCAGGGAACCTTGCGGTTCTCTCTATAATGCTCTTCACAAGTCTCGTTACGACTGATGCCTTGTGAATTATGATAACGGCGCTATATAATCTTTAGATTACACATGAACATAACCGTGCAGTATAGAATATAGAATTATTGGCTTCCTTAGGAAATCCCTAGAGTTGTACGTGTATATGTAGGGAGCCGAATGGTCCAGCAGATGCGACGTGAGTATATTGTGATTGCAATAGCGGATTTATATAGCACATCTTCAAGACAGACGCATCAGAGGCGCTATATAACCTTTAGATTAAACATGAATAATAGGGTATACTTGCCATTGACGACCGGTTGAAAGACTGCGATTCCTTCGAACTTCTCGACGGCCATGTCTAGTACCAAGCCACCAACGCTGAATAACATCATAAGAACATCTTGAGTATTTATTCCGTCGCCATAGCAACAAATGTTCCCTCGGTAACACGGTTATGTGCGCACAGGTAACTAAGCTTGTTCAGCCGATACACTCAATTTGTCACTGGCACTAATGAGACCATTAGAAGGAAGAGGCCATAAGAAGCGTGGATGCTGAACATACCTGTGTAACGCAGTTGCGAAAAGCAAAAGCCGGAAAAAAACAATATAATTATATTAGAAAGAGATACATGCAGACAAAAAAGAGCTAGGCATGATTTTTCTAAGGAATAGCAGACAGACAGACATACATACAGACAGACAGACAGACAGACAGACAGACAGAACCGGTGCAAATGACCAGATACAAAAATTCCCCACAACACGCGCTAATAACGAGTTTGTTTGAAACAGCGTTACATAATTTCAAAGCTTCCTGCCTGTGAACGTAATATTACGCTGATTTGTCAGTAAATTTTAAGCGCGCATTTGTATTGGAATTTCCACGACGTCATACCGATGAACATCAAGTTGTAGCCTTATTTGTGCACGGTTTGATCACGTACTTGCGGTTACTGGGTGCGTCTAGTTGCCACACACTGATCACATGCGTTTGTCTGTTGGATGCGTCTATCGAACATGCATCGAACGCGTGGTAGGGGTGGTGTGATGTCGGCTGGTGCGAAATTTATCACATGGGCGTTCGCCAGAGAAACGACGCGCTTAAGTTGCAACGAGTCTTGGGCTGCTTTAGACCAGTCTGAACTGGTCTGCTGTCGCGGCAGGAAAAGCCTATAGAATGCGATCGCAAATGTATTATTAAGAGAGCGCGAAAAAGATGTTGTTGCGGTAGTCTGTTGTCTGCTCAATTGACACAGTTTGCGTTACAAATGTCGTTGGTAGATTCGCGCGTTTCGAAACTGTACAGTATTTTTACGCCTGTCGTACTGCTGTGCTTGAACTGTTCGCTTTATTATTTGATATAGAAAAAACAAAGATTGTGTTTTTTCTCTAGCTAACGCTATGCTACAAATCGGTCGCGTCGACAGTTCGAAACCCGATGGCTGACACTACGATAGATCGTCGGCACTGCCATAGCACATATATTTATGTGAACTAGCAGTGAGCATGAAAGAATCTCTACTTCGGAGCATTAGTGGCAACTGAAGAGCTCACCTACTGATTGCCATAGCACCGATAACAGGCACCCAACCGGTGCGTAGGACGTTGCGAGTGTAGTTGTGACGACTGGCAACAGCCCACCAGACAGGGGTCAGGGCCAACCAGAAGCACAGGAGAACTGGCGCCACCCACACGTGACTCTCTGCCGACGGAAACCAGAAATGAAACGACAAGACGACACACGTTTGCCTCTTACCACCACCACCACCACCACCACCACCACCACCACCACCACCACCACCACCACCACCACCACCACCACCACCACCACCACCACCACCACCACCACCACCACCACCACCACCACCACCACCACCACCACCACCAACACCAACACCAACACCAACACCAACACCAACACCACCAACACCACCAACACCACCAACACAACCACTACCAAAATCATCAACACTACCACCACCACCCACCACTTCCACCACCACCACCACCAGCATCAGGCAATAACCCCCTAAAACTCTCTACATACGGCCTGAAAAGAATAGACACCAGAATATTACGGCCCTGGCTTAAGAAGCGCTCGTTTGCACTGCTTTTACAGACTGCCGCCGAGGCAATACAATGTCTGTCCTCATAGATCCAAATGGCACATTTGAAACACGGTGTTGTGTAAGTATTAATACGAGCTCCAGCAAGTCCAGCAGCACCACCAGAGCCACTAGAACTGCCACCTTGCAATCATAGGTAGCAGTAGCTTACCCATGACGGTGAATAGAAGCATGGCGACGTTCGATAGTAGGGTTATGGTTGTCAGATCACCTAGACTTCCGCCGAAAGGTGTCGCCACATTATCCGGATTGATGTGGTACCTCCGAGAAATGAGAACGACGCCAACCATCACGGAACCTAAAACACACAGCAGAATCCATTCTTCTGAATCCATTCACCAGAATCCACTCATCGGACTCCATTCTTTAGAATTCGTTAATGAAAATTCACTGATCACAATCCATTCATCAAAATCTATTCATCCAAATCCGTTCATCACAATCCATTCATAAGAAAACACGCATCTGAATCAACCGCACGTCTAACCGAGTTCACGTTTATGGTGGTTAAACACCATAGGCTGTCTTGATCAGTACGGACGGACGGATGGACTGAAGGACGACCGGACGAACGAACAGATGAACTGATGGACAGACGAATAAATGAATGAACTGACGAAAGGTTGAATGGACAAACGGACGGACGAACGGACGAACGGACGGACAGAGGGATGAAGGGACGGAAGGAAGGACGCATGTTGAATAGATTTGTGGTATACGGTGTGTCGTGTGTCAGTGGAAGTCCTTGTTGTCCGTCTGTAAAGAAACTGAGCCGATGTGGCTGACCTAGAACGAGGCTGGCAACGGAGGCCGTGATGACGCTGCTGGTGCAGAGCAGGATGCCATGCAGAAGATCGAACTTTCTCGCGGGAATCCATCCGAGAAGTATAGCGACAATGGAAGCCATGAACGCAACAACGATCGACTGAACCTGTGAACAGAAGAAGGACAGGAATGGCAACGTCTATCGGTCAAACAGACAACGGGATTTTATTAGTCTATTCCATGGTCATATTATGTTCCCTTCTCCCATCTGTCCATGTTCAGGCTAGATTATATCATTGCACAGTTTAACTCCAGTCATACCTCGATCATTATTTAGATCATCGGATAGTTCTGACCATGTTGACTGGTTAGAAATTCTGGAACTCGCTTTCCCTTCCTCCAGTGCTTCGAGTTCTCTTATGTCAATTTGGTCTCGAATCAAATCTCATCTTAGTAAGACTGCTTATCCTCCCTGTCTGACTTCTTGCCTCGCTGATCATGATCACTCGGATCTCAACTGGATTTGTCTAAAGGAAGGATTATTATCACAGACTGCGTTGCACTTCGGAGAGACCTTCAATTTACGCCCCTTGCCTAAGTGATGCGCTGTTGGTAGGGCGACTCTGGATGTACAGTAAATGGTGCACTAGATGCAGTGTTTTCTTCTTTTGCACTGTATCGTGTGTTATGAAGCGGGATTTGTAACAGTCTCGCCGCGATGATCGTAATCGTGAACTCGAAATTTCTAAAGTGCTATTTAAAAGCTAAGCGCAGGGCACCAGCTTATTCACGAGCGCTGCGTCAAGTCCGTAGGGTTTTCCAAAGAGGCCATGTCAAGAACCAAGCCCAGTTGCCAGGAGATCAGAGTGAGGAGGGGTAAGGAAGCTAGGGTGGGTTGTGTTTAAGCTGAAATAGATAACACTTTATGTGTCCCGGTGATGAAAAGAGATCGGCGCCACTTCTGGATATTTGATCCAAATTTAATCATTACTCTTACTCTTGCCAGTCTTTAACTAACTTAGACATATCTATGCATAAATCTGTGAGAAGGTAGGCCAACTTACCTGAGTAAGCGCCAAGCTAGCACCAATCAGCTTTAGCTGCTCCTTTGTTGTATCCAAATGACCTAGATTGGCCTGGGTTAAAGAAAGAACTCACTTTTAGAAAAAATTAAGCTTGCGCTTACGAGACAAACGACACTCACCAAATCACATTGAAAGACAGATAATGTGATGATATTATGATGATGATGATGACGACGACGACAACGGCGATAATTCCGATGATCACTTTAGACCGTAATAGTTCTATTAATTTTCGTCGTATTTAGTAAAATTGGTTATATGGAATAAAGAAATCGGGCTTAACTGAAGAGATTTTCTCTGCAATCAATTCATCATGATTAACATGATTATTACTATCACCATGATCGTGATCATTATCATCATCATCATTATCATCGTCGTCGTCGTCATCATTTTCATATCTGTCTTCATAACCCACTCATATTCATCGTCATATTTTTCATCATCATTATCATAATTAGGGGTTAGGTAAATGACCTGAGTTGATAATCTCGATGCCTGTGTCATCTCCAGATTTCCTTTCAGTCCAAGTAACGATGGAACCAAGATGAAGATTTCACCAACTTCAAGAAAAACCTGCCAGTGCTGTTGAAAGAATTATTCAACAAACTCAATCTTACCAGCTTTTTAGCGAACCTAACCTATGAGATTTCAAAGTAGCACGGTTACAGCTCAAGCCTACTAGTTTTGTCGGTTCAGCCAATTCCATTTTGTCATCCCGGTCCAAATCAAAGTGCTTACCCACTTTAGTCTGATTTCGGGTCAGTCAGACCTTTTGAACTCCACCTATCCGACTCCGACTCCACCCCTCTAAAACCCTATATGATTTGCATATGGGGATGCGATAACAATTCAAAGTGACCAAGGATTGATACTTCATGTATTATGATAACGAAGCTAGTCTACAGATTATATTAACTTTCTAAAGGTTCAAGCGCATCGGCACAGGGGCCCATTCGAAAATCTGGAGGCTACAGGTGCTTTTGGCCTCTCACTTCGACCATAAAGATTTAAATTTTGGATACCTAAGTTTGGGTAAAAGCGTTAAAAGTGCAAAGTTAACGACGATGTGGAAGTTTGAAAGCCATCCACTCAAGTCTGCGAAATCAAAATTTTCGATAGACAGTGGCGGCTAACTTGTGGGTTCACTTGGGCCGAATGCAGCTTCCGGTGCTACCAATATGGCTACAAAGTCATACATTGCTTACTGAATCGAACCATATAAACTTACTTTAGGTTACATTTCTTTGAGATCAGATTACATTTAGTTCAGATTAGACTTCGCTTAGATGTCAATTTGAATTAGGTTATACTGTAGACGTGATGAAGAGCTGAGCTTTACCTGAACGATGTCTAGGACAATGCCAGCAAAGGCACATCCGAATCCAGCCATGATGAAAGGCAGGACGGTTTCCAGAAGAATCCGGAAGAACGTCTCTCCTGTGTCTGCGATAATCGCCGGCTGCCCTTCACCCTCAGCCGCTGATCCTTCGACGCTTCCACCCCCAACGATTTGGATCACCGTGGACGCAGTCAGACCTGGGGCTCCATTGTCCCCGATGTCGCGACTGATGGAATGGATTGGGTCCAGGTGTCCATTTGTCCAGACGTTCGTCTTCGTCCTTCCTTCTGCGGCGTCGCCACCAAAATGGGTCGTGATCGTGATGCTGGATCGACGAGGAGTCGTTGTCCTTGCCTCCAGGAACCCGTTCGTCTTCCCCTTGCCGTCCATCTGCCATCGTTCTGGGGACATTCCGGAAAAGCCATTCACCAGCTGCAGACTGGATCTTCGCGACCAGGTTGCGGAGTCACAGTGGGCGTCGCCCTCAGACTGTCGCCTGGGAGCCAGAGCAGACGGCGAATGGAAAGAAGGACGAAGACTGGAGGCATTCTGTGCGTTGGAATATCGGCGCTCACGCTGCACAGCCGATCTTTCTCTGCGTTCGGAGAAATGCCGCAGAATGCGACGCAGTGAAACACGATATCCCACCTCAGTCTTTCCGCCGCCCTTTGCCGCTCCACCTTTCCCCGCGTCCTTCGCTTCCTCTCGGTCCTTGACATTGGAATTCTTAGCCAATTCATTGCTCGATACTTCATCAGCACCTACTCCAGATTTAGCTTTTACACTCTGACCCTTCGTTCCGATCTGACTCTGTTCCAACGCCTCAGTCTGCCAGTCATCAGTGAAGCATTTATTTTCAAACGATTTTAGGTCAAGGAATACCTGAGGTGCCATCGATGCGGAAGCGTCGTCTTCTTTGTATATGCGGATTTTGTCTGTTTCGTCTCGGATCGGCGACTTCGGAATGCCGTTGGGTTTCTCCTGGAACTGGACACTGTGACCTCTGCTGCCTCTGGATGGACTCATATCCAGCTCTACTACCACTTCCATTCGCTCGTCGTCAATCAGATTCTGGTCTGAACCAGCCGGAGACAGCTCGATTCTCTCGTCTTTGTCGAGATCCACTGCGGAATAGAACTTCTCTCCATGCTCAAGTTGACCATCGGAGAAGGCCGTTTCGGCGTCACCCAGGTCCAATGCACAAGCGGCATTTTCATAGGCCCCGGTGTCCATTGCAGGAGACGGATCCTGCCGAGCCAAATCTAGCCAGTCGAAGCCCAGTCTCTCTTCTGCGGGGTAATGGTCCGCCAAATGCCCGCATTCGCCCCCTTGCTTCTCTGGATTCTTGCTTTCCATGGACGCCTTCATCAAAACCCGCCAGTCTCAGAATCTGACGTCTGCAGGTCTGTTGAAAACCAGCTGCGGCTGACAACGGTTGTTGATTGCTGCGTGTAGTAGTATCACGTTTATCTTTCTGGAGGACATACACCGCAGACGCTTATCGGTCACAGTCCAAGACCTCTGAAGGCGTATCTAGCCACGCTCTCCAGGATTCGAACCGTAGACGCTGGAAGTTGTCGTCCGGAAGGTTGAACTTTTGTTCCTTTGCGCAATCTCCCATCGGATTCTCGACGACGAAGATCGGTCGGTCTGCGTTCGACTCTGCTTTGACCATCGACTGCAACTCGCTTCTCATTCGTGGCGAGAGGTGACCGCAGCCGCTGAAGCCTTTCTCGTTTACGACGATGCTCTCGCGTACACCTGCACACAGCCAACCAATTCACTCACCGGCACATCTACCTGCACAGGTGCCTTTCAATTTATAGGTGTCTCGCGTGCTGCCAACCTATTAATTCGTCTGTCAACGCTCATAGGCGCTCGGAAATTACGAATTACACGCCGAGGATTCAGTGCCGAGTCAGATTTCAAGTGATTTTAAACCCATTATACGGTCGCAATTGAAACCAGCCTCTGCAACTCCTGCACACTTAGGCACAGGCCCTGTGCATTAACATAATTGCACAGGGCTGCATGAGGCGGATGCATAGTGCAGGCCCCAAGCGTGTAGTATGTGTGCTGTGCACGTGTACAGGTAAGTTCATGTTCAAACTTGACTTTAGCTAGCTCATCAGAAGATGGCAAATAAATGCATGCATAGAACTTCTTGAGTTTCTTTTACTATCTTTCTTCCGTATGACAATAATCTTTCCTCATCTGTCTCCCTTCCTCCCCATCTATTGTTCTGTCTCTCTGCGTCTCGCTCCCTCTTCCAGTCATTCTCACTGTCTCTTCGTCGATAACTCTCAGACCTCTTCCTTCCACGGTTACTCGGTGTTCGCATGCATGAATAGCAGCCAGATTTTACCATGATCCAGGTATTGTATGGCGTTTGATTATTATCGTTATTCAGTTATATCTGATTATTGTTAATCAGATGCATATGTGCTAATTTATGAATTCGCCTCGAAAGCGCGTGTGATAGAAAAAGATAAGTCTTCAGTTGTTTACGAAATTAGATAAGAGGATGAGAAGACTTTCCCAAAGCCGATGGCAGTGAATTCCACAGATGAGGGAGGGCCAGTGTGCGAACGGGCACGGAAACCACAGGTCTTTTTAGTAACTTGTGACAAACGACTGGCCAAAGGAAGCTGATCTGAAGTTTGTCCTGGTGGGATTAAGTTTGAGTGGAATGGTGAGGGCCTGTTGTAAGTCGTCGAGAAGTTTTGAGGACAGAAACCCACTTCTACCTTAATTTTTGAGGTAATTCTTTTAGCCATCAAGATTTTTGTGACATTTTCATTTTCTTTTCTTTTCGCCTCCTTTATTTTCCTTATCTTACTAATATAGCCGGTTTTACTTCACTATTTCTTTGGGAAACCTCGCTGGAATCTGTTGAGGAGGGCAATTCATGGCATGCCCTTAAATCAAATGGGGTCATGACCGCATTACCCTTCCTGAATCCGCCCTCTGTTTTAACATCAGTTCGAAAGGTTGGATTGCAAATCGTACATATTCACTCGTTTAAATCCATCTCTGAAATGGCACTGACCAGCTGAAGTGAGCCACGACATGTAGGAAAAGGGAAACGAAGGCAGGAGACACGGAGGATGTGAAAATGAATGGAGATAAATGACAATTATACTATATTCAAAAAGTTGTATAGAGCTATATCAAGAAAACGTTCCATCAGATGTTCCCGATCGGATATTAGACCACAACCGAGCATTAAGTGCTTTCATAGGTCTTTGAAAGACGCACTGGAAATAGCTAGATAGACACATGCATAAAAGTTTTCAAAGGTTGACGAAGCGAAGCTTAGAAAGGCGTGGAAGACTTTCTACTAAAGGTTTGTACTCTAAAAGTGCAGGAAAACTGAACCCTAATCATCTCCGACCTTTTATAACTAAACTGACCGACATTAGCATCGTATTGTTATGTAGCTAACACGTGACCTTAAAATGGATCACGACTTCTTATTTACGGTACTGTTGGCCGATTTATTTGATTTATTTGCCAAAAAACAGAACAATTGGAGAAACTAATGCCCCGATTGACATCACATCCTGCTTCTCATTTCATTAGTAACGCCAGTAATAAAACAACGTACGTAATCGATTCTGAACCTGGGATCCTATGACGCGCATGCGTACTGCGCTCATGGAGGCGTCTACTGAATCCGTATAATGAGCCGAGCCAATGGCACAATTCGTCACTCGACAATGAACAGCCGTAAGTCGATGCTTCCCTTAACTCCGCTCAGCCCATCGCACGGGGGAGGCGAGGGTGGTGCCGACGGTCGTCCGTCTCCTTTCTGGATTTCCCGGAATTTTAATTCAGTCGCATGACAACGCAGATCCGCCACCGAAGGGAAGGTGGGGGTAAGGGAGGGAGGATCAACTACATAGTAGGTCGGAGAACAGTACCTGCTTAATTCATTATGGTTGCTGAAGCAAGCATATGCCCTCACAATAATGATAATGATAATGATGATGATAGTAGTAATAATAATAATAATAATAACAATAATAATAATAATAAATATAATAATAATATTAGTAATAGTAGTAACAATAATAATAATAATAAAAATAAATAAATAATAATAATAATAACAGATATCATATATAGGCATAGGTATCATATATCGTGATCACAGGTACCTTGGGCAAAAATAATAATAATAGTACATACATACATGCACACATACATAGATACATACATACATACATGCATGCATACATACATACATACATACCGAGCTAGAAAGTGCGCTATATGAATTGCGTGATTCAGAGCATATTGGCAAAGGCGCTTAGTATTAACTGCTATCCCTAGATTGAGTCAGCCTCCTGGCCAGCATATCCGTTGGAAGAGCAGAGAGCTATTTTAGCACCTAGCACTCTGCATGTCAGTCATGGAGTAAGGGGTATACTGGATAGACATCCGGATAACCAAATATGGCCATGTTAGAACCAAATGTAAATGTATAAGTTTTATATAGCGACCGTATAGCCTCGACCCTGCTCATTTTGCAATGAATTTATCGGGTGAGGTCCTTCACCACAGCTGCCCGTTTGAATGAGCGCCACGCCATTTAAGGTCCCCGTGCACGGACCGTACTAGCCCGAGGTTGAAATCTCTGAAATAAGCCACGACTGGGACGCGAACCTGGGATCCTCACGGACAGAGGCTCCTTGGCGTACGCACTTAACGTTGTAGCTAACTATGGATATGGAGTCCAATTCTGGGCTAGTGAAAGGCGCATGGCGGCCTAGAGCAGTTTGACCAGAGGCCTCAAGTATTCTAGCTAGAAATAACTTGGAGAATGCGCACACGGGGCAGTTGGAAGGAATCGGACAGTGCAGACGGTTCAACCAGAAGCGGAGAAGACGGAAGACGATGATGACGGAGATGACGAGAACCGCCCTAGATCATAGAATTTATGTAGAACTCAATTAAAGGGAATGCATTAGGGATTAGATTAGATTAAGCCGAGTGCTGTCGAATTCACATGCAATCTCTGTACAATCGTATAACCTGAACGTAAATGTATTAAATCATTATTTTATATTAACCTATTGTCTTATTATTCATTCATTATTAGAGCATTCGTGTAGCGCCTCTTCAAGGGCATAACTACTTCGAATCATCAACTTCTAATGCGCCAGACCTTAATATTCCACGTGCCACTAAGAACGCACAGTTTGTGAGCATATAGTCATTCCCAGTAAATAGAATACAAGGCCGGAACCATTTAGGCAGCATAGCGCCTAGGCAACATATACATACATAAATACATACATACATACATACACACATACATACACACATACGTGCTTATATGCATAAAGTTCTCAAAGCCTCTTTCGCATCAACAGGTTAGCTGGTGATCACTTGGTTTTAGTCATGGACAGAAGAGACATAGGGATAAACACAGCACATGATCTGCTCAAACGGAAGAAAAGACGAAATCCGTCGCTACCGGATGGCCTTGACCTGACCCTATACCTCCTCAGAAATAACTCCACCCCAAAATACATAGGCCTATATGCAAACTAGCTGGTCATAGATGACCCACAACCCAGAACTGTAATTATATTCCTCGGCTGCAAACATTAGCTCTAGTCCTTTGCAATTTCCTGGTTGAATAATCCTTGTCTGCTGTCGCAGTTTGCTACACGTGATTCTGTTATATGGCGGCTCAAATGAAGGCCACTGATGCGCCTAATTTCTTCTAAACTTTAACTTGACCTCGAACCGACCTAATTCTGCGTTGCCGGGGCGCAGGCGAATAACCTAATTCCGCCAAGATTTCGTCAGGCGCTAAAGAAATGCCGAGACTGCATCTTGCGCTTACGTTACATTACGTGCGTAAGAACTGTCGGCAGACGACTAACCTTGTAAGGCGCAACTGTCTGCGAAATCGCGGAGCATTTGAGACCGGAAGCAATGGCTGATACTAATCTCGTAAGATGGCGATTTCCAGAAGAGCTGGACGAGGATTGGCCGACGATGGATCGAGTTTGACGACTAGTGTATACCTATACGTTCAGTCATACGAGTGGATGCCTTTGCAGCAGCAACTGAACGCGAACGAAGAGTCCGCCAACGCCAGTCACTGACCACAGACGCGCTCAATATTTGAACAACCATTTGAATCGATTGCCAAGTGAAAATATCAGTTTAACTAAAAGCAGCGCTCCCGGGTAATTGTCAAGGGCAACAGATCTGAAGTGAAACCGTTCTGGATTTTCCCAACAGGAGGGGGCATCGGTGGGGTGGAGCTACCGGTGGGGGCCAGTTGGATGCCAGGGTTTGCTGAAAACTGAGAATGCTCTAAAATGTTTTCGCACCGAGGAACGAATTGATGAGATTTGAATTGGAGCTACTACACGATTTGTTCACCTCAATTAACTCAAGTTAAAGCACAACAGTTTAAACACAATCACTATTTAAACCATATAGAATACGAAGTCAGTGCATATACTTAAGAAGCGCAAGTTTACGATTGTCGTGCACAGAGTCGAACTTGTCCACATTAATCGACTCTGCACGAACGGATAAAACTGACAGCATTGCAATATTGCTTAAATGAATGTCAGACATGGTGCTTCGCAGAGGTATTTTAATTAATTTTAGAGCAGAATAGCTTCGTTCACATGCTGCTGAAATTACCGATAAAAACGCCTACGTTTAAGTCAGTGCATATCATGAAAAGCAAGTTTAAGCCTATATGGTTCGACTCAACAAGCACTGTCTGTCATTTTAGCTGTAGCAAATAGCTCACTTGTGGAATTTCATGGCTGATGACTTCAACACTGATGTAATATAAATACGCAAAAGTTTGAATTTTATCCTAATTTTAAAAAGACATATGTTTTGGCATTAATGATTGCATGTCAATCATAACAGTAAGTGAGTGGTCAGAGAATCAACCGTCTCTTTAATACGCAAATGATACAGTCAATAACCGGATAGAGGCAACATTTTCAAGCATTTATACATCAGTGCATCTAAATGATCACGAATATTACTGCATGCAATTGTACGACATATCCACCTAGTTTCACTTTGATGCTGGAGTTGGCTCACCCGATCTTCTGGATATAATAACTCACTTTGTGCTTCAACCCATTTCTTATGTATAATAAGAGAACTTGAAGTAAAAACGTATATCCTTTCAAGTATTGCAACATATCCCTAGCCTCTTGAACAGATTTACATGCATCAATCAAAGTCAAATTCAATTCATGTGCTTCGCAGTGAACGTAAATGGCTAATGGAGCTGACTGCTTTGCAATCTGCTGGACATCCTTATGTACACCCCTAACTCCACTAGCACCAATATAATCTTGACCTATATTATACATGAGCAAATGTGTCCGCTTACCGATTCAATGTAACTGTAAATGAAAGGCAAATCGCGCACATTTCTCAACGCCACATAAAAGCCGTGTCAATGAACAGCTTAATAACGCAATCAAATATTACTCTCGTTTAATCACAGCTTAATGAAATCATGTTGTTAGGTCAATTTCAATGCCACGGTAGCAATCCAGAGATGACAAGACAGTCACTGCAAAGCCGTGTTCCGTCAGACGTCGAGCATCGGAATGGTTTCGCGCACACATACTATTTCCCAGCAGTCTATGGTCTGGCGTTCGATCGGTTGGCTTGACGAGCCGATCAGTCTGCGTGCAGGTTACGGAGGCTGCTGCTGCTGCTGCTGCTGGTGCCGAGGCTTGGACCAGAACATCACTGGTCTAGGCAAAATAGGATGGGTGCCCAACGAAAGATGCGGGCCTGGGCTCGCTGGCCGATGCCGTGCTACAGTCATCAAAGCAGAACAGCAACGGGGACAGGGAGGGAGGCAGGGAGGGATGGAACAAGCGAGGGCGGCTGGCGTCATTATGATGAAGGCCCATGTCATGTTGCGTCGCAAGGTTACCGAGGTCAACGGACATCCCTGAAGGCAGATACGATTCAGGACGACACACGACAAGTATCACAACGGCAACACACACTGACAGAGAAAACCGAGTGTCTAGCGCCGATGACTCTTTCCCAGCCCATTCGGATACCAAGGCTGCACAGGAGCGGCCGCCTGACGTATCTCTTAGTTCCGATTGCTCTTCTTACTCATAACCTTCGTTGTTTTTTCAACAGCTGGAAGTCATCGAGTCAATACCGGCTGTACAGTAGCGTATCAGAAGAGACACCGATCAGCGAAGTTTAAGGAAGGTGTGCTCCTTCGTATGGTAGAAGGAACCGAGATGCACGGTAAGCACAGGGTAGGGTTCCAGAATCCAGATGTCAGCGACTTTGATGCATTCACAGCAACAGAGCTCCACTGAAATTCCCATTGTAGGAAGACATTACCTTAAGAAGTCGACCCAATGAACCTCGATGGCGTTAAACAGTGCAACTAATTTAAGAAATCTTTCTGTTCAGTGATAGCCTTAAATGCGGTGGTCCCTATTGTCGGCAGATTTAGGGTAGGAGGAACGTTGGAGTTAAGAGCTAATACGCCTATAGTCATGAACAAAACATGATGATTCAAAAGGTACCTAACCCTTTGCATGCTAGCTATAAGTGCAAAATTGAAAGTGGCATCTGGATTACTTTTTATCAGAGTGCATTTATCAAGAACCTGCAACAGTCGAGTTGTACAGTGAGATAAGGTCAACACTCTGATAGCCACATTATATGAGCCCCATTTGGCCCAAAGCTGGCCACCAGTTGCACAACATGGGCCACCTATGGACCCAATGAACATGACTGTATGGACGAGGAAAGCAGGACATATGTTGTAAAACAAGCCAAAAGTTCAAAATAAGAACACATCTCGTAACAGCATCCTTCTTCCATAATAAACTTCAAACAGACATCGGAAAGGGCAAATCGTTTGTAATCACAAATATTCGGAAAAAATTAACAAGTCTCAACCTTCCGTAGAATGAGCACAAAATAAACAAATGACAATCAATTAATTAATTAATTAAGCCCAGACTGCTAGACATGCACATCATTCCTTGGTATCAACATCTGCAAACAGCATTTGGTGGCATAAGTAAACCATGTCTAATGCAGTACAGCAAAGACCTCTAAGCAATACCTCCAGAATACTTAAAAGCAAAACCAATAAGCAACATTGGAAAAAGTTAGAAAACATTGACAACAAAACTGTCATAAAAGTAGACGTAAAGAATAAACTCATGGATGAAAATCAACCTTTAGAATTTGAAGTAAATCGGCTGTCATGAGCGTCTCAACTTGGTATGAAAGTTGTCCCTTACGGTTACTTGGCCAATTCCTTCTCCTGCACTCCACGCGAACCCCAACCAGAAACTACCTTTGGCAAAATGTCTCTGTAATCAGGCTGTTATCAGTTACGACAGATTCACACAATTACACAATTACTTAGTCACAAAGTTGTTTTGATGCTATTGCTGAATTTGCCAAATAATTCAACTACTGCAATACTATTTTATAAGCTTTTATTCAAGCTCCAGGCCAGTCTCAAAGCCACTGCTGCTGGTGCTGCTTGGCTGACTGTTGTAATTTCCAGGCTTGGTTTCGCATGGGCAAATTGCATGGACCGTCTCCACACAGAACTGAAGGCAAAATTCTGTTAAACATGTAAGTCTACTTGGCTGGCTTGCTGTACTTCAGTGAATGTACAGTACAGAGCTAGGCAACCCTATTTTCCCATTTCCAGGTTGCAGAACTCTGCTTTGCCATGCAGGGTTATCTGCATCGTCCCCAACTGTAAACTTTGACTGTGGAAGAACAGGTTATTGTGTTAACAAGAATGCCCAAGATTTTCTCTGCCTTCAAACTTTCAAAGGCTAAAAGCATAATGTTCAAAGGAGAATTGGGATTTTGGGTTAGTCCGAAATGCTGTGAGGAGTTTCCTTGAAGTAGGGCTATAAGAAAATATTCAACTACACTTCATTCCATTACATCACTGACATCTTTCCCAACTTTGTTTTAAAGGAACTGGAATACATGAACAACTGCAAAAAATTTAATCTTCAAGTTGTGACACGATAACATAATAAAGCATCTTCAATTTTCAAACTTCAAGATCCAGTTGACAAGAACCTATTTCATAAGAAAAAAACATACTGGGTGGTGCAAAAGTGGAAGAGAAGAGCTTGTCATAGCATAATCCAACAAATTCTACAGCACTCGAAACATAACACACCCAACAGCAGACAGCATACTAACTCAAAGCTACAGCACAGCAGTCACAGCCCAAAAAAATTAGTCCTAAATTTTGCACTAGCTGGCTTTGTTCAATCTAGGCTAAGCATTGTAGATAACATAAAACCAAGGCAGAAAGGATACCTTACGATGCGACCGAAAAGTCTATAACAGCCTTCTGAAATACAGTCTAGCCAAGAGCTCTTATGTTCTGGTATACAACCCTGCCAAGATATCTTTCACCAAACTTACGCATATCTTGATGCCAACAGCAACAAAAGCAGATTTGACTCAGTAATTGCCATTTCTGTGTCAAACCATTCCACAAATAAACCTAAACAAAATATAACAACTGAGCCACAGGGCCAAATAACTAAAAAAATACAAGTGGCATGATCAGAATAGGCTTGACATGTTTGATTTTCAGCTTACGAACGCTTTGCAGATATGTTGCGAAACACCACCAGTTGCCCATTTTGCATACAAGGACAGTGGATAAATAAAAGGTAAGGGCATCAGATATTTATCACTCAGACATGAAGTAAAAAAATTTGCCAAACAAGCTTGCATTGACTTCAGTTAAATACAAGTAACAACAAATTAATGGATATGAAACAAACAAATAAACATATTAGAAGTATTCACCATGAAAATTTCTATGCCAAATCATTTAACAAAAAACCAATTACTTAAATTTAACACCAAAACAAAAAAAAGGAAATAACAAATTATGTATCTAAGCATGTTTGAATTGTCACAGCTATCAAAAATAGCTTCTAATGAAGTGGGATTGGACGTCTTTATAGGTGCCATACAAAAAAGTTAACAGACAGCAGTTATTAAACAACAGACCAATTATTCGTAAGTCTTTCCAATTTATTTATCAACATAATTATGAAAAATATTCTTATTTCTTCCATCTTTACTGCTGCCTCAAATCTACCGGAATGCTGATTTTCTGAGCTCTGCTACTGGTTGGTAAAATAATTTCCATGGCAATTTTTTTTAAATTCTCAATCTTTAACAATAAAAATCAAGAATAGCATATCAAAGCCATTATCCTAAAAACAAACTAAAAATTACCACAAAACTTCTTACAGCATGTAAAGATAGGAAAGATATTTAAAGCAAGGCTCCTTGTATGGTGATGGATAGTATAAAGCAGTATTTATTACCAACCCAGACAGATGGTGTCTTTCTGTCGTCTGTGCTTCAACACACAAAGTTTTTTGAAAGAAAACAGAAGAAAAGATGGTTCTCTGTCTTGACATCTTTTACAAGTTTTGACTGTCTTCTTTCCACCTTGAAAAAAGGAACCACCAGCACCGAATCTAGAACTCGCCTTCGAAGTGATGTCCAATCATATATACTGAAAGCGACTGTTATGCAACTGTTGTCTTAAAAACTGTATATACACCACGGCACCATAGATAATTATTTATACACAAAGCAAGAATGGCCAAGCAGTTTCAAATGAATTGTACAATCTATGTAGTACGGCAAACATAAATTCCTCGAAAAACAAGGACCACTGCTTCATCACAGCACTGCAATAAGGATACCACACCAAACCCAATATCCTAGTATTTACAAAGAAATGCAGGAATCAGCCAAGCACATGGATCAATAAGGAACCCTTTGGCAATGACTGGAGATCCTGCCTAACATAATTAACAGGCTGCTGAAATAAATGTCACAGTGTTACAACATTGTCTCTTATTAAACCAAGCAACTGGTTAACCACAGATTGACGATCACTTGGCCCCTCGGGTTTTTAACGAGCCTCTAAGTTCCAAATGTACATATGCACCATTTTGGATCTGTTCAACAGCCGTATCTACAGAGCACCTTGAGAGGAACTTAGAGAGCTAATCCAAAACTGATACACATCCAAACATACATGTCTGATGAACTGTCAACAAAAAACTTGGATTTTCATCCTAAAACGTGAACTTCTTCAGACAGAACTTCTTCCACTGAAGATGGTCTTGTTGCACTGCCTTGTTGTTGTTCCATTGGCAGTGATCTGATGAAAACACACAAAGCTTAAGATAAGCCATGGGTTCATTCAGGAACAAGAAGCTTAAAGAGACAGGTCATGACTTGATGAAGGAACAAGAAGCTTAAGAAGCAAGAAGCAAATTAGGTCGTCATTTGGTGAAGAAGGAGAAGAATAAACCATAAGAGATAGGCGTCGGCAGTGAGTGCACTCAAAATCAAAAACTCTCACATTTTCACTGATCACAGTTCTGTACAGCAGAGTAAGGACTATTTACAATTACCCGGTACTGCCCTTGTGCCAGCACACTCAGTAACCCCATGCCTATTAGGAAGTGAACAATACCCAATATACTCTAAAGTTCTGAACCGTCAGCGACAAGTTTGTGGTAAACTCTACTAATAACAGAGATTAAAATAAACATTCAGTACTAAACATCATACTATTGCTGTAGCTTTCCAAAATGGTCTAATGAAAGCAACAGCAATAACAGTGTTAAAAGTTAACAGTTTCAGATTTCACAAGTTGATTATTATTCAAGCTAAACCATTAAAATATCAGACTTTCAAAAACATTGTATGCTAAAACTTGTGGAAGTTGTTAAGGTTTGATTTACTAAGAGGTAAATGTAAAATAAATACAAAATAACACCTTCAATAAGCACAAGATTTTTAGGTTGAAAAGAAACACTTCACCTCACTGTTCATATTACATTACCCCTTGGAAGCAATTACTCTGACACTTACTTCATTCCTGTCCAAACCACAAATTGTACCTAGTGGACAAGTGAAGGTACTTGCAAACCACATTTTATACAGCCGTAAAAAGACGAAAATAAAATTTTTGTGTACAAAAGCTTTTAAACGAAGCAAGTAACTTCACACCTAGGGCAAACAAAAGGTCACACAACTTTCAATTTTTGATTTTTAACACCAGTCTGGCCGTTCTGCAAGCTTAAATGGCAGAAGTTATACTGAAAATGAACATGCTAGTGTTTCATTAGACTCCTAGCTAGTATATTGCTATGCGAGGTGATGAGGCCAAACTGTGTGAATGATTGCATTGTTAACACTGTGAGCTCATCTTAAATCATGCACCCTTTAATCTCTCACACTTTATTAATTATTATCAAACAGACATTTATAATGTGTGCAAATTAACAACAGCCTCGAATGCGCTTGCAGTGACCCTAAAAAAGTCCTATCGAGTACATATAGATTACTTATTAGAACTTACTAGGTGATAAGTACGAGCCTCATGTTTAGGAGTTCAGGATTTCTTCCTTACAATTTTGTGAAGAGGGAAAAATTACAGATTACTTTCAAATCATCTTAAAACGCTTACAGTGCTGAAATGGTGAGCAATTATCATAAGCATGTTTCTAATGTTTTGTAGTCTAACAGTAAAATATGTTAACATCTTGTCTTACTGCTGAAATGGTTAGCGATTAGTGTAAGCCTGTAAAACAGGAGTTACCATATGATCAGATAAATTCTTTCTTCATACCAGTTAAAAGAACACTATCCTATGTTCACATATGCACAAAGCAAATAGAAACACACACAAACACACGATGGAGGCCTTGACCAAAATGGATAACACTAGAATAACAAAGACAAACTGTTGCAAAAATAGCACATTTACATACTTTTAGTAAAAATGCAACTGAGTGCCTGAACAATGAGCCATAGTAACTGTAGTTGCAGTAACAACTGTAGCTTTAGCAACAGTGTAGCAGAGCACTTTGATGTCAAGCAATAGCAACCAGTTATAGCAACAGCTGTGTAGCTCTAGCAACAATGTAACAGTACTTTGATGTCAAGCAATAGCAACCACAGTTGTAGCAACAGCTGAGTAGCTCTAGCAACAATGTAACACAGCACTTTGATGTCAAGCCATACCAACTGTAGTTGTACCAACAACTGTGTAAACTTATTTACAGTAAAACAATTTGCTTTGATGTCAAGCCAATAACCATAGTTCAACAACTTCAACACTGTACCCGTACATGATATACACCAAAGTATCATAATACCTTTACTAATTTTTTGTACTGATTACACCAAAGTATCGATACACTGTAATACCTCATGCATCATTTTGTACTGTATTCACAAGGGTGCAACAATAACGTTTGTATTGTTTCATACTGATTCTGAAAACATAAAAGTATTGTGATAACCAGTGTACTGCTGTTTTGTACTGTATCTTAATACATTAATTAATACATTAATACTACATAAAAAACCAGACTTGATCCAGTCAAAGATGCCAGAGACTGAAGCGTGCATGGTGGAGATTTTGGCAGACTTATACCATGGAGAAGACAAAAGGAGGCACATAACAGTCTGAATTTAGGATACATGAGGGAAAAGCACATGCCATATGATATTTCTGCCTGCAAATGCAGCTAAAACTACAGAACAGCAAAACAGGATAAATTCGTGTAACAACAATGTTAAATCAGCATGGTATTCGTGTGATACATACTGGTTACACCCTTACAATAAAACATTGCAAAGAATCTCAATATGCAATTCTCTTAATAAATCTGAAAAATTACTGTGTTTACTGAAAACATCCATTCAGTTCAACAAACTGCTCTTACAAACCTACTGCTTTTAGCACATTCATCTTCTTCAGCTCAGCTTACCTCTGCCTGCACGCTGAAATACAACAGACTCAATACTGCATATGTCTGGAAACCATGTCCAATGCCAACATGTTATCACATGTCTTTTAAGAGCAGTCAACCTCCAAACTTGTAAGTGAGGCAATCAGAATTCCAAACATTGCACTGATTCTGCCAACATACCTATTTTTTTCACCCCATGAAAACCGGTCACAAAAGAAAGAACATCAGCCACTTGAGAAGATAATACAAACAACCAAACAAGCAGCAAACCCTCCATTTATGAATCAGAAGCAGCAATGCTGCTCATTTCTGAAAATCACTTCCAATGTCTGTCTCTGCCCTCCTGTCAATCAAGTCATGAACCAAAGACAGTTGAATTGAGGGTATTTTCTGTTCTGGAGTGTAAATCGATCAAAACCAACAAGAAACCAACATGCCTTTGGTTAAATGACTTTAAAACAACTTGACACACTCGACAAGCACGCCCAGTTTTCTTAGCTTAAGTATTTTACAAAAGCAGCATGGGTACAAACAGAAATTAGGCAGACTCATATGCTCAAGTCACAGACAACTTGAGCAAGCAGCAATGCAAACAGCAAGTGAGCAAATTCCAGCTCAAATACCTCATCACTTGAAGACAGATGCCCAAGATGCTTCATTCATACACTTCAACATCCACAGCCATCAGTAAAACCACTGTGCCATTCCACTCTTTTAATTATTCATAATCTTCAAATGGCACCACAGTGAAAATTCATCAAATTAAACAAAGTCTGCACTGCCCTGAAAAACATGATCCACTTAAAAATTGCACCAGCCAAGGCTGACAAATTATAGTCATGAAAGCACTAGTGTTTCAAGAGCCACACAGTGGAACATACCACATGTCACTCTAAACCTTTTACTTTACACCAACTGACAGAAAGTTAAAAGCCCAAAGCTGTGTATTCATAGGCGTTCGCGGTGACGTATGGTAGTCACTTTCATCACTTGATAGGAAGGTGCGGTTGAGCGTGGGTTCTGAAACACTTCGGTGGACTTTCGGCAGTGAGCGAACCAGGTTCTCCAAAGAAGCAAGAATCTGAATTCAACAGAAATTTTGAATGAAACCAAAAGCACATAAACGAAAGAAAATCCTAACCAAACATGTCGACAGCTACCTATTTTAAATGTATAACATCTTGTTCAAAGTCGGCATTAAGCTGTCTTAACTAGAGTTCACTTGGTAATATCCCAATGTTCTTTTCTGCCCAAAGCCAAGCTCTGCAATGACTTTTTCAACATTTTACTAGATTTTTTTGCAGTTTTGGATAGTGTTTTAACATGGAAAACCACTTCACATAGCCCAAACTCTGTGAACAATGCTGTGCTCAGACTTATATGCCTTCTGTGACTGGAAATATAAGAGATTCAGCAACAGCAAGCCAGAGTCTTTCGACTGGCATCGACCATCCACTGCAGATAAGTTTTCATCATCTAATGACTGTTTGGCCACCCTGATGACAAATGACACATTATTCCATCAGCCCAGGAAGCAACACTCAGTGAAGAAAACCGAGACCTGTAAATGCTTCTTCTTTTGGCTGTCGTCATTCCTCAAACTTGACACTGCACACTACTGAATTCTGGAGCTGTCATCAGTCAATCATGGATGAGACCCATTGGTCTGTTTCTACACGAGTGTGAGATGGCTGATGGAGACTTTGTTTGTGCATCACTCTCCTGTGAATGATGCTCAAACGTTCTGTCCTAATTTTGAACTGTTCGTCAGTTGGGCTGGCAAAAATGACATTAAGAGATTCTTAGAAGATGCTACATAAACGTCCAGATACGAACTAACTAATTCACCTGTGGAAACAATGGTCGTTCACTGGCATCAAATTTTATGCAGTCCTGCATCAGTCGTTTGAAGGCCCTAGGTGTATCAGATCTTGCGAGAGAGATGTCGGGCTTAAGGTACCCTTTGCCAACCATGAACAGAATCTATACATAAACAAGGCAAGCCATTGAAAGCAAGAACAATCAAATTAACAGCCACTGTTCAAGTTCATGTGAATCATTATTTTTACTCCCCAGGCCAACTCACAATAATGTACCTTTGTATTCACATTTCCCTACTCAACTTCCCTCCTCTGCCTTCTCTCCTCCTCCCTCCTCCTCTTCCTTCTATTCAGCATGGAAAAATGGTATCTGCCATCTGCCCCAGGAAGTATTTGACCATCAAGTATTTTACATATTTACCAGGCTTAACTCCATAGGTTGCACCTCTATCTTAACTCAATTATCCTAATTTGCCTGGATTTGCAACTTGGCTCATGGTATTTATGCAATTTGTCTTATTTGATAGCAATGCTAACAAAAGTCATTAGCTTATCTTTCTTTAACTCTTTGACCTATGAAACTTTAAAATTTATCACTATTAACTTTAGCGCTAAGTGTAGATAACAGCACTCGTGTACATAATAACTTTCTACAGCCCTGTTACTGAGGTAACAAATTAGCCAGATCAACATAAATAAAAGCAAAAAGCATCAAATTAAGCAGCCATACAATGTACTGTAGAGTTCTTATACAATCTTATATACAGCATTTAGATCATCTGTTCATGGTATTGTCTTCTTAAATAGCAATATTAATTTGGTGTAATTAGGTCATTTCTTCATGGTACTGTCCTAAATATCTTCCTAAATAACAATATTAATTTGGTGTAATTAGGTCATTTGTTCCTGGTATTGTCTTCACAAATAGCAATTCGGTGACCTGGTCTTTGTTATTGATGTTTGAGTAGGGCAGCTGTCCACTCATCAGCTCAAATAACACCACTCCAAACGCATAGACATCCGACTTAAATGAATATGGATTTTCATCCTTCATCCGGATTATTTCAGGAGACTGAAAAAATGAAATAAAACTTCTAAGTGCATGTATGTATAGATATGTAATATAGATGTATAACACATACACATGTGCATGATTAACATCAAGTGATAAATGGTAACCTAACCTCTTTATAATGCTACCTGTCATAACATACTATGTTACAACAAGGTTGGGCTATAATGAGCCGACACATTAAAGCTGATTTGGGGTCGTGCACTAAAAGATGCCCACAAAGAGAGGGAGGGAGGGAGGAAGGGATTACCCAAATCCGGACACAGAAGAGGGGGTTTTGCCCAATGAAGATGTCTGCAAGTTTTCTTTTTGTACTAAGTGATATTTTGTCCTATATATTTTCATCTTAAGTGATCTGCACTGTATGTAAGAACATGCATACACATGTATGCATGCATGTATCGGCATACATCAGAATGTAAGCATTAAGTAATACATATCAGTACTGTATATGTATGACAGTGGAGAAGAGATAATGTTCACACTCCTCAGAAGTGTGGTTTCAAGGGTTGAAGACCTTTTGGCTGAAGCACACACATAACCAGAGCAACTCAACAATCCTAGCAATTATGACTGTGTGTGTTATGAGATGGGAACTCCTTAAGGCCAAGTCAATTTCAGAGTTCAAAGTTTACAATTAGGTGCTTCCACAGAGATAAATGGAAGCAAGTGTCCATTTCATCACTTATGCTTACCATCCACAGAATGGATCCGGTTGGCTGTTGGAATTGATCTGAACCACTCCACCGGGTCTTCACAGTTGCCAAGCCAAAGTCACCAATTTTAATACAGTAATTATCTGCTAGAAATATATCTAAGCAAGTCAGACTTAATGAAAAATCATCTTTGTCAGTAACAATTCAACTGAAAACTAGTCTAATGACCATAGATGATCGATCAGCAAATGACAGACTGACTCATACACACAATCAGTCTCTCTTCAGGTTCCACTGAATGGTCACAATCATATCTGAGGTTCATTCGGATTCCCATGTCATCCATTTCCACTCTTCATAATGCTGGACAACTTCACATATTCTTCTTATCCATTTTGGCTTAACATAGAGCTACAAGTGCAGGACGCTAGTTGGCATTAAATGTTAACACCTCGTCTGGAATAAAACAAGGGATTGACATCTACTTCATATTCTAGCAACCGATAGAATCACACCTGACGTCTAACATTTAATTCTGGCTTCATCTCAAAGGTAAATTCATCCTACAGAAAAATTTGTTTACTGATAATCAAATCTGCCACTCTTAAAAATTGTGCTGGTAGTCTACCACAATGCACACAAAGAAACCCTCTAGAAAACTCAATTGGACATTTCTAGCAATCTGCAACATGAGCTTTTGGCCATTCTTTGCCTCTGCTCCATATGTGGATAAAAGCCATTTTGTTCAATCATGATATTCTATTGCCACATCGGGACAGCCTCAGAATAGTTTCTCTTGAAGAAGCGCCATACAAATTTGTGATTACAATTACAATTTGTTGCAATGTAAGGTAAGGTTAGGTCAGGTAATCACTAACTTATAACAAGCGACTATAAATTGGATCTCAGCGGTATGATCTGGGTTAACCCAATACAGACGAGTAGGTAGTGATTGGTAGTGTAGGTATCACGACGAGCAGGTAGTAATTGGTAGTGGGCATGTACTATTATCTAGACCACTCTCAGCCTATCGCAGACGTTATATTTTTGAAACCTTACATCAATTAGGCCAAGATATTATAATTAAGTACAGAAATAAGTGGAAGATATTTTTAGAATTCGGTTATAAACATAAAAATCGACCAATCAAATCGGACATTTAAATCACGAATTTAAATAACCCAAAATGGCGGCGTGTTGTTTTTGTGGCCTTACTGACGACGAAATTCGGCAAATTCTTGATGAATTTGCATCAGATGATGACAGTTTTGACTCATCTGACAATAAAAACCTGTCTTTTGCTACCAGTGAAGAAGATAAAGTGGTTTTGGCTAAAGAACATTCTGACATCGACACCGAATTAGACGGCTACGTATACATGCTAGCGGACCGTCAAACTGGGTCAGGCGGATGACTTGGGCGAGATAGACAGGACTGAACAAGTAGCAGATTTTCCCATTTGACCCCTAACTGTGCCATTTACAAGCGTCTGTGGCAGACCAGTCCCTGATGCACCATTTTTGAAATTTTTCTAACTGCTTTTGGATAAGCTTTTTTGATGTGCTAGTTGAACAGACCAGGCCTGCATGGTGAGTAGAGTAGGTCAAATGCACAGAAGGCAGGTAAACCCCACAGAATAAAATGGAAACCTACTTCTCCTCTAGCATCTTATTTTAGAGAACAAGATCAAGAATCCCAAAGGCTGCCCCAAGAAGGCTCAATATGAATGTGAAGCATGTAAAGTTGCTTTGTGCAAAGTTTTATGCTTCCACATTTGCAACGAGCAAAATCAGATAGTGGTTCTGTGGAGTGTAAGGAAGGTAAGCAATATAGCACATCGATACAAATTTTAAAATTTCCATTCTAAATTGTCCTCTTAGAACTGTTCAGTGCAGTCTATTGAGAAAGAGGAGTCGATTCAGGAGCTTCATCCATCTTCAAGGTGACCATCCAGTGCACTCAGGCATTCATAAAAATGGCCCTTTTGAGAGCTACCAAATATTTGAAAAGGAAACAAACTTCAGTGTGTTTGCCTCTCTGTGTGCCTGGCTTGTTGTAATGTTACTGTTGTCCTGTTGGTGTGCATGCTGCAGTGTTTTTGATGTCGTGGTTATATTACTATGTATGTGTTTGGGAGGTGATAGGGTGAGTAGGCAACATGAGTGCCCCAAAATTTTTCTATCAAAAACTGGACTGAAGGATTGAAAGAGTAGATAAAAAGCTAAAGAATGATTTAACCTCAAGTCTGTATGCCAAAAATTACCAAGATCTGATAAGTTAAAAATTTCTTACTTTTTAGGCATTTCTTGTTACTCCTCTGGTACGACTACTGTCTGCATACTAAAAATATTATATCTCCTTCATTTATGAAAATATTTTCAAACTTTTTGGAGGTTTTGTCTGATATTAATTGCTGCACAGTTCATGTGCTGACATTACATGAGTTGTCGCTGAAAATGTTTTCTATAGGGGTTTGAACATGAAAAAAGTTTTCAAATGGGGTGGGTACAGTTTGGGGCAACTATGAGTACCTCCAAAGATTTTTCTCAAAAACTGGAAACATGGTTTGAAAGAGGAAATAAAATGCTAAAGAATGATATTAACCTCAACTCTGTGTGTCAAAGAATGACCAAGATCTGATAAGTTGGACATTTCTTACTTTTCAGGTGTTTTCTTATATTTCCTTCAAATTGTACGACTTCATCTTACATACTAAAAATACTGTATCTCCTTCATTTATGAAAATATTTTCAAAATTCTTGTGAGGTTTTGTCTGGTATTGATTTCTGCACGATTTTTGTGCTGACACTACATATGTTGTCACTGAAATTAATTTTCCATAGGAGCCTGAACATGAAAAAAGTTTTAAACATGGGGTGGGGTACGGTTTGGGGCAACTTTGGGTACCCCAAAATTTTTTGTATCAAAAACTAGACGAATGGATGGGAAGAGGAGATGAAATGCTAAAGATTGATGGTAACCTCGTGTCTGTAGGTCAAGAACTGACTGAGATACAACAAGTTGAAAACTATTTAATTAATAGGCGTTTTCCGGTAAAAATCGCTCGTCGTCAGGGCCTAGGCGGAAAAATTTCTCTCGTCAGTTAAGGGTTAAAGAATCTATCAGCTGAGATGCAAACACAACAGCAATCCACCATCCACACAGACTTCCTAGATGGGTCACATGGTTAATTCAGAATGAATCATCAGCTGACATGAAGCACTGGGATTCAAAACCAGGAAGCAGTGGGAAAAGCCCAACGCATCAGCAGTCCACCATTATGCCACCCTATTCTGTGCATCATCAAAGCAAAATGCATCAAATTAAGCAGCCATACAATGCACTGAACAGTTCTTATGCAATCCTGTATACAGCATTTAGATCATTTGTTCATGGTATTGTCTTCCTAAATAGCAATATTAATTTGGTGTAATTAATTCATTTCTTCGTGTTATTTCACCACTATGCCACCCTATTCTGCGCAATATCAGTTACGTACCACTGAAATACTGTCACACTAACTGTTTCTGTTTATACTACTCAGCTACATACTAGAAGGATACTGTTTGACTTAAGATCACGATGAATGATGTTCTTCGCATGTAAGTAGCTAAAAGCACACAAAGTACAGACATTAACGTTAGCTGAAATTAATCCAAACTGGCAGCCATGAGTAAGAAGTTACAGACTTCATTTCTTTGCCTAACCATACGAGCATGAGTCTTCAGAACTTTCCCTTGCTGTCTGATCTTCCCACCAGTAGCATACGTGTTACAGCAGATACCAGTGAAACAGTACTCTTGAAATCTTTCAGTGTTAGCAGGGATTTGAACCTCTGACCTCTGGGTTGACAGTCCAGCACACTAACCAGTGACATTAAACACTTACCTTTATTTACTATGACACCGAGATATCTAATCAGAAACACTGGATGATGTTACAGTCTGCTCATCAAACTGACTATCATGAATATAATTACTACAACAATTGGCTTAGCAATTTCATCTTTCACATTCATCCACCTCCAAACAACATACTTGTAATGGTATATAACGCATGCAGTTGAATCAGATATTTACCTAGCACCACCTGAACGAAACTCCTCGGCAGTGCAGCAAACTGATCACAACGGTCCCACAGAAAACATAAAACAACTGATTCAGTTCCCTTAAACAAATGAAGCCATCGGACCGCTCATAGTCTTCAAACATGTGCCAACGGTTCTAATGCTAGTCTTGCAGAGCCCAAAGTAAATGTTTAGGCCTTTCAGGATTCACAGTTTTAGCTGTTAATAGTTAAGCTATGGTAAGGTAAGGCGCTATTATTATTATTATTATTATTATTAGCATTATTATTATACTGCATTTATTACGCACACACCATCAGTAAATCTAAATTTGAGGTGCAAAGCAGTTGTGAGTAAAGGACATGTTCAAGGTCCCTACACAGTATAGACCTCAGGGAAGACTTGAACCCATATTCTCCATGTTACAAGCCAATCAATCTAATCAATCGGCTACTGTGCCCCACAGGTACCACCTACAATACATAACTGCATCAATGATGGATTTTCAGCTAAATGTCAACAAGACAACAAGAAGAGGACCATCTTTCCTTATCACTTGACAAAGAATAGGGATATGAACCCAAGACCCAGAGGTGAAAGATCAATCCATAAACACCCATCCACTGGCAACGGATTGATTTCAAGAAGACCGTGAAGCTTCTTACTCTATGCCCTGAGCAGTCTGTCGAGCGATGTCTATGATCAGGGACATTTCGAATTTTACTTCATTGACGTGGAGATGTTTGTAGAGGCTTGAGCCTTCACACCATTGTGTTATGATTGCGAGGTAAGGAGCTGACGTACAACCCATGAAAAGCAGAACATTGGCATGTCGTGTTCTCCTACAGAAATAACAGTCCATGTCATAAATATAGGAAAAGGTAAAAATGGCATATTTGTCTAAAAGTCTCGAAAGAAATGATTAAGAAGAATGGTCCTGAGCTCAAAGAACCTGTTGGCTGAGGCACAAAAGTGACCACAGCAATCCAACAATAAAATGCATTCCTTAACCTCCCAACCTGCATCATTACTCATCTGTTAATGCCAGAGGAATGGAGGGCTGAGTGGGTGTCAGATACTTGGCATTCCATGCATGTTCACCCATCCAAGTACAGGTATTAACCAAGTTTGGTAATATTACTCAACTTCATTGTGCCTGCTAGTGCCAAGCCATCACCCAATGTGGGTAGCAGCTTGGAAAAGTTTTACATAAATATAAAAGTAATACTATGCAACATATATACATATACATATATATACACACATTATACATTATATATACAGGAACCTTCTTATAATGCTATCTTTGGAAGCCTTTTCATAACAAGAAAGTAAGATAAAACCCATTTATTAATTGCCTCTAGCAAAAATTATTCTCAACATATGGCCCATAGATCATAAGATCTTGTGACTAAAACGCAAAAAACACCAATTGATCTAACCATTACACAAATGTTAGTAATGTCACAGGTCAGCAAGAGGTTGCAAATAATTCATGTAATAACATTACATTCATGTGATGTTCAAAATTCAAACTCCAGAATGAGTTGTGAGAGGCTGCAGTGTTACCACAGGACCATCAATCAATCAATCAAAAAGGGCTACTGATAAGTAAACTAACTTGAGAACAGCAACTTCATTTTTGAAGGCTTCCAGTTGAGCAGGTGTTGGTTCTTTGACGTTCAGGCGCTTTATCGCAACTGGGCCATGCCACTGACCTCGATAAACTGTTCCAAAGGAACCTGACCCAATTCGAGGCCCAACAAAGATTTCCTCAAATGGAATTTCCCATTCTTCATTTGAATCTCGGCGAGATCTCTGCAGAAAACAAAGCATCCATCTAAAAATACAGAATTTCTTCCAGATCTTCTCATGTATTCTCTGTCTCATTCAAATTTTTAATTGAAATGAATATCAATTTAGTGTGTGCTGTAATAATTTTTGGAAAGAAACAACTCCCCTAAAATTAAACTGTAGGATTGGCACTTTGACATCCAGCCAAGTATATCTTCAAGTTAACATTTAACAGAAATTATCATTAGCAACAATCCAACCACATTTTATCTCGAAAAATCGTAGATAGATTAGTTTACACCTGAAATACGTACATTTTGAAGATCAGTTGGTACAACTGTTAGTTCACACATATCAGCAGCCATGATGGTTGCTGACTGGCCTTCTGTGTCAACAACGCATTAAGGACCCCCTTGTTTTACCATCAGGAACTGCATCAAGGACCCCCTTGTTTTACTATTAGGAACTGCCACTGATTTATCTTAGAGCACACCATTAAAATGCCACTACAGAAGTTATTAGATCACTTTAATGCTCACAAATTCAGACTCAGATTCACCAACCCTAGCACGAATGTGTCGCATCTTGACTTGATTCGTTGGAGATGTGTCGCTGCTCTGGCCACCAGTCTTGCTGGATCCAGTAAAGGTAATTGCACCATCTTCAGCTGGAGGAATACAAGGAACTGGAGCTAAATTGCGGTCCTCTCTACATAACTCCTACAAAATCAAGATACAGGAAACTGTAACTGCACAGTCCAATCTATTCCACCAAAACAAGTGATAAAACTAAGACACTGACAATGCTGCGTGCAAATCAATAATAGTCCAGCAGTTTTACTAGTTCATAAAAATCAGAGAATCTTATCTGAAGCACCGAAACCATTTACTAGAGGAATTAAATTGTAACACACATATGTTATAGAAATAATATCAAACATCAGCATTTAGCCACTGCACTCAACGTTAAGATATTGTAATGGGGGACTAGGTGGAAGTGACAAAAACTGGAATGATTTCTATGGCTATTACCTCTTGTTTTGCTGGCAACACCTAGTTTCGGTTTCTGCAAATGCTTGCAGTCTCCCAATATCACAACAGTAGGAATATGCATATGTCTATCGTCATGCTCATGTGCTTCACGATGCAGCTGACTAGTTTAGCACTGCTGACCTTTCCTTGAGGCAGTATCAAAAACTGACCAAAAAGTAGGAATAGCCAGCATAAAAAAGTGAAAATCACAGAAATCATACCATTCCAAAGAGTCCCCCATTCATAATTCTTGCTCAACACCGACATCTTCAGTGGCCAGAAGAGCCGCTATATTTCAGTCAAGTAAAGCCAAAACAATCTGTCTTGCACTGAAGCTCATTGAACATGACATGAGATTTCAAGAATAATGTGGATTTCATACGAATACAAATACAAGGCATTATTACAGCGATGATGGTTAGCGTTACCAGGCTGTTACATGACAACAGTAAAAATCATCTTTGCAGACACAGCACAGCTAAGCAAGCATAATTACGGTCTGTATCTACAATTAATTAATAAATCACAACTACACTAGTGATTATGTTTACCTGAAGCAAAGTGCCATCAAGGTTAGCCAAACGATTCACATTTGGCACAGATGTGGACCGCTGCTCAGCATAAGCTCGGCGGTTTGGCGTCTGTGTTGTAGACGACGGTGGGGCAGGCTGTGTGGCATAGTCAAAACCTCTAGACAACAAACTAAAACATCAACAAATTCTCATTACTTTCTGATCCCTCCCTTCTAAGCAAATGATGCTAAGACTTATCAGCAAAAATATGCAGACTAAGGAAATATCACTCTGAACTAAAGGCACAATGTACTGATTGACCTAAGGTCAGTTCTTAGCATGATAAAGAAACCTCAGATCCTTTGCAACTGAAATACGACTGAAAAGAACTTATCTTTCAACTTAGATCCTCATTCGTTGATACTAGGTCATTATTTACCGAATTAGACCTGATAAGATTAGCTTCTTCACCACTGAATTAGATCAAATCAGATAAGTTCTTCAGTCAGTGAATTAGATCTGATCCCATTTGATCCTGTGCAGCTTACTGCTTTGTGTGTTCACGTTTCTGCAGCTGATCGTCATCAACTGGGCCACAGATGAGGCCATCATCCTGCTGAGGGCAACGTGGATCAGCATGTTCAGCACATCGAGGATGGTATCGGGCCGTGCACGTTTGGCACTTGAGACCCTGAAAGACAAGCTTCCGACAGACGTCACAGAACGCCAATGTAAAGAATGTCTTGCGGATCTGTTAAGAACAAAACAATGTGCATTCAGCACATATAAGACAATTCTCCAATTAACAACATCAACATTGCACTTACATAGTTATTACTAATAGTAGCAGTAGCAGCTGCAGCAGTGACAGTAGTAGTAGTGGACATAAATTTAAAACAAACCCTGTACCACACATCAGTGTGAATCTGACGCATACATGATGCTCGCACGATCAGATACAGGCATGTCCTGCATGTTCTTATCCTCTGCAACTGACTAGAACTCCAATGTTGATGAAATAATGGCACAGGATCAGAGCAGTCTATGCATCATCACAATATTTTAACTACTACTTAAAACTTGTATAAGTGTTAAATTATGATTACCTCATTATCTCATACAGTCACTATCCAAGCATTATCACAAAAAGTTGCCAAAACAATCACTATAAAGCACCAAAAAGTGGTTTCATCAAAACATAACTTCAATTAGTTAATATTGTCGTTCCATGCCAGTGTAACCGTCATTTCAAAGCAGACCTCAGAACTGCGTTTGCACTTACAAAATTGTGTTGGATGCTGGTCGTTGGTGGAAATGCAATACTTTCCTTCAGTTCAATCACAAGCTCTTGTCCTGCCAGAAGTGCTATATCAGTATCCCATGTCACCATTGTATTGCTAACAGACACAACAACAAATATCAGAAAACCATAACAGTTCCCTTACATGAAATTCTACATCCAAGATTACAACTTCATTGCAACAGCAACATACAACTTATTTAGATGAGTTAGACAGCCTCTTTGCAGCAATTTCAAAACGTACTTAAAAGGTGCTATATTAAGTGTCTTGATACATACATAAATATTGCTTAACACGCAAAGATTTCAGTCCCATGGAAAATATCCAATACAATAACACATGTTGATTTATTTTTAACATCTAATAATGCTCATTCAACATGAAGTGGTCCTTTTTGGTCTGAGCTGCACTTCTGGCCTGTGTGCTGGTGGTCTTTGAGGCATGCACTATCGTGTTGCACATTTTAGCCTACATAATTAGTATAACCTTGCCAGCTCACAGCATCATGGGAAAATATTTTTATTGTAGAAAAGAATATTCAAGTAGGATGTAGCATTTATAATTTATACCTACTGCAGAGACTGCAGTAGATAACTGGCACCAGTTGTGGCCGATGTCAACCGAATCTGGCACTGATTGCTATTTATAGTTACTGGATAGCTACTGGTCACCGAGAGTTCAGATTATGGTTCAGTCAGGGCAAAAGACTGCACACACAAGAGGTGCTAAGGACTGTTATCGAATACTTCAACAAGGCTAAGCTACACTACTGTTAAAAGCCAAGGATACCTAGGACACATTGGCTCATTCGATCATTTATATAGCACCCTTCAAGAAACTACTCAGAAGCACTCCCAGCTCAGCTCTGGCAAAAGAGAATAGCCTTCCCTTGCTGAGAAAAGGTAGACCCACAGGTGCTGCATATACAGCCATGGAGCAAAGCAGACAATCATTAAATAGACTGCTGCTGACTGTTTATTGTAGTATTTTGGGGTGCTCAGTATAGTCAAATAAGCAGATGGAATCTTCATTGCTTGCATTCACACACTGATTTCTGAGTAATAACCAATGAATTATTTAAAACAGATTGACTCTGAGTTAAGTGATATACAAAACTATTAGCATTATTACATCTTACGGTCACCCTCTGGATATTTTGAAACATTCTGTAAAATTCTGTAAAATTCACAAATTTAGCGTTGGAACATTTATATACAAATATTCTCTGCCCTAACCAGAAATGCACCCAATTCACCATCGGCTAACGGCCAACAGTCAAAGCTGTATCAATCCAGTACTATTAATAAATATCATTGTAATCTGGGCTCCAAGATGATCTTATTCTCTGTAATGATTCATCTTTCGAAGCATAGCATTGTGCTCAGTGTATGATTTGAACTTTTAAGTTTGATTTCTAAAATTGTATCTTTAATTTTTTTTAATAACTTTAACAATTACTATCTTTTAAATTAATTACCCAGTGTCCATTTACAACTTGTTATTTACAAACACCCTCCTTGGTCATAATTAACAGAGGCTACAAAAAGACAAACACAAAAACTCTCTCAAAAACACAGAGCACAGTCGTACGGATGCAGCAGAAGATTTGGGCATCTGGCGTCATCTCAGTTCCATTTATCTTCTCCACCAGCGAAATAACCACTCCAAAATGACTTGACTGGGTTAGGATTCCATCCCTAACCACCACAGGCAAATACAAGTTTGGTAATGGTTCTATGTCACTTGTTAACCAGTAGAAAAAGTTCTGGTTCAACACCAATCCACACTGGAAACACGAAGGCAAAGGGAAGCTAAGCACTTCTCCGCTTCTCAGGCTCCTCCACTTCAGTAACGGCCTTGCTTCTCCAGCCTATTCAACCAAAAACATTCTTCGAATTCCCCAAATTCTCCTTCAGTTTGTTCTGTCATGCAGCAACTGACTTAACACCCTCTATAAAGTCGGCCTCATTTACCCTACACAACAGCCCGTTCACACCTTCCCACCAGCCAGGTCAAATATTCCACACACCAGGTAAGGTCTCAGAATTTGGCACATTCTATGACAGAATTAGTGAATTCGTCTTGTGTAGTTTTGCTTGAATATGTGTACACCATTACTATTGGTACACCCAATGATCTTTGCGTATCCACTAGCGCACCTGCTTAAACATGTATTAAACATTTAAAACACTCTAATTGAAAAGCTGGTTAAGACACAATTTGATTAACATGAAGTGTTCACACTAGTCCCAGAATTTCATTTTTAAATGATCTGCACTGTACTTCATTTGACTGTACGGCAACAGTAATGCCTTTGCTGTTTGACTTCTGTAGCTTACAGCCCTAATGTATCAATAAATTTGCCATATAAATAATGAAGTATGTTAAATTTCCTTAAATTCACAGTGATCAAAAGAAAGCTGCTATAAAGCACAATAGCAATAATAAACCAAACTAAAAAACGGCTAAATTTAGTTAGCTCTTATGTGCGAAAACGTTTGTTTTTATCACCTTGGCTGCCGATATACAATGCATTTATCAGCACTCAACTCTCGCAACCGCATTCCTTTAGCAAGTGCATCCTTGAGTGTCACACCAGGTCGCACTTGTATCTGTCAGTTGAAGCAAGACAGCAAAAAACAAAATCTCAAAGGTTATCATTAACAAACACAAGTTCAAAACAAAAGTTCAAAGATTATCATTAAGAAACATACCATTATATTTATTATTATTATTTAATAATATTAAATTATTATCACTTAATAATAATAAATATTAAACAGGCCACAAAAACCACAATACTCTGGTAGCTTGGTGCTTTGAATATGATGCTGGCACATACACAGTGCAGTTAAGCAATGCTGAGCATAGTTAGCACTTGGACAGTTGACCATTCATGCAGTATCAGGTCACCTGGGCTAATTCAGCACTTAATCCCTGTATCGTCTGTAAATGAATAACAGCACAAATCAGCAGGGTAAAAATATCCTCGTGCTTGATTGCAGTGGCCGTCCTTGTATTTCAGTGAAAAGATGCTAATCTTGTGGTGGTCGTAGAACCTAAATTATTGGAGTTGTGCCCAGTTGCCCTACAGAGTTTGTGCCTCTTGTCTGATCAACACTGCATGATGATGATGGGTGTTAGTGCAGGTTAATGAGTACAAAGGCAAATGGGCAGCAAAATGACTAACATGACCCCTCAAAAAAGATATCATAGTATATGCTGTTAAACCATTCTATTGTTGGAGCTGGGCTGGGAACATCTCTGGGTATACTACTTGAAGAGGCACTATATAAATGTTCTGAATGAATGAATGAATGCAATGCACAGTTTATGCTTAATGCTTATGCACATCTGTCTTGCAGGCTGTGCCTCATCTTACCTTAGGGAGCTGTGTGTCTTGGTGCCTGTATATAGCTGCCGATCCCTTCCCTCTGCCGCACAAGGTAGCCTAGTTGTCCCACCCACAAGAACTTCCACAGTGCAGCACTGAAGCTTAGCTGTGGTCAGTCCATCTTTATGGAATAGGTTGCCCAGTAACTTATGACTTAAACTCCTTGCACTTTCTCAGCCTGTTTTCCGTCAGTGCTAGAAAATCATTCTGTTTGTCTGTGGTCTTGCTTTGTTAGGTAGGGAGCATCTTTGGGAAGTTTCTCTTGATGTGGTGCTATACAAATCTGTGGTAACAACTACAGCTTAACATAATGATCTTATGTTTGCAGATCAGCATATTCATCGAATGACCAGAACCTCGGTACCCATTTGAAAGAGTCTGATAGGTGACATTTAACTAAAATTAAGACATGGTTGCGACTGTCCTGGATGATCCTCTTATTTATAAGCACTTTGCTTACCAGCCTTCTGCATATAACCACTTTTTAAAATTGGCTTTCGTGCCCCTTATTTAAAGACCAACTGCAGCCCCATTCAGTCTACGGAGAAAATAAGAAGTTTTTGATATAAAAAAGCTACCCTAGAAGTTATTAGAAGAATGCTTGCTTGTGCAAGGAAGCTTACCTGCATGCCTACTGTTTGCAGATTCTGTGTGCATAAGAAGGTATTGAAAGAAAGAAAGAAAGAAATAACAATAATCAAAGAATAGCATTTGATGTTGTCTCTGGTCTTTCAAGGATAGGTAAGTAACAAATTAGAAACTAGCAAAATGCACCCCAGAAATAAGTGCACTCCAGTAGAAAGATGACAAGATTCAATTGTAACTTTTACAGGATCTCAACAGTACTACACAAATGCATACAAACAGACAGATCTATGTTAGCCAAAACTCACTGAAGAAATCTGTTTATTCGGCAGGTAGCACTTAACAGTGTTCCTCAACGGACTTTTTGAGTTGAGGTTGCTGTTTGGAACAGTGGGCAAAGACACCACAGAGACGTCGTCAGGTTCATCGTTTTGAGACACAAACAGATCATCATCGTTCACTAGCGACTCCTGCAATTCCTGCTGCTTCAACTGCAGGTCATGGATCTTGTTCGTAAGCCCTTCATATTCCTGCAGCATAGCACAGTACAACAAATTTCAACACCGAATCAGTGCATTATGCATAATGAATCACAATGTATCATGGACATGTATAACATTTCTGGCTTATTAATTTATTCATTCCAGAACCTTACATCGACCGTCAACCATGGAATGGCTCAACTACCTACCGAATGCCTTTCCTGTGCATATCCGGCAGTTTCAACGATATCCGAATGCCTCATCATCTTCCACCTATGAGGGACTGCTGGACAATGAGACAACCATGAGCCATAAGAAGTGGATCACACTGCCTATCATCGTTCTTCATCCTCGATGCTACTTGCTTCTGGAACTCTGAACATGCCGTCATCTTTCAACTCTAGTTTGGAATCTGTTGCTATGGCTCTGTGTGTGTGCACGAGCTTGCCACTGTTATCTGTTATCTGAACAATGCTTGCTAACAGATAAATGTTCTGCTCTTAACCACATTTAACATCGTTATGGTTAGCACCGAGAGCACCTTTGATTAGTGTCTCTTTAAGCCATGATATACAAATATCTGATTACAATTACAATATGTAAGGGAATATGTAAGGTTGTCACAAAATGCGTTATATTTCGAGAGCTTGGCTAGTTTGTGGGATTTCTCGCCTTGCAGGCGGAAGTTATGCACAGAGAACGAGAAACAGACCGACTGTATAGAGGGTCTTAAATCAGTTGCTGGGTGACAGAGCAAACTGAAGAAGAATTCTGGGAATCTGAAGGATGTTTTCGGTTGGACGGACTGGAGAAGCAGGGCCCCAACTGAAGGAAGCTGAGAAACGCTTAGCTTCCTTACCTTCATCTTCATAAGTGTAGATATGTGTATACATGTATAATTACACACTGGTCTGCTAATTTATATGTATACTGGGTGTTAATGTTAAGCTTGTATAGTATATGCATTTAGAATATATATATATATATACTTATATATGTGATTGTGTGTGCATGTTTAAATTGAGGAGTCTATGCCATAGTAGTATATATGGTTTTGAGTGTTTGGCAAATTCTCATCTTAATTAAGATGCATAGTTATTATATATGTACAGCTGACATTGAGGAGATATGTAGATACATTTAAACAGTTGGAGGTCTCATGCACTGAGTTAGGCAAAAAATTGGCAATAGTTATGTACAGCTTGTATAGGTAGATATGCTGGTATATGTCATGTCACATGGTTAATATACGAAGTATTTCAGTTATGCTATGGACACTTGTCAGAGTTTAGGTGCTGTTTGTCTGGTATAGCATACTGTGATGCCGTGCAGTGATTAAGCTGCCCAAACACTCTGAATATGTTGGCATTATTGCAGGAAAAGAGCATGTTTATAATTGGGAGAATCATAGACTAACTCTTTCATTTATACAGAAGTATTTAACATCCATAAAACAAACAAGTCACCTTTTAGCAATCAGTCAATGAAATCGCTAAATCATTGAACCAACAGTCAAGCCTATTCTTAATCAAACCAGCATTGAATTAAGTAAGAATTAATGTTACACTTAATTTAAAAGACCTCCCTCGTTAGCGTGCTCATGCAACCTGCGTGTTGTGGCTTGATAGGCTTTAGCAATAAATCATCTCATCAAATGGATTTCCTTTCTGCTTGTTCTCTGTAGGACCTCCAACCGTAGTGATCACTGACGAATGCCCAGTACTTAAGGTACTTTGTCTCACTAGATTCTTTTCCTTTCATTTAAAGCTTCACTGGTTTTCTCAACAATGATGTCAAATGTAGTCTCTCACTTTCCCAGTTCACTTAACTCAAGCCAATCACAATTCAGAACTATGACAATCTCTGAATTGCAATGCCTCTGCTATCAGACCATGACCATCTGCTAACGATAACCCTTATTTCAGTTTTGCATACTCCAGTCAATTAATCTACCACTGCCCAATTTCGTGACAATGGCCTGCGACTAATTGTTCTACAGTCCAATGAATCACTTATCATTTGAAAGAACCGTTTATCTCACAGTCTGTTCTTGACTGATCCGGAGTTTATGGAGGACTTTTCAAGCGACATCCAATTGCTTCAACGGATCCCACATAACCACATAACCAAAGGAAAATAGCGTTGCCCTTTGCCATGCATTATTAAAAGTCGCCTGCTTCCAGTCAAATGACAAAGTCAGCTGTTAATTTCAGATTTCTTTAGCTGGTTCTCTGCCTTCTGTATAGTTCCAAAGCACAGTGTGCAGCTTTCCCACAACCTAACATTAAAATTTTCTGCCATATGATGCTGGTACATATTTACCTAAACACAAACATACATCTGGATGCTGGCCATTACATACTTAAACATGCCTATTTACACTAGACCTAGTGTCACATAATCTCCAGAAACAAACAAGCTAACAAACCTGATGTAGATAAAATGCAAACACAAGGAGAATCGCCACACATATCTTGTGCAATGGTTGACATGCAGAGTTTCTGTGAACTATGTAGGCTTATATGTTAAAAGGCTTCTTATCTGAATTAGGCTTCTTATCTGAATTAGGCTTCTTATCTGAATTAGGCTTCTTATCTGAATTAGGCTTCTTATCTGAATTAGGCTTCTTATCTGAATTTAATGTGCATGTCTTTTGAGAAGTTTACTGTGTGTCTAAATTTAGCCTGTGTTGATTAGTGTTGAACCAGAGCTTTAAAACCGGTTGACAAGTGACAAGGAACCATTGTCAAACTTGTTTCAGCATGTGGTCGCTACGGATGGAATCCCAACCCAATCAAGTGCCAGGCAGAGAAGACAAATGCAGCTGAGATGATGTGGGAAGCCTTTGTCTTCTACAGCATCCACCTGACAGTGCTTTGTGTTTTTGTGAGTTTGTTTTGGTGTATTTTCTTTGTAGGACAGTATGACAGTCACTGTTAATTATGACCAAAGGAGGGTCTTTGTAAACAGCAAGTTGTAAACAATCACTGAAAACAGAACCACTGAAAATAGAAACTGGATTTTGTTGTAATTATTATGAGTGCACGAATTCATGACGTGGGTGATATAAAAGAGAAAATTGCTAATGTGCTTCCCTGTATCAGATACAACCAACATTCAAATCTCATTGTGCTGTATGACACTGATATTTTGCTGTTAAGTCATGTAATTCCTAAACAAAAGGGTTAAATGTAGTCAAGCTTGTGCTTCCGTTGAAAGATCCGTCAAACCCAGAACCATGTTTCTAAGAAATATGTTGAAAGTAACAGTCAAAACTGAGACGTGGGAAAATGCGGGTTGGAGATCTGCATACCAGTAAGTGGGATACAGTACCTGATTGGTTACAGCACTTACCTTGTAATGTGAAAAGTATGAGTTCAAACAACCTCTGAGACGGTTACTGTCCTTCACTCACAGTGCCATTTATCGATGCTTAGTCATAAGATAGTCTTCTTTCTTCTTCTTTCCTTCCGGCTGGAATTAATCCGTCCTAAGGGAGGGGTCAGCCACATGGATCCTTCTTTTCCATTTGTTTCTATCTCCAGTATCTTCTTTCTTCAGTCTGAGGAGCTTTAGGTCTTGTTGAACCATGTCTCCCCATCTCTTCTTTGTCATCTCCAACTGTGGCATCAGTAAACCTCTGCTGTCATAATTCTCTTAATGCAGTTTTCCTCCTCTCTCCTCATCACATGACCATACCATCTCAACCTGGCTTCTCGTACTTTGTCATATATGCATGCCACTCCCAATATCTGTCTGATATACTCATTTTTTTCCTTGTCTTTCAGCGAGATTCCACGTATCCATCGCAGCCTTCTCATTTCTGTTCTCTCCAGCTTCTCCTTCTCTTTCGTCAATATCCAGGCTTCTGTTTCATATATATCATCACGGGTCTTATCATTGTTTTGTATACCTTTCCTCTGAGTTAAACTGGTATTTTGACATTGCATAATACACACAAGACAGTAGTAGTCACAAGATAGTAGAACTTAATAAGATAGTAGCACTTAATAAAAAAAGAAAAATAATACAGTGCGGACGCATTAACGCACTTCAGTTTTACCCGTGATTCCGCATAACGCGAAGTGGTCGTATGTCCCCCAAAGCTATTGACTTAACACGACGTGCCGGTTAACGCGTTTTACTACCGGGAATAAGGCTAATTAAAACAGTGGAGACGTACTCTGGCAGCTGTAACATTCCATTCATTCCCGAACTTGACATTAGTCGTACAAGCGGGAGGGTGTCTTACCACGGGAAGGAGCTAATTAGGGCAGGAGGGGTGGACAAAGAAGTCTGGCTGGAACCGGTTTTAACCGGTTAGGAGGGGGAATCGGCAGAACAAGGTAGGTATGGCCTGACCGGCGCGACCGCAGAGAGGTTGGCTGGCTGGGCGGCCAGCTGAGTAGAGACCTGCCTGCCGTGCGAAGAGGCAAAGAGGAGCTTGGCTGGAGGGAACAGCGCGGGATAGGGCAGTGTGGGCGACCGATTAGCAGAGGCGATATATTTCAACATTGTTCCGTTTAATGCGCGAACTGGTTTACACGCGGTTTCAAAGGTGTGTCCCCCCACGACTTCACGTTAACGAGTCCTCACTGTAATAATAATGAAATGAGCACTGAAGAACACATTTGTGCATTTTACCTACCAAACCAGCCATGACAAAGACATTTGCATGAACTCTGTGATCTAGTTATAACTGAAGAAACACTATATACTAGTAACATATGTTTATTAAAACATTGGCAGAATGTAAAAGGCAATAAGATGAAACACGCATTCCACACCTGAAACACATATGTCACACCATCACATTTAACTTGTCATATCTAAATATACAAGCATATACAAACAATTAAATAACATAGGCTTGTTTAGAATTCATTTTGTTGTCAAGACATGTAATTCCTAAACAAAAGGGTCGTCCAATTGTTGTCAAGCTTTTGCTTCCATTGAAACATCCTTCAAACCCAGAACCATGTTTCTAAACAAATTTCATATTTACACTTCATCTTCAGTGGTTGATGAGATATGTTTATACCCTGAAAGGGTGAAATGGATTAAAACCCCTAATAAATCTGACAGGGGTTAGGATAAGGGCTAAAAATATCTGGCATGCAAAGGATAAACTTCTTGTAAGATACCAAGGAAAACCTCAGATTCTTGAAGTACCTAATAATGCCCAGTAGCACATTTACATATATTTCCAAGTACTAAGAGAATATGTTATCAACATCACTGAGATCATGTTCACAAAGGTGTGAATTCATAATACAAGACAAGGAAGTCTGTTTCGTAGCAGAATATTTAAACAAATGCAGAGGTAACAAATGGAGAAACATATGACTAAATGTGGTCAGTACACCAGATTTACTTAACATTCATCTGAGTCAAATGTCTACAATTTTAGGACAATCCTAGGAAACATAAGAAAAAATTTTGCCAACTACTGGTAAACTCATCAGACTTGATAATTAATCAGATAATTATAACTGAAATACGTAGGTCATAGAATTGTTGTGCATGGCAGTAAAGCGAGATAATAATAAATCCACAGTAACTTCTGAGTGCCTGACCTTGAGGTACATCGATGGAGGGTGTTTCCGATTCCCAAACTCTGCATTCAATGCCTCCAGCTGTTCTTTTGTCAACTGAATGACATTCTGAATATTCCTAATCTGTAACAAGAGAAAATGGTTGTGGAGACTACCAAAGCAGATAACATTATAGAGGTACATGTAGTTAATGGAAGAATCAGTGGACTACAAATGTTACTAAATTTATCACTGTAACTACTATTTTATCTGAGAAACAAAAACTTAGTGCAGGGGCATGATCAGCAGACAATGGCTGTTCAGATCAGAGTTCATTTACATTTTAAATAATACAATACGGTTACATGTTCTTCTGCAAACTAGCAATATATCTACTATTGTGTTAATGACACTTAGCTCCACAGCCTAAGTCATTGTGTCTTAAAGATATTTCAACCATCTCAGGGAAGGCTTGAAACTGAACATTACAATCAATTAACCATTGCTATTACAATAATCTGATTTTATCAGCACTGCGTGCTGCTGGTATTTCTAGTACAACACATCAAACGCTCGTTCAGCGAAACTAAGACCAATTGTGGTTTAAGATCAGTTCAACTGTATAAGAATAGATATGTACATATACATATATATATATATATATACATATACACACCTCGACGTTTAGTCGGGGGGGGGGAACAACATATGCATATATTCTTCTCATCACTGGCACACTTTCCACAGTGTTGCCCTTCCAAAAATTATTATACATTAGATATTTACGTATACAGATTTGTACAAATCCTCCAAATTCCGGCAACTGCAATTGGCTGCATGAGTTTGGTCTATGCACAAGAGTACTGCCTGGTACAATTGCTGTGGCCTATGCTCTCTCTACTAAATTCATATTACACAGCAGTTTTTTAGCAGTAGATCTCAGTACATCTGATACTCATAAGAGGAACCAAGTTGCTGGTACAGATCATTTGCATGTACATAAAACGAGTCTCTGCACTTATTTTTAGCTTACTGGATGTGCTGGTGACCTGTCTTGTGATTCCCTAATGGTACATTCTGTAAATAGTTGTAATTGCACACTGCAGTTGGAGAAGCAGATGTTTTGGTTCCTCATATGAACATCAGAGTCATCCAATACTGATCTCCAAAGTAACATCTGGTCTTTTGACATCAGTGTCTCAAAGGCCGACAGGGGTCATTGGGTGGCTTCCTTAGCAGGGATCCCTAGGGATGACAATATTTCAGAGATTTGTGGTTCATGCCAGCAAAGTCCATACACAGAGGCCAGCACAGTTCATACAAGGAACACAACGCAGTCCACACATGGAGGCGACCATGACCCAGACACTGAGACCAGCAAGGTCCATATTCCGTGAAAACTGTAAATTAACTGTGAAAGTACTGGACACCTCTTATGAACCTCTCTGACAGAAACACAGATCTTCACTTCCAACTCTCGCCTACAGTAACTTATAGGCAAAGCAGAGGTTAGTTATTTAGTGTAAATCTGAATGTAGTAGACTATTATATATTAGAGTGTTAAATATAAGAACTTGATATTGATAGGTTGGTTTAGTGTAGTCAGATTAAGTAAAGTTTAGTTCAAAGTTAAACATGGCTAGAAGGGAGTTTGTTAGGCAACTTCTAGCTGAACTTTTCTTACTGTTCAACCAATGTGATTCACATAAAGACCTAGTGGATTGATTATCAATAACACAAAACCAAGGGGATTATGGTATCATAAGTAATGTTGAATTTATCTTAAAAAATGACAGAATACAGTCACACATAGATTTGAAAGTGTATATACCAGAGAAAGTGATAAATGTGCAGACCAGCGTGAGAGTACATTGTTTTCCTATAAAAGGAAAAACCATCTGACAAGTGGATTTGAATAAATCCACAGTAACTTCTGGTTATATGTTCATACTGTTCAAACAACATGAACTAATCATGAGACAAAGTAGATTAACGCTAAATGTGCAGAAAAGAAGATATTCCCTTACGTAGCAAATCCAGAATTGGATTGAGTGAAGCACAAATGAGTTTCTGATGGAATGAGTACGTATGTCAGCCAAGGGACAGTGCTATTATGAGGCATTTTATTTGGATAGAAATGGGTTGCTCGAGAGAGAGGGAATAGTGGCTCAGATTTTGAGGTTAGCTCACTGTAACTGTCACAGTCTTGCATCCAGTAAGGCAAGAGAAGGAGGTGGTTAATAAAATATAACCCTTACCAACCGTCTTCTTGAGAACAGAAGGCGAGACCTTTGGGCAAAGATTACACAGATAAGGCAGCATGGTATGACAAGTGTTGTAGATAACATAAATGCTCCTCATGAAATAGCAGACTTATTCCATGATGATTACTTACTCATGTTCCAATTGAAACTAAACATGTGAGAGAATTATCTATGATGGTTAATGAAAGACTAAGTGGTGCTTTCTCAGTTTCTCACAGGGTTGTCTTGGTAGTCATCTATTCCTTTTAAACTTTTAAGACTTCTTAAGCAGTTAAGGAATTGAAAGGAAATAAAAATGACAGAGGGAGTGGGCTGTCAAGTAATCACTTAATATGCACATGCAGAATTGCATGTACAGTAATCAATATTATTCTGTGCACTGTTTTGTCATGGCATTGTTCTAGATGAGATGTATCACTGTACCAATTCCCAAGTCTAGTAATAATCTGTTTGATTGGATAACTGTTGAGGTATTACCATGAGCTCAGTTACTGGTAAAGTACCTGACATTGTTATTTTGAGACTGGCACATTACCTACACACACCTGACCTTCAGTTTGATTTTAGATTCCAGTATTTTGATCTTCATGGTGCAGGTAATGGAGCTAATTTCAATTCAAGAAGTAGGTCTAATTATTACACTTTGAGCCTTATTTTGCAGAACAGCATAATGGGTTGATGGTGATAACGTGCAGCATCAGCATCTTGAGTTTTGCCAGCATTTAGATCCCACTGAAATTTGTCAACATGATACTAGTTTGGTTTTGAGTTCTAATATTCATTACATGTGACCTGCTGGGAGAAGAGGTGCCAAAACTGGGCTGTGTATTTAAAGAGAAAATCAAATTTGCCTGTATATGGGGTAATTTTTTACAAATTGTGGTTTTGCTGGTTTATGTTTGGGCTGAATCTAAATAATACTGAGACATCAAACTTTATCATTTTTGAGTAAGTTAAGCTTATTTATATGGCAATATGGTAGGAAATAAAATGTACCATAACTGGGGCTCAGCTTAATCTCTTTATTATTTTACTTGCTCTCTTTTTTGCAGTTTGTCAATTTTACAAGAACAGGACAAGAATTGTTGAGTTGAAATATTCAACAGTTTATGCCAATTTGCCATGCTTAAGAAAAAAAATTCGTTATAAAAGCCTTGCTTGCGTGCTTATTAGTAAAGTATTGTTTTAGTGGTTAAAGTCAACAAATATCTAATCTAATGGCTTCTATGTGCTGTTAAATAAAAGATAAGCTTAGTAAGTTAGAAGTAGCTTACTGTTAAATAGCTTTTGTTTTGTGTTATGTTTAAAACCTATTGTGGTTGTTGGTGCCCACATTAGAAAGGCATGAAAGAAATTAAGATCTTCTTATGTCTAGCTAAGGCCAGCCTACTTATGGTATCTTTTCCAGTGAAGTACTTATTTCATGGTCATGCAATGGTAGCCTGTCTGTGTACAAGTAATATATGAGTAAAATTCCGGCAAAGATAGACAAAATGGAAAGTGAATTCAGAAGAGGATGCAATATTACTATTTTTCTAATTATCCTCAAATTACAATTCAGCATGTTTTTTATGATGCCTGCTCTGTGCTGTACTAGCATTCGGAACTGCTAAACTAATAATTGCTTCAACAAAAATGTGATTAGAGCACTCTTGTTTTATAGTTGTGAGAATCTAAAATCACAGACTGCATGATATCACAAAAACTCAGCTTGCAAGATCTTTTGGATTGGACACCACTGATGGTCTCCGAGCTGTGTTGATGGAGTTATTCTATGTACAAGAAAGTGATGCCAATAGAAGTGATGAAGATGCTGCATAAGACGGCAGAAACTACTTTGCTATCCCCAGGAGACGTTTCCAAAACTCTTTCACCAACTTGGATCATGATTGACCTAATTTTACTTTGGCTACAGCACTATATAACCAGTAAACTACAGTGATGCCAGTCTTCCACCTGCCTTTGTCTTCATTGGGCTTACCTTACCAGTGAAGTCCTATATTTGTTTGACATAATTCACCAGTATGCTGGAAGACAAGAAGGACTCATTGCTCTGTTCGCAGCCAGAATCCGGAAATGCTGAACCTGATGCAAAGCCTGTTACTAGCACACACAGTTCAACTAGTCAATCTGCTGCAAGTTTCTAGGACACATTTTTAAGTTAGAACAAGCCATGCCTGAGGATAAGGATGAAGCTACCACTAACTGAATGACCAGACAAAAGCCACCCCTTAAAGAAAGCCACTAAAGTGTTATATGCTGTACAGTTGGACTCAGAAATTTGGTGTCAGTGTCCAAAGTCGATAAACGAAGTTATTTCTTGAAAAGCAGCAAATTTAATTAGCTTGAAACTTATTTAGGCAGTTGAATGAATTATACTGTATTTACCATCAGGTTATTTCATTGCAAGATTAAACTGAATACTAATTAATAGCATTTGGACCTCCAGTAAATAACTGTTGAATGTGAAACTATACCAGACTATTCAATAACTATGCTCACTGCGTAAAAAGTTGCATCTTGTAACCCATAAAACTTTATAATTCTGACAATGACTAATTACATAACACATGTATGAAGTTTTAGCGGCAATTGTTCATAATTTTTGGAGTTGTGGTTTGTTAAATAATTACAATTTCTTAAATCAATTTTCTCAAAAACTTAGGATTTAGATGGTCATCTTTGGAAGTACTATTAGTTTGGTAGGCTTTGAGGACATATTGAGATAACACATTGGCACATGTCCTAATGCCATCAACAAACCTAAGCATATACTTAGTCCAGAAAACCCAGATTTGGTATCTTTTCACAAACATTGAAGCCACTTGAAGAATAAAGTTAGCAAATCAGCAAGAGGAGAAGGTTGGGTTACAGAAAGGCATGGCAAACAGGAGGGAAGTAGAAAAGAATGAGAAAAGGAAAGGAAGTTAGACAACTACAGAAGTCAGATGGTCATATGATGCTGTTTCTAGATTCTCAAGTGTCACAATGAGGCTCTGCTGTGCAGTTTTCACTGCAATTTCTATTGTAATGAAATGCACAACCCTAAAAACCTACTACATTAAAACCGAACAACATCAACTGCAAGACAGAAACTTTAAACTTGAGAATACAGAAGGGAGGAGGAGAGGCTTGAGGGACTAAGTTTACCACGTGGTCCTGTAGCCTTTTCTGATTTTTTGTTCCAACTGTTTATATAATGTACACTAATATAGGATACGCATGTACACATTATAGATATTAAGTGTGCATGCATAAGCACATGTGACAAAACACGAGTATCAAGGATCGCATATACATAGCTATAACATATGTAAGTCACACAGAAAGTCTGTGTGGATAGACGGGGTAGTTCATGGCCGACTTGTGACTGAATCTATGTGGGTCTACTAATGCCCAGGCACTGAGGTCGGCAAGAACTAAGCTCAGGGCAAGCGTCTGCCCAGACCATGAGATAAATATTTGATTATCTTTCAGAAAACAGCAGCAGCAGCAGCTGAAGCATCCACTCTCCTTCCTCCTTATCCTACTCCTCCTACAGCCAGTCGGCAGCTTAATGGCTGGCAAGGGAGGACGAGGAGGAAGTTGGAGGGCATACGTATCCCAGAAGGCAAGTAGCGCCAACGGCAGCCGGTCATGTGCGTTGAGGAGCCTGGATCCGGGATAATGATTTGTCATTAATATCCAATAAGCCCAGGTTCAAGGATCCAGCCGCTGCAGCAAGCACAGGCCACATCAGAAACCTGGACATTCAGGGTACTACTTTTCCTGCTCAAAAGGACGGCTGTGAGCGCAAATATAACATTAGAGAAATGCACCTCGAACTTACCATGCAGACACTCATGCTAATATTCTTTTCTACAGGAAGTTATGATCAACATAAGTTTCTTATTTGACAGGAACTATTCAAATGAGTGGAGATGATCAGTGTGCACAAAAATAATGAAACAGTAATAAATATGTACCTAGCAGGGGAACCAAACATTTCATGCTTTGAAAAAGTTTCATAGCACAAGATGTCTGGGTCCACTTCTCTTCTGGCTGACTGGTAACAGCAAAGGCAAACAAATGGTTCACTGATCTCATAACAAAGTACGTGCACAAACAAGGCCATGGCAGAAACACCACAATAGCACCGAACACCCAGAAGTTCAAGGTTCTTATCTTCAATTCATACTGGATGAATCTGTCATCCTTGACAACTCTAACATCATTCACTCTGTTGAGAAGCACCTTCAAGAAGTTCTTAGAAGGTGCTATACAAGTGCCTAGTCATATTACATAACATACATGACATTACATTCTTGACAATGATTGAAGAAAGTTTAAATGTAATTGGCAGACGATATCCAAAACTTCTATGTAAGTACTAAACTAGTTGTCTCCTTAAACATGAATCGCCTTAAATGTACCTACAGATTCGTAACTAAGCACTCACATATTTCTATACAAGAACTTATTTCTGTAGAAATATCTTCATTCTATGTAAATTGTCAGTGTTTTATCACAGTACCTACACTGTAAACAAAAATGCATTTAAAAGTAAAGTAAGCAAAACTAAACATGTAAAGTGTATTAAAGCTACAAGCATATTAAATTTTTACACAATGACAATTATATTTCAACATCATTCAAAATGTGTTCCAATAATGGCAAGCACACCATTAGTCTTTTAAAAACAATATACAAAGAAGTTTTGATAAAAAGTAAATAAAAATAAAAGGCTGTCAGAAAGGATTTAATAGCCTTGCAAGTGATAACAGATAACGCACAAACAAACCAGTTTTCCTAACAAAGCACCCAAAATATCAACATACCAAGACATCAAAGGCATGTTTTCCTCTCTCAAAAACATAAATAAACAAGTTGTTTTATTAGAATCTAAATGCCTAACTTTGTCTGTGGGCCACAGGCCTTTCTCATTATCGGTATGTGTTTTTGCAGCTCAGCGAGTTGACAGACTCAGATTCAGCCAACGTAAATATGCACCCATTAGTAAATGGAATTGCATTATATATATTCTTAATATCGCTAGCACTGTTTATTTTTATATTTATACTGTGCTTTCATTTGTTTTTACTATCAGCTTCGTTAAGTTAATAACTTAGTTTAGCATTCACTCTTGTCAAAAAAAACTTGTTTTATTCTTTAGGTATTTTAGGACATAATTAAAATAAATAAATTAAAAATTAAAATAATTAAATTAATTAAAACAACACCTTTAAAATAAAGATTCAACATCTTAGTAATAACATATACATATACACAGTAGCACAATGACAAACTATTATTTCATCTGAAGACAATGGTAATAGTTACTGATGAAACTTGTCTCTATGGTAACTAATGACTCCACATGGAATTAAATTCTTTCATGAACTATTTAGTAAAGAACGAATGTTGCTTACGTTAGAGAGAGTTCTGCAGAATCGGATGACTGATATAGACAATTTTTTTAAATTCAACTCGACGTATTAGATATAAATAAAAAACTCGACCATAAAGTACAACTAAGAACTATATTGTGATATGGTTAAAGTAGAGAGCTATTTGAAGATGTTGTTAGGATTAAAACACAAGTATAAATCAGTCTAGCACCTGGATGATCATAGTCACATTACTTTAGATATTTTATCTTCAAAGCTACACATGACTCAGTGAATGTGTCCCTGGGAGAGCTATGTATAAGGAATCGTTGTGAAGATTGTCACTTTTCTCCAGAAGTTCTACTTTTAATGATCAACCTGGTGGCTGGGTACATCTGACATCATCAAACTGCAAATATTGTTTGAGACTTATACCAAGAAACCCTCACATAACAGAACCTCTTGTAAAGGGAATCTAATAGCTGCTTCAGACAAGAAAGATAATAATTAATTGGTGCCAAACAGGTAAACAAAGTCACTGTATTGTGCATATTTAACTTGAATAATACACATTAGCACAATGACAAACTATTATTTCTCAATTTCTATCTAAAAACTGATGTCTTTAACAATATTATTCTTCTTAATGTAAACTGAACTTTTACTGCCCAGTTGGAGTAAGGATAAGCCCAATGCTACACTTAGGGCCTGTTTTGATGGGATTTGGCAAAATCACACGCTTTCCAACAATAAAGCCACTGGACAAACATTTCCCTAGAACGATGACTCAGACATGGGTGATGCTTGAAGACAGCTAAAAGGAGCATGACCACCAGAGCAAGAGTAGTATGAGTGTATATATGAGTGAATGCATGTACGTACACACTGGTTAAAGGTAAAGATAATACATCTGTTTAGATGCCTCTATGGAAGCTCCTCATAAGCATGGTCCTGATGTTGAAGGATTACTTGGCTGATGCACAAACAAAGCAACACCTTTTTAAACTCCCTACTCATTTACCAACCAATGAAGGATGAAGGGCTGAGTGAGTGCCAGGTGTAGTGGTATTTCACTCAAGTACAGTAAAGGTCCAGTAACACACATAACATTAAAGGGCTAATTTGGTTAACACGCAGCAATGTCACGCCTCCCAATGATATCAAATTAACATGTGGAAGTCATTAACATGTGGTACATGGACTGGCACTACCCAAGAGCTGACTCACTTGCATAGCAAACGGCTTGTGTATGTACATGCCGCAACATACTGTACAGGCATTTTCATTTCCTTCTTTTTCTGATTTCCGAGAATGGTGAGATGTATCACACATATCTGTACTGTCATGCTTGATTCATAAGTAAATATTTAGAAATCATTAGCACTTTAGATAGCTTCTGAGCAGGCCTAATATCATAATGGCAAAGACACGAACATCAAAGTTTCTTCTCCATGGAAGAAAACCACTGGTCATGTTTCTCATACAGTATATTATTTCTGGTGGCTAAACAGCTAGGTCAAACTACTGACTGTTTTAAGATATATAATTTCTTATGAGGGGCTTCAGCAAAACCAGATGCAGACAAATATGCATATATATGCATACAGTCTGCTGAGGAGAGACAAAAATCACTGCCAATTATCCATATAGTAGTCAAAATATTTGGAAATTTAGTCATTTTAGCAGAAGATAACTGATTGAATAAGGCTGACATTTAATAAAGTTGTACATAAGGAGGTGGTCAAACAACTACTAGGTCACCATAAACCAGTCATCGAGGCAGCTTTTACATAACTGTAGAGTCTTGATACATGATACATAGTCTTTGCTAATAAACCACACGGACTAGTTGTTTTAATCTAACTTGAAATGTTCTTTTAAAACAGTAGTTTTTGTTTTTTATAGCTTAAATTGATACTTTGTAACCTGTTTTAATAATTTACTGCGTATTTAGTGTTTTTATTATATGCACATTTCTATTTATATTTTGATTTTTAAAAAGGCACTGGGTCTACATTAAGGGTGCTGTAATTTGGAACATGTAATATGCAAATTCTGAGATAGTTCAGCATATTTCAGGAGTGCATGTTCCATTATCGGGCAGCTCTGACAGCTTGACCCCCATTACCTGCACATTAAAGGACTTTTACTGTACAGAACCAGCTCAATTTTGTCTTAACTTCAATGCACCTGCCAGCATCTTATCAACAAAACCAAGCTGCCAAGGTACAAAACCCGACCATGTACGTAAAGATTTATAGATGAACGTATAGATGAACATCTGTACATGTGTACACGCATATGGATGTATATATGCCCATATATCCTTGAATACTTACCCAGTATCCTCTAAGAACCTCTCAAAGGTGCTCCTCACAAGTTTTAAGGATATTACACTTCAATAAGAACAAAAAGTTCATTCATAGACAAACGATACTCGAATGGCAGAAAAAGTTTCTAGCAGCAGGATCTTGCATAAACACAATACAAAGCGGATACTTGACCACAATTGACTGACGATCAATTATGGATGAACAGTAGAGGCAAATGATATATTCCTCATACTCTCTGCAAAAAAGGACCAGGAAAAAAGGACCAGGAACTCTGAACATAGTGTCAAATGTCAACTCTCTCTGTCATGAAGTTCTAAATGTTTGAGCTTTAATTTGTTACAGATGCAGCTGTTGTTTCTTAAAGATTTTTAACATCATTGAGGCTTGCATAAATTGCTCTGACAGGATTTACAAGAATGTGTAAATACGTTGAGTTTCACATATACTGACCACACAGTAAACAACATATTAAGTTTGGTAATGAAACTGAATTGAATGCTACCACAGCACAGTTAAAACAAGATAAAACAAAACAATTATTTTACCTGAATAACCATGCCTGGTATCCTATAGGTGACCTTAAAAAGTGGTTTAGTAACAGACATAATCTGAAATGATGAGTGTTAGAGGATACCTTAGAATAATAAAAAATAAGAACCAAAAGCCAACACAATAACTTTGAAGATGAATGAAAACAACGTGCAAACAAGGATTTAATTATAAGTTCAACAGCAAAGTTGACGGCCTAAGCAGCAATTTTTTAATGTCTTTTAAGCCATTTCCAACCAATACAATCCTAATCTGATCCCATACTACTCAAAATGCTGACTAATTACATATATTGTAAAAAGCTGTTTCCCAATGTCCTTCTGAAAATGACCCTGAGGTCACTGCATATGACTTGAGCAACTAGTTAATCTAAGCTTCTCAAAAGATGCTTCATACAAAAGACAGAAAATCAAAAGAATCATCTCTTAGGATACCTTCCCTCCTATCCACCTCCCTTTTCCAATACTAATACAAAACTGCTTCTAGTGCTACATTCTTACTTCACCCCTTAATTTAGTTATCTTATGTTATCTTTGCATGTATTTCTCTAAATTCTACTAATGCTCCTTACCCTTCATAACTGCTGGATGTGTTTTATTTAAACTTATACAGTCTCTATCTGAGGAGATTAAAGACAGGACATGGAAGCTAATGCTCTAGTTCTATAAAATCTTTACTTCCTTCTTTTCAGTCCTCTAACGAAAGCCAGACAAGTGCTTTATTGCATAATATCTTCGTACAAGTAGATCGGCCATGGTTATCATTGTCTTCAGAATTAACATGCTCAAAATAATTTAGTAACTGAAACGGCACCACGTATGTACATCTGGGGAGGGAGCACAGAGTTTGCATTCATCAAACATGAAGAGTGTCATAACGTCAGCAAGTATATGAGTCATAGTAAGTAAATTATTAGTAGTAGTAATTACAATGCCTCTATTCAGGTATGACAACGAACAATGCAACACTACAAGAACAAATTACTTGAATAAACTAGCTCAGTTCAGAATATAGAAAATGACTGCAGATATAAAATTTTAAAAAATCACAAGTACTTACAACAATTTTGTATATTTACACACTCAGTGGACTTTAAAGAATATGCAGAACTTATAGGTCTAAAGAAAATTATGTCATTTTGCTTTAAAATTAATTTAAAAGCGCCCATTCATATTATGTATGCAAGCTTCATTAGCTTCTTCGGTAAGGAGCGTAAGGAAGCCAGTCACATAACGATCGTGATTATAATTTAATGATTTGTAGTAATGGGCTAGTACAGCCCTTACACGGTAAGCTGAAACTGCGCGGCGCCCATTCAAACTGTCATCAGTATTGAGGGATCCCACCCGCTAATTTTCATTGAAAATGAGCAAGGTTGAGGCTATGTGGTCGCCACCGCAAACCGCATACATATATACATGCAGTGTTCACTGTACTCTAGTTATACATATGTCGGGGTACTTCCTGTAACCGCGTTGCTCCGAGTACCGACTACATAGAACACGGCGTAAGACACGCGTCAATATCAAACCCTACTTCTCGTCTTAGAAGATTACAGCAGGATCCCCATTCCATCAAACCCCGCCTCACCTCTTTTTGTATCTGTTCTTCGTCGCAAGGATCCTCCATATCCAGAACTTTCTTTTTGGATTAAACGATCATATCACCTATATTTTCTGTAACGAAGAGTCTCAACAGTTAAAACACACATACATGTACTATCACCATAGCCTATAGTATTTGGATAAAACACATCGCAGAAATTGACGTTATTTTACCAGGTAGCGCCATCTAACGAGCAACTGAGTAGAAATTCAGTCTGCTAAACAATAACCTTCTGCCTTGAATTGCCAATAATGCAGTAAAATACAACGCCGTATTTCTATTGCGCCGCAATATCTATAACGCCGGTGAATAAGGTGGTCTCTCTACTGCGTCTTTTGCGTTGGGCTGGGAGATTTCACAGATTTACATTTACACAGTGACCAACAGCGCATTATATAGGCTTAGTCAGTCGGTAAGCCAGTCCAAACAACTGCGCCTTAGCTGGCACTTGAAACCAATATCAGTTGTTTCATACAAGGCTACTAAAGTAGAGGTGTGGAGTTCCAGGCTACCACCTGCACAGATTAAAGCCAAGTTCACCGAACTTCAGTCTCAGTAACGGCATCCAATAGCGAGGCATCGGCATCCTATAGCCATGCAAAGCCATCCTATAACGGCATCCTCCACCGCTTGCCATTTCTGCTTTGACCTTTCACTCAAAACTGAAAACATTCCTGTTTCACAGATCATATCCTGACCCTCTTCTTCCTTTTATCCCTCTTTTCGCTCCAATCCCAAACATGACCCACCGTAGCTCTCTGCCTGGCTTTTGGATCTTGACCTGAAACCGAACACTTTTGCCTATCGATTTTGTTTTGACTCAGCGGCTGTGTCCCCGTGGCGTGGCTTTCGTTGGGCGCTGTAGAAATCTCGGAATTACGAGTACAGTTACGATGGTCGTCCATCGAGCGTAATCGACTGCGACTAGTGAGATGGAAGGCTCGCCGTTGACGTGACGAGAACTGATAGACAAGATGGGCTCCCAAATGACCCTTGTGCACAGAGAGGGTAAGCACACAGATCAGCTGGTATATAATTCTGTGGCGCACTCGCAGTCAACAAACAGACTGCAGGGCGGGAATGACGTGGTCATTATGACGTATTCCGGTAACGAGTCTGGCCGCAGCAGTTCCCTCTAAGCTGAGTGCGCACGACTTTTAAGGATAGCGTGCACAACCGTTTTCTTCAAGCGCAGAAAATATTTCGTGAGTGCTCATATTTTTTCAAAGTTAAATTCAGCTCATTGTTACAGAATGATGCTGGCATATTTAGTCTGCTATGTTCTGAAGGCCAAACAAAGTTGTCATGCCCTATGCATTTCGCCAATTCATATGGTAAGCCAGCTTCGGTTGTGAATATGACACTACAGTCGGTTGTCAAGTTTCCACCGCTACGTAGTCACACTCATCTCGTCAACAGAATACACGGGGCTACTGTTTGGACACTCGTTCCCACAGTTGCGCTCTGTGAACGTTATGCACGTGGCTTTCTGAAGCCTGACCTTAACTGCTCTCTCAACTAACAGCATAGTGCACGAGTATCGTAAAGAACAGATGCATGAAAAATGCGATATAGTTGATGCTCATTTTAAGGTACACCATCAACTATATCGTATTTAGTTTACCGTAGGCCCGTGGACGTTTTCGGCAGCATCATTTTTACCTAATCTTATTAAATCAAAACATTAATGAATAATTTGCATAAGGCAAAAAGCGTTTTGACATGCACATGTATCATACCAATCAATTACATGTAGAGATAAAAATGGCTTTCGACTGTTGGCTAATTCAACGTCATCATATATCAATACCTATCAATATTCGTTTTGTGTAATCATCTTGCAAGCTTAAAGTATTTATCCGCATAGTTAGAAGCACTTTAAGGTAAGATAACATCGACGTCAACGGCCCTGGCAGCCATACGATTTTTGAACTAAGCACTTGTTGGAAACTACTGTGTATTTCTCTGCGCCGTACAAAACCTGAATGAGAAAGAGCTTGAATTGGTGCCAGGTCAAGATCCAAGAATCATGCAGGCAGGCAGTCAGAGGGCTACGGTGGATGATGTTTGGAATTGGACCTGCATGATAGATAAGGGGAAGAAGAGAAATCAGGATAGGATCTGCGGAAGAGCAGAGCTTTCAGTTCAGTGAAAGACCTGCGCAGAGATTGCAAGGGGTGAAGTAATGGTGAGTTCGTATGATGGATCAGATAATTATCGTAATTCTGGGGGGAGTTTATTCAAGAGTGGTGGGGCAGCGATGGCTGTGGAACGATAACCATATTTTAAGGATGGGTGATGGACGGGCAGAAAAGTGTTAGGGCAGAAGAGGAACGGGTTGAACGGAGTGGTTGGATTGTAAATGGCTGACGAAGGTAGGAGGGTTGGAAGGATTGAAGTGTGTTGCAGGTAGGTGATAGGACTTTATACACTATTCGTTCATGTATTTTAAGCCAGTGAAGTGATTTGAAAACAGGAGTGATGTGATAGTGTTTGGGGGTTTTGGTCACAGCACCAGTGAGAGCTTTTTCGATTGCTTGAAGGTGGTTTATCTGGGTTATGTTCAAGTATGGCCTCGACCATGTTTATTTTTCAATGAATTGTGTCTATATTCAGGAAAAGTGAATTGCAGTAGTCAACTTTTGCATGGACTGTGGATGTGGCGATGGGTAGATGCAGTTTTGAAATCAAACAAGGGGCGGGTTCTGCGAAAGTCGCGGAAATGAATTAAGCAAGAGGGGGAAGGAGGTTGATACGATCAGAATAGGTGAGGTTTTGGTCGAATATTACACTTAAATTTTGCGGACAGGAGAGTTAGTATTAAAGGTATGTGGGGGGGGGGGGCAGAGTCCAGGCTGAGGGAGATAGAGGGGTCAGGAATTTTCTTGAACTGGTTACCTAGGCCAATAAATAGGAATTCCATTCTAGACGGTTTCAGGCACAAGAGATTATAGGAGATCTGTGAACCATATGAAGATGATCTAAAGAGTCGTTGAAAAGAGGTGAATAATTGGGTGTCGTCAACATACAGGTGATGGTTAGCTGAGGATGTTTTAATGAGTGAAATGAATGGGTAGTGTAGAGGATAAACAGAAGAACAGATTCATACAAAAACAGAATAGTAGCGTCGACTAAAACAGTACTAGTATAGCACAGCATAACATAACGGGATGGTACTATTGAAGCAGCATGCAAATTGATTAGTGTACGCCAGGCTAAAATGGAACGCAACAAGCAATCAGTGCAGAAGGCGGTAGCTTAGGGCAAAGAGGCGACCCAGCGAAGGGAAGTAGCAAAGTTACAAAAAGACCTTGACTGGACCGTCCCATTAGGCTAACCTGGAAGAGAAGCAGGATAGAGCAGCAGAAACAGAACACTGAGTGGCTGGACCATGCAATGTGACATTAGTATTCAAACCATTCATATACCGTGTATACAGCAGGAACTCAAGCGTGTGTGTTCATGTGCGTGAGAGAGAGAGAGAGAGAGAGAGAGAGAGAGAGAGAGAGAGAGAGAGAGAGAGAGAGAGAGAGAAGAGAGAGAAAGAGAGAGAGAGAAACAGACGTGTAGTTAACTCCAGAAAGTTATATACTTTCACATAAGCATAAACTGATCTCAGTTATTGGAAAGGACAGATAGACCCTCAACATCGTGCGGCCTACTCCTTTCCGTCGACTTTCGAGGTAAATAGATTTGCTTGGATGACGAGCTCCCTATGGAAAGTATAATACCCAAATTATAATACTAGGAGGGCTGGAGCCTCATAACTTAGGCCTATAAACGACTATGCACATGTCTTTAGGCTATACCATGAAAAAGCGTAATACATTCAAGATCCTCCTCAGTTACGATCGGAAGCGTGTTATATTCAAGATCCTCCCTCCTGCTGACAAGTGCCTGACTTTTCTGCACCGCATACATCAGGGAAATCTGTGTTCCAGTCTCAAGTCAACCGGATCGGTGATCGTTGTGCTCTGCTGTCCGCGAGGATACAGGTGTTTCGCTTCCACACTTCCTCTGTTCAGCTCGAGTCCATCGTTCCTTCTAATGTGGCGGACCATCCTCCTGGAAATCTTCCATTCCATTTACGTACTGTTTCATTCGACTCAGTTGAGCACACGGTTCTGCTTACCTTAAAATCGAACCGTTTTGATCAGTTAGATCTTCAAGTGTGCAGCGACTTTGTGAGATACTTAAAAGACTCTTTATAATAAATGTCTTGACAAATACATGCATCCAAGATCAAATTAGGTCTAATTACGACATGCTTAGGTATTACTTACCGCACTCGCCATTGCTTAACATCGCCAAAGATCTTCGTTTAGACTACACTGAGATATAACACTCCTCATAAACCTGTTTGCTATGTAACACATGCGTTCGTTGATAAGAGTAAACAAACCAGCGCACCACCTACCAAGTGGCATGATCATGTACATTACTGTTAATTGTCGGTATGCAGCTGCTGTTAATTAATTTTATTGTGCGCCTTACTACTGAATAATTAAACTGTCTGAGCCTTCAACAAGTGGTCGTGACCTATAAATGAAATGTTAACAACCATAGACCTATTATGCTCTGGCAATTAGGTCCATGACTCAAGTTAAAATTGGATAAGATTTAAGATGGAACGTAAAATTTTTTATAGAAACAAAGCTTAAAATGATTCACACCACTTAAAATCCATATTATGCTTTATTGTTTTATTACACGTTAAGGGTCATTCACGTGTTGTATAGAGTAAAGTTGCTTTATTGAGTCACTGTGTAGCTAAACTGTTGTAACGGCGGTTGGTTCCCTCTTCAGATGTTGTAGACCATAACACTTGAGAGCAGGTCGGCTGCGGGCCAAAAGGCCTCGGTAGAGGGCGTCCTGATAGGCTGAAGATGAGCTGTATAGTTGGGACTGTTATTCATGACACACGATGTAGTGTAGTGCATTAACAAACGACCTTCTTCAGCTGTGAATCAGCTGGTCCCCGAGACATGGCTTTCGGACATTTCGATCACGATTACGGTTCATATATTACAGGGTTAAACTCACTGCTTAAACAGTCATACAAGGGTCGGCTGTATAGAAAAGTCATTGCCTTGAGTGGTACGAATCAGTGGTTCAAACAATTCTCGTGTACCCGCATTGCCATTTTGTTAGGGCTTAAAGTTCAGCGGTAGGTTACTTACTCACTTGCTCGGGCTAAACCCACGAAATTATATCTTCCTCGTCTCTGTGTCTCTGTGTTACTCACTTTCTCTCTCTCTCTCTCTCTCTCTCTCTCTCTCTCTCTCTCTCTCTCTCTCTCTCTCTCTCTCTCTCTCTCTCTCTCTCTCTCTCTCTCTACACACACACACACACACACACGTATATATATATATATATATTCATTTATCTATTTCTCTGTCTATCTGTCTGTCTGTCTGTCTGTTTAAGTCTAAGCAGTATTGCATCGCTTGCTATAGTAAGCACAGTTAATTAAGAAGACAATATGACTAAAATCCAACAAACCTGGGCTCCATTCTGTCTTCATTAGGGGTAATATCCCATCAGTATGCCGACGACACACAGGCTTATACTCATGGCACGGCGGCAGAGGCTGTTTCTATGACCCTCAGGTTGCTCCATGCATCGTCGGCACTCGAGGACTGGCTAAAATCCAACCAACTTCGCTTGAACCCCAGCAAAACCCAGTTCATCTGGCTCGGTGGCTCCATCCAACTCTCATAGATTGACATGGCAAATTTATCCCTGCTCTTTCCTCATGTCTCTTTTCATTCCTGGGTGCGTAACCTGGGAGTGACCCTGGATCGGGAGCTCACGTTGCGGGAGCACATAAATAATGTCTGTCGTACCTGTTTTTACCACCTTCGCCAAATACGCACTATCCGACGCTCCCTTTCAACCCAGGCCTCCATCACTCTAGTCCACGCATTTATCTGCTCCAGAATTGACTTTGGAAACATGGTTTTTGCCGGTCTTGGATCCTCTTCCCTCTCCCAACTTCAGTCTGTCCTAAATGCTGCAGCTCGCTTGATTGGCGGCATTCCAAAGTTTGGCCATATCTCCTTAAGCATGCTGGAAAAACTCCACTAGCTTCCAATCCGAGAACGCATCCAGTTTAAAATTCTGGCCCTTGTGCGCAGCTGCCTTGTTGGCAGTGCACCTATTTATCTAAGGGAGCTCTGTGTCCCTGTTTCTTCTGTCCCTGGCCGCCGACTGCTGCGATCGGCAGTCCAGGGAGACCTGGTAGTTCCTATGGCTCGCACTACTACTGCACAGCGCCGCAGCTTCGCCGTTGTTGGCCCTGCCTCATGGAACAACCTGCCTGGTGACCTTAGGCGTGAATTCCTCTCTCTTCTCCCTCTCTTTTCCGCAAGCGTTTGAAGACCCTGTTATTCCCATTAGTCACGGAAATTGGGCCGGGAGCGCCTCTGATGAGTATTATCTTGAAGTGGCGCTTTATAAGTTTTTGATTACGATTACGATTACGAAATCAGTTTATGTATGTGTGTATGTTTCACAAAATGCGCTATATTTTGAGACATTACCTGGTGCGCGGAAAACTTACATGACTGGCAGAAAGGTAGAGTAAAATGGGTTGTTGTCCACGGTGAACGAGAACTGTGTAGAGGGTCAGTCGCTGACCCTCAAGCCAGTCGCTGGGTAGAGTGAGTCGCTTGGTGACAGAGCGAGCTGAGGAAGAATTCGAGGAATCTGAGAGAGGCTTCGGTTTGACGGACTCGAGAAGAGAGGCAGTGAGTGAAGTGACGAGAAATGTGAGAAGCGTAGGAAGCGCTTGACTTCCTCTAATCTTCGTCTTCATACGTTTAGATATATGTACATGTATAGGCCTATATATTGTATACATAATTATATGTATTAATTTTAAGGTTGTTGAAAGTGGATGTATTAGAGTATTTATGTATATATATACGCTTTTGTGTGCTTAATTGAAGAGTCTATGCTTCATTTGTAGGACTAAACACGCGTGCAAGCGTTTGGATAATTCTTGTCGTAATTAAAACACGCGTGGTTTTAATATAGATACAGTTCACGTTGAGGATATATATATATTATATATATACACATATATATACATACATATGAACAGTTGGAAGTTTCGAGCATCAAGATAGTTGAATAGGCATACTTGAAGGCAATACTACACGGTTTGTGTAGGTAGATACGTTAGCATATGACTATGCTATGTGAAATGTTTATACTTGAGGTATTTACAGCTATAAGTCATGCTTGTCGAAGTTGAATGTTTGCCAGAAATAGCATGTCTTGTGCGTAGGCTGACACGCAGAGTTTTTGCGAACTATGTAGGCTTACACAGTAACATGTTGAAAGCTGCATACTGGAATTTATTGTTCTAGGGATTCTTAGAGGTTTATTGTGAATGTAACTTTAGCCAGATTGGATTGGAGTTGAACCGAAGTATTTGGAATGGTTGACAAGTGACCCAGAACGATTGCCGAACTTATCTTCGCCTGTGGCGGTTACGGATGGAACCCTAACCCAGTCAAGTCCTTTTCGTGTGATTATTCCGCTGGTGAAGAAGACGAACGAAGATGAGTTAACGCCGGATAACCGAGTCTTCTACTACACGCTTAGGACCGTTGCTTCCTTTTTGAGAGTTTGTTTTTGATGTCTTTTTGTGCAGGATTGTAGCACAGTTGTTGCTAATTATGACGAAGAAAGAGTTTTAGGTTGTAATTAGACATTGCAAATAGAACCATTGAAAACAGAAACTGGGTTTTTGTTGTAATTCTGAGTAAACGAATTCGCGACAATATGTATGTATGTATGCATGTATGTATGTACGTATGTATGCATGTATGTATATATGTATGATATGAATAACGGACCCTTACCCGTTACAGTTTGCGCTGTATCAATGAAACTATTCGAGATTTGAGCGCTTTCAACTCTTACATATTATATGTTAACACGCCTAGGTCGGCTTCGATGTTAAGCTGCTTCGGTTACTTGCCAATGATATTAAGCTGTAAAGTTCTTTCACGTGAAATCAGTATATAATCTTTCTGTGGCCTTGCAAAGACTAGACAATCATGTGGCAATTACCAGCTGCTGTTAACAATATGATTCACCCTGAGAATCTTACCTTACCCTAGAAAATTATGGATTGGCAATGTTATTTGTTCAGAATCAACTAAATCTTATATTCCTATATTAAACAGAGGGGGCTTTCTTCGGCTAGCGATGCAGGGGCTGTGTGGGCTTCATAATTATAAAGGGCGACTATACGAATATGGATATATATGTACCCACCCCTAATTACAAAACCATGTGCACATAAGGTACATATATATGGTTTTATAACTGAAAAAAAAATTTAGAGCGTCGGCTTACACCCCTACTGTTTGTACTGTATTCCATTAATTTTTCTGGGTTCTTTCAAATTTTGCTAGATCTGTCAGTGTGGCGACCTACATGTATGAATGAAAGTCTGTATTTCTGACGACCGCCTGTGACTCAGTGTGCTTTGTCGACAGGCGTATAACTGGAATTCCTTAGGGGATCTATATACTTATATAGTACATACTCATAGAATTATGATATATCTGTCTGTCTGCCCGTTTGTCTACCTAAACAAAGGTAAGCAGAGACAGCAATATCTAGAGATGTACAATTGGAAATTACGGATTGGCATTGTTTACTAACGTCTTAAAGTGAAAAATAAGAAATTTTATCAGTCTACAGTTTCAGATTTTACAGCTAAAATATTGCCTGGGGCCAAATCAATGGCCAAGCCCCATGCTCAAAATATTACCAGGGTCCAGGCCCCAGGGGCACCCATATGATCGACGCCTCTGTATTGATAGCGGCATACTGGTAGATTCTGTAGCATTATAGTATCGTAGCATCGTTCAATAAAATAGTATTATACCATAACAAGACTACTGTCATAGGGTGTTGGCCAGAGGGTTAATTATCCTTGAAGCCATTAGCTGACAGGCATTCAGTCACAAAAAGATCGATCGATAAGGAAGGTTATAGGTTCGGTTCCAAGCCCAAATTCAAGTGTGAGACAAACAGATTACGTCGGTGGTGATTTTAGTTGCAGGCATAAGCTAATCTAGATCGCTGTAGGCCGCAATCATTATTATTTTACGAGGCAGTTTATACCCAGCAATACTTCTCATTTGGAATAATTACGAGTTCGCGCTGAGGGCCAGTAAATTACTTACTTGCTAACTTAGCTTTTCGCGAATTAAGCGTAATAGCGATGACGCATATAATAATAAAGACATCAGTCTGTGATTGTTGTTCTGATGACGTCATCTTTGGCACTATTGGAAACGTTGGCAAATCGACTTGGAAGAGATGAGACGAAAAGTTATTTCGAACAGAGAATTGTCGAAAATCATCGAACAGAAAGAAGCAGAAATCTGAAGTTTGATATGAGAACTGTTTCTGTTGAAAACAAATCTACCAGAAATCGAATGATCGACATAAAATTGTCATTTCGAGCAGAAAATTATTGAAAATCATCGAACAGAAAGAAGCAGAAATCTGACGTTCGATATGAGAATTGTTCCCGTTGAAGACAAATCTACCAGAAATCGAATGATCGATAAAATTGTCATATCGAACAGACAGAAATCCGAAGTTAAATGTAAGAATTGTTAAACTTGATGGCGTAGGTCTAATTGTTCGACAGTTTAAATACTAATCAATCGATAGATTTAAAAATCTCATCAAATCTGGAAACTTCTAGCGCCTTAATTATACGATAATGCACAAGGCATCAATCGACTGCCACTTGAGCAAAACCGCACATTCCAAAACATTCCATTGTAACCAGTCGATATCTCGGAGACCCGGTGAGACTTCAAGAAGCCTAATTACTAATGAACCTTTATTTTTAATCTGACAAAAAGGTCATACCAAGTAAGTAAGTGAGTAAGCAGTTCATGATGCATTTGTTATCGACTGAGCGAGGAATCGTAAGCGTTGGTGAGTCACGGCGGTCAGACAACAAAAGCAAAACGTAGGCTACTAGCTCGTTTCAATTTACCCCAGTTTTGAATCATCAGCAACGTGAAATATTTGACTGGAAACTCTAATTCCATAACGCAATAGAGTTAAGCCTAGTCATGGGCCTGATATGTCCAGGTCTAATGTATTATTTAATAATTATACGGACTTTCTTAATTTCTTACTGCAGATATATACATCATTGGTTACGTAGAACAGGGCCTACGAGAGGGGGGTGCAGCCGGTTCATTGCTCCGGGGCCCGGAGGGCTCTTGGGGCCCACGAAATGTAACATTAAGTGTAACATTAAATAGATTCTGTTCAAAGCTTTAGACTGTTCTTCTAATAATGCGGGTGTCACCTTGCACTTGGATATTGGCTGAGAGGCGTGAGAAGTCAGAGGACTCGCTGGAGATTTTTAGACTTATTCCAAACTCCAGGTTTTCGCCCACCAGGTTTTCTCGTTTGCAGATTGTAGTAACACAAGAGGGGAAGAAATCGCTCAGTTGATAACTGATACTTTGAAAGAACACGCTATTCCTCTCAGTGACTGTAGAGCTCAAGTCTATGACAATGGGGCAAATATGGCAGGAAAATTCAACGGCGCACAAGCAAAAATACAAGAACAGTGCTCTGCAGCAATTTTTTCACCTTGTGGTTGTCACACACTTAACTTGTTTGGGAATGATCCTGCTGAATGCATACCTGAAGCAATAACCTTTTTGGAAGCAATTCAAACTGTCTACAACTTGTTTAGTTCCAGCCCTAAGATAAGGAATTATTGGTAAACCGCATTGGTTGTTCTCTTCATGGTATGTCTCAAACTAGATGGTCAGATCGTGTTGAAAGTGTAAAGCCTTTTTCAGCTCACCTGCCTGGCATTAAGTTAGCATTGGAAGACCTTCTAGAGCTAAACTTAACAGCCAAAACAAGAAATGAGGTCCATGGAGTTTTATCCTATGTGATATGTTTTTGTGTGTGTGTTAATGTCGGCTGTGTGGTACAAAATATTAGCTTGCATAGATAACTGCAACAAGGTCATTCAAGCCAGAGATGCCACATTGGATGTTGAAGTAGCAAACATTGAAACACTTCTAGAAGATTTGACAAAACTCCGAAACAACTGAAAATGCATGTGGAATGAAGGCAGGCTGGTTGCATCAAACCTTAACATAGAAATAAAACTCTCTCGTCGACGTGATGGACTTAGTCGCAAGAAGGCGAGGCTGCATGATGACAACACACACGATGCCAACTTGATGGAAATGAATGGCAGATGAATCGCCAGAAGAGGCCTACTTCAGAAAGTCTGTGTTTTATGTCTTGATAGATAATGTTATAGATAATTAACTGTCCGCTTCAGTGCTCTTAAGCAGTTGGCTGAAAAGTTTAATTTCTTGTGGAAATATCTGACCATGTCTACAAGTGATCTGGAAGGAAAAGTTTTAGCTTTAGCAAAGCAATAATCTGCTGACCTTAATGTTCAGGATTTCATAACAGAAATGCTATATTTACCCTCAGTACATAGGGCAAATTTTGGAAGTGCACAGTTAACGCCATTAGACCTGTTGAACTTATTAACAGAATACAATCTTTCCGAGCTATTTCCAAATGTTTGTGTCAGCTTACGAATACTGTTAACAATTCCAGCAGCAGTAACCCCTGCAGAGAGATCATTCAGCAAACTCAAGCTGATTAAGGATTTTTAAGGTCTACAATGTCTCAAGAACGTCTTGTGGGTTTGGCCAGGCTGAGTATTGAGTCAAACATTGCCAGAACATGTGATTTTGATACTGTCATAAGAAAATTTTGGAGAAAAGAAGGCCAGGAAAGCTCCTCTGTTAAGTAAATAAGCCTATTAAGTTTTTTGAAAGCATGAACATATTCTTATTTGTGGCTGAGTGACAGTGGGTGTGGCTCCCCAGGTTTTTCTTTTAATTGAGGCTTCATACTTCCATTTGAACTGCTGATGGAAGTGAAGGCACTCACTGACAGAAGACCATGTACTGTTGTCTAACAAATGTCGCATTGTAGTATAACAATTTACAAATGTTGCGCTGTAGACTTTGTATTATATTGGGTATTAACACAAAAACAGGACGGCTGTTGGGGGAAGGCCCATAAGAGTGGCCTGAAAACAGTCTTGAACCACCTTGCAAATTTCCTCTCAGAGGCCCTGACGAAGAATCTTCTGAGATGAGTTGCGAATACCATTGTGCCTCGCTGCCTACCTTTCTCTGGTCTCTGTCTGTCTATGTTTGTGTTTGTGTGTTAGTCGTAGAATTCCAGAGGCCTCTGGCGTGGCGTAAAACCCCGTAAGCTTCTGCTGGGTTCTGTTGGGTCAATGGCGCGGCGTAAAACCCCGTAAACCCTAGTCGTAGATTTTGTGTTGCATTTTGTCGTCTTGTGTCCGGGGAGACTCGAGGAAGGAGAACGGAGGGACGAAAGGCGAAGAGTCTCAGGAAGAGGAGGCAAGAACTGGAAGACTTACACCGAACAGCAACAACAAATTAAATCGGACAACATGTTACACTGTATTAATTCTAATTGAATAAATTAAAAATGTATACATACTGAAACAACCAACGAGCTAATTATTATATAGTCTAGGCACATTAGACTGATGAGTTTTGATTGCATGTAGTCATAAATGTTTAATTGCGAAGACAGACAATACAGTACAAGTAGGCTGTACACCAAGATTATTGCCTAATACGTTTTGTAAGAATAAAAAGGATCTCACAAAATCATGTTCGGTTCCGTTGTCTCGTTATTTTTTAATAGGCCTACTTACACACTGATTTGCGAATTTTCATACCATATAATTATAACATCAAATTAGGCCTAACAGATGCTTAAAGTCTGCCATTTTGGCAACTGCAGGCAATATTGGCCTACACTGTCTTAACTTTGATAATTCTTCTCTATTGTATCGACGTAAACTCTTGGTTTCTTCAGCCCAAAACAATAAGGGAGGCCTATGTCGTTCATTAGTTCGAGTATTAGGCCTAAAGCAGGCCTGAATTAAGGCTACTGGTCCTCTGATTACAAAGAAATGTGGGCTTCTCTCCTTCCTCTCCGCGAAGCGACTCCTCAACAGTAGAGACGTTTGGGGGCGTGTTGAGCTCCAGACGGGGTCTTGGGCAAAGCCCCAGCCGCCAAGCCTTTCCATATGCTTACACGTTAAGTTCGTTAACCTGAGCTTTCTTAAGGTTACCTTAATCACAATTACAGTACTATGCTGTATGAATCACTAAGTATTCACATAATTGTAATTATAGTCTAGTTTTTGCGCGAAGCAATTAGTCTATCGTATTTAGAAGACTGTAGTTTAATTAGGCCTCATAAAGCTTTCACAGTAGGAGAGGCGTCGATCTGTCATAAAAATTAGGGGGCCCGGGCCTATGATGGGGGTCTGGATGCAAAACCCCTATTGGGTTCCAGGGGCAAAGCCTCTGAGACAGACAGACGGCTACGGTAGATGGAATTGGAGCGGTGGTAAAGCTAGAGAATTGTAAATCGTAAACTCGACAATTTACTAAGCGCCAATTCAAAGCTAAGTGCAGGGCACCAGTAGAGATAGAGGAGCTGCTACAGCGGGCTGTGCGTATGGTTGACATAAACGGAAGGGAGCCGAATGGATGGATCAGGAAGATTTCTTGAATAGTTAGGACCTAGGCCTAAGTTGGGAATGAACAGCCAGAGATCACTAATCAGATCACGCAGCCGACTGACTATATTGTCGGCCAGCACTCAGTGCCATTCACAGTTGCATCATCAGTCACTCAGCATCAAACAGCACTGCTGCATAGTCTTGGAGTTCTTAGCAATAAGGACTTGATCAGCCAAGTCGGTGTCAGACAGAGACTGGAGCTTTGATGCAAAAGCATTCGTATGTTGGCTCTCACTGCGTTCAGCGTCAACGCGGCCTCTGTTGGAACCGGAAAGTGTTGCAATGCAATCGAACATAATATAGGAAACCTATCACAAGCACACCAAAACGATGTTAGTGGGATTTCACTCTAGGTATTCGGCTAGCAGCAGCTTTGTAGCCAGCGAACTCTGCCTTGACTTTCAGAAACCCAGACAAATTTAATTCTTTCAGTTTTCATTCTTTCACGCTACGCGCTTTTTAAGCCCCCACCCGTAATGATGAATTTCTTCTTTATAATTGTTCGGTTTTTGGCTAAAAGCGGAACATGATCCGGGCTTGAATCGGATCCGCGTATACGTTGTGGTGGAACAAAAGTAAGCCGAGTATATATATATCCTCTGCGGCCATCCACAGCAGTAGATATACATAATGTGAAAATTGTGTTTTATTGGTAGCTGCCGGTGGCTAAGCTGATATCTCTGAAGCGTCTTTAGTGTGGCGCTGAGAAATTTCGAAGATTTACATTACCTTTTACATTTATCTTTTACATTTCTTCCTCCACTTCGATATAGTAAAACGTCTACATTTTATGAAGTAAATTCAGAGTCAAGTCCGAACAATATTCCGAGCAGAAGTGAAACGTGCCCCGAAATTGTCACATGGTCACTGTTGGCATGGTGATTAGCGGTTTAACCAGTCACGTGTAATGGAAGCCATGCTTGTAAATAAACGGTTTCTTCATGATTAAGTTGTTAGACCATCGTAACCAGTATGTAGATAAAATAACCATACAATCGTTATACTTAACTTTAAAATAATTGTGGGTACTTTTGGGTGAAATGGGCTTTGATAAAGTGCTTGGCTACGACGGTTTGTGATGTATTGGTGTGACTAGATTTCAAGATCGCAATCGTAAGCGTAAACTCGAGATTTCTTCAGCTCCCTATGAAACCAGTGAAGTTGCGGGAACCGGCTTGTTCACAGGCGCTCAGTCAGAACAAATTCGATAGACAGGAAGGGTCAGATTCGGTTCCAGGCCAAGACCTAAGGGTCAGACAGGCAGGCAGTCCGACGGCTACAGTGGATGGTGTTTAGAATTGGAGCGGTTAGATAGATAAGGGGAAGAGGAGGAAGATGCTACTGAATGGTTCCACTTTCGGCAGGGTTGAGGCTCAGGTTAAAAACTTCACACCTGCGGCCTTCTACAGTGCCTTCTGCACTAACAGATACAGTTAATGGGCTAGGCAAGCTATGAGCTTTTGTGCCTGTATCTGTCCATCTAACTGTCCAGTCTTTGTTTGAAACTGTTTATGCGCGGGCAGATGTTATTTCTTCTGGTGACCGGTTCCAGTGATCCACAATCCTCAACTGAAAAAGATTCTCCTTATGCCCAATAACACTCTCTTGTGCTGAATTTTCAGACTGTGTACTCTGAGATGTCCAGTTGCTGCTCTATGGGAAGGTCTAGTTTTTGAGTCAATATAAAATTTTATATGAGTCGATAAGGTCACCTCTCATTCTTCTTCTTTCAGGGCCTGCTTCTTAGTCACTGGGTGTAATCATAGAGTACCATGGGGTGATGTTGAGTCATGCTTACAAATTTGCTGTAGCTTGATTGCATGCAGATTAGTATGTTGTTTTTGACAGCCTATGTTACTTAGAATTGTTAAAGTATAGTAGCAAGCATACAGATGCTAATTCACAAGCATCCAGAATTTTCTATCTTGGCCAAAATAAAGCATGAAGTAACTAAATAACATTTGTATTCTGAAGCAATTTACAGTCAGCTGTATGAAAAGCACCTTGAAATGAGGCGTGGATTTATGTTTGCTAGGGGCCAAAATGAAATCATGCAAAAACCTGGGTGAAGTATTGAGTCTAAACAAGTGATTTAAAAGATGATAGCGAGTTTGTAAGTCAGGTTTTTGTGAACGACATTTCCAAATATGAGGAGCACAGCAGCTAAGACATGTAATCCTACAATTGTCCTACATCTAGGTTGTTGCAACAGACCAGTATCAGAAGAACGCTAGAATCTAGGAGGGCGACATGAAGTCAGTAATGTATTAAGATATGATGGAAGACTGGTGTTCTGAGCCTTGAGGGTGAATCATGCAATTTAAACTTAATACACCATTCAACAGGAAGCTAGTGAAGTGCACGAATGCAATCTAATGCATTTGATGAAACCTGATATATACCTGGTATATATATATATATCTATATGATTAAGTACTAAACACAACAGTTCTCAAATAAAATAGTCTGAAAAGTTAGTTTTACTGTTTCTTTAGCATTTGCATCATGCATTTGGTTTTTGCCTTTACAACAAAGGCCTGGGAAACTTTATTGGTAACAGGTCAAACCTGCAAGCTAGATTGGTCCAGCAGACCAGGTAGGATTTGTACTAGGGGTTATGATCCTAAGCCAATGTCGATTTTATTAGTACTTCAGGATCAGAAATGGAATTCAGTTGACATGCTTGCATCGTGTTTAGGTCTGCCTTGTCTGGCATCAAGAGTCCTATGGTTGTGATCAGGCATTCTTTCACTAACTCGCCACTCAATTTGGGCTTAAGCCACTTAGTAGTGAGCTCCATAGTTATAAACTATGCTTGTAAACTAGTATCATGCACTGCCAAGGCTTTCTTGAAGGGCTGTTGCTCTTTTCAACTGAACTAAGTTTCACTTGTATAATCTCGCTCCTGCCTTTGGTGCAGCAGAGTTGTCAACATTTTCATATTCTGAATTGTTGTGTACCTCAGAATATTATACCTATAGCAATACGCTTAGATGCATATGTACATGCGTACATACATGGACCAGCAGTCTGGTGACTACTGTCAGAATATTTTTTAGAGAGTAGAAGCAGAGGCAGAGGCAGAGCAGAGGATGGGGAGCAACAGAGGAATTTCCCAAGAAGGGACATTTGCTGAACTAGCACGCGGATTCTCTGTGCTCGAATAGGTTAGGACAGTTTTACTGAACCAACAGATGCCTGTCATTATTCAACAAGGTCATCTGATTGTTTTTCTCTGGTTGTGCCAGAAACTAGAACTGTTCTTGGTGGATGCCTTTTAGGTTGATGGACCTAAATTGTGGAACTCTTCCTGCATCTGTTCATTCTGCTCAATCTCTAGTGTCATTTTGGTGTCCACTTCAGACTTACCTTTTCGATTGGCTTATCCCTTGTAGTCTTCCTCTAGGTTTCAGTGAACTGACTTACTGGAGCTGATTGTTGCTTGATTTTGGTGTGCCATCGATTGATGCCTTATGCATTATACACTTGCACTACAGAAGTTGTAAATTACAATTACAATTCATCCATACACAGGAAATGATGGGGAGCAGTTGCAAATGAGATCAGGTTTAAAAGTTTATTAAATAAACAAATGGAGCATGAAATTAGGACACACGTACATGCACATGCGGTATGTTGAATTATTATCTGCATCACAAAAGAATATTAATATTTTCTCCTTTAACATTGTTTGTGGCAAGCATGGATTATAGAATTAATCAGCAATAATTGTTTCCAGGTTTGACTCTGTTTATCATGCATTTTAAACCTACCTTAAGTTGCACGTGTTTCGATCTGTTAGATAGTCATCTATGCTGCACTTTTTAGAGGCCCTGAAAAGGTGCTGTATTAGTGTTGCTTTTTAATTACATACATACAATCGATATCGTACTGGTTACATGCATACTAACAATTATTCTTCAGTGTTTCTTGAAGAACATACAAACTAGGTATTATTCTTTAGTTATTAAAACAGTCAGAGCATAGCCATAGTGTTGAAAGCAGTGAACTGTTTTGCTAATTCAAAAGTGTTTCACTGGACTGGACTTCAAACTGGCCTAGTGGTTGAGTCATTTAATTTTAAGTTATTTCAACTGAACAATATAATGTGCTAGATTGAAAGTGTAGCCTAATTCATAAAAATGATGAAGTGAGAGCAATGAACTTGCATAATGTTTTGAAATTACAAAATAAAATATCACCGAATTATTTTGAAAATATGAAAGTGCCACTACTGAAATGTGTTTGGAAAATGCAAAATAAAATGGTATTTTGCAATTAAATTTTGAAAATATACTTTTGGAAATACTTTTATATAATGAAGTTTGTATTAGAAAGTATTTTCAGATTTTAGATAGTTTCAAAAGTATTTTACATTTGTAAATAAAATGATATTAAATAAAATAATAAAATGCTTGCATACTATTATGAATATTTATGATTCTGTACACAGATTTGGATAAGAGTAAAAGAAAGTCTGCACTGTACCCATGACTGTCTTTAAGGGTTGGCTGAAGGAATTGATATTCTAATATCTAAACTAGTAATTTCTACAATTATAATGAAAATAAAACATGGCTACAGACATTTAAAACTGATCTTTTCTCTTGGCTAACCAAATCTAATGAGGTAACTTTTGTTGTACTCAGAAGAAGTCATCAAAACATTTAGTCTGATTCTTGAAATTAAGTTTCTGGGGCATGCTGTAGAAGTTGGAGTAGACTTGCACATACTTCTTGAACAAATTTGAATTACTTTTTTGCAGTGAACAGAACAAAAAAATTGTTGTTATTGTTGTGTGATTTTTGAAGGAAAGACGAGGGATTGTGATGTTTGTGACAGACCAGTATCATGAAAAAGGCCAACGAGAGCCAATCAGTTGTCAACAATAAACAACATTCGAATGTAAGGATGAATCAGGGAAAGGAGGTAAGATTTTGTTCTGTATCTTCTGTGCACATTTAGGTATAGCACTGGGCATTTTCAGTGATTTTAAACTACAGATTGTAGAACAACTGCCCTCTGAAAACGTTTCTGTCACCATAACACACAAGGTAACGGTTGATGCTTTCACAATTGAAACAATCAGTAACCTTAATCTATTAGACAGTGCCTGTGGTCAAGATCTGAGGAGTCAGAGAGACCGGAAGGCAGGATATTATGGGAAAGGAAGCTGTAAGAGACGAGTTTTGAGTCTGGAACTGAATGACATCAGTGAACTGATAAGAATGTACATAACTGAACTGGGAATTCCAAAACCTCAGATCTGCACAGTATTTCAGCCAAAACAGCTAGCTACTCTGGACTAAAATATGGACTAAAAATTATGCACTAAAATGTAGCCAATGAGAGCTTGCAGAAAATGTCCCTTCCCTACCCTCCCCTCCCTCCCCACCCCTTTCCTCTCCTCTCCTCTCTTCTCTTCCTTTTCCTTCCCTTCCCTCGTATGATCAGTAAGTAGTAAGATATTATTGTTCATTTCATTTTAACAACAGGTAAAAGCCAAGTGTTTCAGTGAGTGCTGCACGTTTCTATTTTGAGGAAGTTTCAGGTTCATGCTTTCAGTTTCATAGTAGAGCTGATTATCCCTGGCAGCACTGTTTCATGTTTCAGGTGTCACTGGTGTAACACAAAACCCTTGAAACTGTGAATCTAAGTGCTTGAAAACTGATCAGATCCCTGGGGTTTAAGCTGCTCCTGTTGATGACTGAAATTTTTAAGGCTTATGTGAAGATGGTGTTCCAAGGCCTGTTGCAAGAAAAACAATATGCTACTGTCTTAGAAATTCTTCAGCACTGTTGACCGTGCCTAGTCTACTTTGATCCTTCCAATTATTTTCTATTATCTGCTTGCTTCTTTTTTGTTCATGATTGTGAGGATATGGACAGAATTTATTTTTTTCTAATGTTCTCAACAAGGTCCTAAACAGAATTTCATCATAAAATAATTTATGGGAAGATTAACTTGGAAGAGAGCTAGCTTTAATTAAAATTTGTTAAAAGAAAAATCCGTATGTAAATGATTTTATGCAGTTTATTGCATAGAATCATATATAACAATAGATTGCATGCATTCATACCAGACTAACAGTATTTACACAGAACTGTTAGGTAGATCTGGACTGTAGTTGTAAAGACATTTGTGTCGAACTCTTATGAACCTCTCATACAATCTGTTCACTGTGTCTGGCTAAAGCAAATGCCACTCTGACCTAAATGCTCACACATAAATTTTCTGGTAATTGAGCACAGCTGTTGTGGCCTGCCATTAGACACTTACCTCATTACCTGGGACCAGTTATGTAGTTTTGCTTTTTTATGGCTAAGCAAAGTAAACATCTGGTTGCAGGTCACACTTTTCTAGTATTACTAGACTAGTTTGGGCCACTTCAGATTTTACTGAAGGCTGGTTGGCCCTGGTCAAGGCCAAACTGCTGAAGTTTTAGTGTACACATGAAAGGCCCTTCACTGGCTTCTGGTTGAGGAAGGACTCATCACATTGAGATCCTCCTCTGTTGACAGGAATCTTTGGTCAGTTTGGCCCCAGAATACATTGGGGAGCTGCGTGTTTCTGTCCTGAGCTAATTGGGTCATTAGTCACTGCACTCTGCAGTATGTGGGGATCTTTGATTCTGTGTTCTTACACAGCAAGTTGGAAATATCATGCTTTTTTGAGCATAAGACCTTCCTGCTGGAACAGTCTTCCACTCATAATGAGAACTTCCTATCAGAAATAGCTGAGAAAACCATTTCAGCTTAGCTTAAGATGCACCTTTTTAGATCTGTAAGATAACCATGTTTCAGTATCTGTGAGAGGTTCTAAAAGGTGCTATATAAATGTTCAGTTATGCACATACATGCATATATACATACCTACATACATGCTTGCATACATAAAATTTTAAGCACTGTACCATCCTTGTGGATTAATCTTCCACTTCATGTAGGTTGGTCTGTTTGGCTCAGCTCAACATTCAGTCTCAACCTATACAGTTCAAGCAGTTAGATAGCCAGGGCATTGAGAGATTCTTAAGTGGTCCTTATATGTGAAATATACATATGCATACATATATATGTATATGAGTATGTGTATACCTACTAATATTTGTGACTGTATTATTGTGTAACTGTGAGGAGTGCATCATTTGGACTCTGTTGGTCTGCAGATGTAACCAAACAGTTGAAAATAATTTACAAACTACTGATCCAGATTACTGAGATGATCTGAGAAGCTCATAACAGGTCAATACTCTCTGTTTCCTACTTGGAGTACAGTACAATTCATATTTGGAGGTGGTACAGTCCATATTTGGAGACCAGCACAATCCATCTTTGGAGACCAGCACAATCCATCTTTGGAGACCAGCATGATCCGCACTTTGGAGACCAGCATGATCCACACTTTGAGAGCAGCATGATCCACACATGGAGACCAGTTTGTCCTGAACACTGGGGCCAGCACACTCTTCACTGACCAGCATACTTTATACTTGGAGACCAGTGCGGTCTGTATATGGAGACCTAAATTGGCAAATTGCCTATTCAAACTAGTAGCAGTAGTGAAGGTTCTTAGCTGAAGAAATCATTAAAAATGATAATGGCTGAGGCTGAGTGATCACTATATGAAATGCTGAAATACAGCCAACTACTGTGGTGGGCCTCTTTCAGATGCTTCTTTATATACATAAATGTTATTGATAACTTTGCCATACTGAAATTTCTTTTCATGTGACCAATCACTGACATTCAGTTATGGTATATTTTGTGCAGTAATAAGTCTGGACTGAACAGTTGTGAAGAAACAGACTGTCAGTGGATTTTAATTTTGACAAAATCAGTTTCCACCAAATGGTATTAGTGACAAAAACAGATGTGATAGAAAGGAGCTTGCATTTCTAATGTGTTTCAGCAACCGAATGAGAGAGAATTGCAAATTTTGCAAATGAGGTGCAGATTAAACCAAGGCAGGCCCTCTTACAAAGGTTTTCTTCTGGCTGGAGTTTGATGCAAGGGGTTTGTTAGTAAGACACTGGCTGACTCAGCTGTCACTGCCTGAGACCTGCGCTGGTTCTGTATTTGCTATGGCTGGGATCGATTTTGCTGTCTGGGCGATTCCATACAGGACTTTGTTGACTGAAGAGGCAGGGCATTGGGTGCACTTTTGACAGGTGAATAGGCCTTTAATATTGATTCAGTCATGCATGGAGTTTTTACCTGTCTGTGTGCCGAGCTTGTAAGGAAGCTTTTTGGCAAACTGTTTGCTCACAGATAGCCATGTATGTGATATATACATATACTACATGCAAGCTATATTGTGTGATATACTACCTGTGTAGGGTATTATATGATTATAGGTGTGGGAAGGAAGTATGAATCATTTTTATCCTTAGTTGGTGTGGTGAAGGTGTTAATGGGTTGCCTGCTGTGTTAGGCACTTCTTTTATCCAGCAATGGGACTGGTTTCTGTGCCCAAGTTGGGACATTGTTTGAGGAACTGGGAAAAGACTTTTCCAATAGGAAGGAACCTCAGGAACAGACTGCTTGGCTGGCCCTGTCAGCCTACTGACAGCAACTGATGATGTGTACAACTCCTCCTTGGTGAGCATTTTCCTGTCTCACTTGTGTTAGGCACTTCTCTTACTGCTTCAGTGCACATATGCCTGCCAGTGCTGCTGGATTTTTCTAATTTGCCTTCCAAATGCATGCATCATAGATGTATATTCTTCTTCAAGTTCTCTGCCCCCGGGCTGTTTCGAACGTCCAACGGCGCCATTTCCGAAATTCTTTGGCCTCCTCCTTCGGTTTACTGTATCTGTCCTCCATCATCCAGTCTAGTAGCATTTGCCTAGATCTTCTTTTCTCTTCTTTTCTGTCTTTCCATTCTTCCCTCTGTGATATTTCTCAGAAGGGAATCACCTCTCAGTATATGATCAGCATGATTACGACAGATGCAAAATGTCATAATGAAATTACAAAAAGGATAGCAATGGGAAAAGATGCTTTTATGAAGAGGAAAGAAGTAATGAGAGGAAAACTGAACAGGAACCTAAAGAAGAGAATGGTCAAAACATTGATATGGAGTGTGGATCTTATATGGATCAGAAATATGGACCATCAGAAAAGAAGATGCCAGAAGACTGGAGGTTTTTGAGTTATAGGCATGGCACAGGATGGAGAAGGTTAGCTGGACAGATGCATAAACAATTACATAAATATGAAGACCTGCATATATGTATTTTCTTGGCTCTCTCTCTCTGTCCGTCCCTCTGTCTGTCTCTCTGTCTGTCTGTGTCTGTCTCTGTCTCTCTGTGTATGTATGTTTAAGTTTGTGTCTTGATGTATATGACAAACAGTGTGACTTATACTATGGTAGAGAAATGCATGTTGTAATACAAAGGTCTGTTTATGTACTGTCTGCTATATTTATGTAATGTATATGTCTGTCTGTCTGCCTGGTTGTCTGTCAGTCTGTTTATTTGTATGTATAGAGAGCCAGGCTGACTTGTATGTATGTATGTATGTGTGTTTATGTATGTATGTGTGTATTTATGTCTGCCTGCCTGTCTGCCTGCCTGCCTGTCTGTGTGTCTGTCTGTCTGTCTGTCTGTCTGTGGCATAGTTTGATGTTATGTTTTGTGAAATTATGAGTGATCGTATCATAGCATTGCCTGAACAGAATGAATGGACTGTAAATTTAGAGGAAACTCCGAAGTCGGAGAATGCTTATCTGGCAGATAATACTGATACGAGAAAGATGTTCAGAGCATAGCCGTGAGAATCTTCTAAAGGCTTGCTGCTTGCCTTCATGTGATAGGAGATGAATGCTTGGATTTGTTGAAGCGTTTGACATTCTCAGAAGTGTGATGTAATAAGAAACAGTGCATGTGAAAATCACAGTGAGAGTCAAGAGAGTCTGTGCAGAATTTTAAGGAATATTTATACTGTTTTTTTAATGAATGCAATGATCAAACGGATTCTAGGATTTATTCTGTGTAATTATAATTGTATATTGCCAATATCAAATGGCTACTCTTTCATATTTTTTTGTTATCCTACTTCTGTCTGCTTGATGACATTATGCAATTGGTCTTAATGAACTCCAGCATCATTTACATAGGCTGGCAAGGAGTGCCTTGATGAGGTAAACAGAAGAAGCTATTAAAATTTAAAAATGTTTGATTACATACATACATTAATTGTTTGCTGAAGGTGCCTACATGATAGCTGTCACAGTGTAGGTTCAAACCTGCACACTGCAGTTTAAAAGCTGTGTACTACTCTTGGTTGTGTACTCATGTGCTATAGAAAATTGTGCTTGTCCAAAGTTATCACTCTGTTTTGGATATTTTCAACCAACAAATTACTCATTATATGATTCATTTTCATCTTTGTCTGATGCCAGAATGTATTGCAAATTAGTAATATTTTTCTAAAAGTCCTCCTCTAGGTGTGTGAGCTTTTGTTCACAGCTCAGGTATTTCTATAATCAGTACTCTCTTAAATTTAAGGTTTGAACGTTGCTGTCCATTTACAAAAATGTTTAAATTCTAAGTATTGTTTAATTGCTGGTATTCTGCTGTTTTGAGTTTTATCAAATATACATTAAAGGGGTGAAAGTTATCATTTGCTCTGTCATATTTTTCTCTTTGTTATCCTTTTGTAAAAATTGTACACCATACTTTGGGACTTGCTTAATAGTCGCTCAGTAGGATATCACCCCTATGCTGAAGATGCATTGAGTCTTTTCGTAGTTTGCAATGTACTTCTTATGTACAGGCTATAACTGTGGGTACTGTTTTCTCAAGATGTTCTGTCATGGATGACAGCTTACACCTGAAACACTTGACTGTTTTCAATCTGTTTGCTATAAGAAATGAGTCACAGAATGTTTGATTTCCGCTCACCCTTTGCATGTAAATTTTGCCTTATCTGTGTCCATCACCGGTTTCATATCTGTCGAGTGTAAGTTGATAGTGGTGAAAGTGCTTAAATTAGAAGTAATACTTAGTAATTTTAGATTTTTTACTTAGTAATCTTTGTGAGGTCCTGCTGTGAAATGTTGCTCTAGATGCATAATAATTTTAGTCTGTGTCTCACTCTGGTGCAGATGCAGCTGATCCAGCAAGTGATTGGGTGCTACTGAATATGTTCAGCAATATTTTGTACACATTAGGTCAATGATTTCTGTCATATGTAGTCTTTTGGCTATAAACATGTTGCATGGCTGGCCAGTTTTTATTAAATCCTCTGAGAGTTAACCGAAGTGCCCAATTAAAAAATCACACTTGGTGGATTACCAATAAGAGTAAATAGGGAGTGTCAAATTTATCCAAGGCAGTGTCAGTGTTTGTTGGGTGCTCTTCTTTGTGATGCATGCAAGCGTAAACTTCGTTTCAAAAGAGAGATGGTGTAGTTATTTGTTGGCAGTTATGCCTGTATTTTGCGTTCCTTAAAAACGTGAAAATTGCGATGAACTCTCTGTAGCTCATGTCTGGTGTTGATTAGCTTTCAGGATTTACAGCTTGCTGTGATTGCATGTCTTTAGGATGAGAAAGATTCGAGCGAGTTGTTCAGAGGTTAATGGCCAATTTTAATACTTGCTTAAGAATACCCTCTACAGGCGAGTCAGTTAGGCAGAATCTCATTTTCCGCTGATGGTTGCGTTTTGATGGTGCATTATGAATTCAGGAGTAATGGTTTCTGGTGTGCCAAGCCCAGTCTGCGGTTTTGGTTTGGAATTTGCACTAAGGAAGAAAGTTGTTTACTCCCCCTAGGGAATAGGCATTTTCAATGCTGTTGTTCATTATGATTCAATTTCTGTGGAAACAGTTTCCTGGAAGACATTACTGTGGTGTAGCCATTACATGATTCAGTGTCATACTTTGATTCTGAGAAGTGGGTGTTGAGGCGGTCTATAATTCTTTCGCATGTTTGTTACTTTGCATCTGAATCTCACTTTCAGCCCTGAAGACATTTCTTTGGCCTCTTCTGTGGATTCGACAGAAAAACTGTACAGAGTGTGAACTATTTTAGTTATACAGAGTTGCTTAATAACACAGATGAGTTGTGACTCCCAATTTGCCATAAGCATATAGAATTAGTGTTTTTTTTAGTTGTTTATAGTAATTAATGTGTTGCTAGTAAGCAAATGTGAAGTTCATTGTGTGATAATTCTGAGCTTCTAGAATTGTCGGAATAGATCACATTTGAACAGATTTAAGCATGGTGTGGATGAAAACTGTTTTTGAATTGTTCAGCTAGTGTATAGCATTGTAGTTTGTGGTATTGCAGTGTCACACCATTTGGTGATATGTTTTTCATGGAGAATCAAACTCTAGACTGGCTCACAAATAAAACGTTCAGATTTCTGTATAAATAATGATTTGAATGAACTTATGTTTTACACACAGACAAACATGTTCATTTGAGTTGAAGATGGAAATTGACTAAACTCCACTTAATCTAACTTAATCTTTAAAAATTTTGATAAAACTAATCTAATCAGACTCTAGACAAATTTCTACAACCTGTCTGTTGGTCTTTGGTCTTCATCTTCGGTCTTTATCATGGGCAACTCAGAATCTTCTTCTGCAAAGACCAATCTTCGTTTGACTTTTCTGCAGTCTCGACTAACTGTTTTATACCCAAGTTCCCCTGCAGTTTTTGATCTGGAGCTACCTATGCCTCGGACCAGTAGTTCTTTGCCTATCTGGCTGCTACTATTTGCATTCTTTCTCCGTAATTGTCTTCTGCCTCACAGTGTAAAGGTGATCATGAGTTATACCCAAAATATTCTGGCTTCTCTGTCATCTGCAGTCTGCTCTCTATGTACCACAGTTGTGTCCAGCCATCCAGAAGTCTATCCAATATCTTCCTGGCTTAACTGCATGGTTCTTCCAGTACCACATAGGTGGAATTACCTAGACCGCATCTTACCTAGAAACATCTTGAATTACTCTGTCTAGGGTTCTTCCCTGGTTCTTTTTTACTCACAGCTCCCTGTCTACTTGTGTTTGTCTCTGCTGCTGCTGCTGTAGACTGCCTTCCATCTCGGCTGGGTTCTGCATTTTGTGATTCTCAGCTCGCTGATCCACTGACCACAAATTGAGCACGTGTTACCTGGAGCTACCAGCCAGCCTGCCTTGCTGTAAGAGTAAAGTTTGTGCTTTTTTTGAATGTCTGCAGTTTCGTTAGTTTTATTGAATTGCATTGCACTGTATCATGTTTTTGTGTGCTTTTGCATTCTTCCTGATTCAGCAGTTTTTACTTGGAGACCTGACACCATGTCATGTGTTGTGCCTCTGCTTCTCGTGCTAAGTGAATCAATTTCATCTCTGTCAATTAGTCGGTGCCCAGTAGTTATTCTGCAGGCATCCTAATCCCATTTCGTCCGGTGCCCATCAGTGCTTTGGAACTCATATTTTCAATATTCTCCTGATTATCGCTTATGGAATTCTGATTCGTGACGTCAGTGTTGATCATTTGTGCTGTCTTGCCACTGTACAGTTGTGCACGCTCGGTCGACTGGTCCAGCTTCGTTGGCTATGAAGTCATCATGAAATTGGGGCTGAGAGGACCCAATGACTGACGTATGAGGATATCAGGTTAGGCACTGTATTATCCAAGAGCGTCTGACTTGTGGGCTCAGGGATTCAGTTGTTTCTGTCCGTTGCCAGTGACAGACCTTCTCCTCTGCATATTAGTATATGACTGTTGTAAGTTTTACATTTTGTTGTAAACCAAGTTCCACAGAGTAAGGTAAAATAATGATTCCAAAAACAGTTTAATCCTGAAATATTATTTGCACTATAATTGTTGTTTTGGCATAAAAATTTTATATCAATTTTGTCTTCCTCGCTGAACGCCATTTTTCTAGCAACTTTCTTTACAAAATATAAAATTCAAATACGTCACTGTGACGTAATTTTAAACGTGGGCCGTTAATAAATTACAAAGATTTTTGTTGGTAATTATATATTTCAGGATTAAACTGTTTTTGGAATTTTAAAAATCGATTAATGTTTACTAATTATTTTCATATTTACTGTAAAGCCTTGGAATTTTTCCGGACACAGTGTAGAGGGAATTGTTTGATCTGAAATTGCTAGGCATCACTGATAATTGGCTACCAAACCGCTATGTTAAGTTCTGGGATTGTTCCAGTAAGATGTTGAAACAAAAATGATGTGTTTTTCTTCCTAAACTAGGAAAGATGGTGATCAGAGCCTCAAAGTTGGGCCTTTATTGTTTTTGTGTTGATGTTGTTGTTGTTGTTGATGATGTGATTAAATCTTTTGAAGTTTTTGCTTTTTGACTTTGATGCTAAACCAATATTAGGTGAAAGCCAGTATTCCATGGACAATATATACTTTCACATGTTCACATCTAAAGAGCAGCCAGGTTTATTATATGATCCTAATTGTGCTTTTAAAGTGACAGATCATCTTAAATGGACTGTGGAATTCAGTGATGTTAGGGAACTTCATTAGCATGAACAAGAAACTATTTAGAATAAGCCAGCATCTCCAGCAAATATCTTTCTTTAGTGTAATTAAGAACTGCAAAGTATCGCATGAGCTCCCTTTCTACGTGGAATTGTTGCAAAGAATGCTTTCAGTGGTGCAATTGTTATTCACATTTTCTGGTGCCAAGAAACTTAACTTGTCTGGTGCCAGCATTAAAATACATACATTTGGAGCTTCCACAGTGGCAGGTTGCCAATGTGTTTACCTTTCACCTTTTGTAGCTGGGGTTTGAATCCAGTGTATCATGTAAAATTGTTATTTTCTTATCAAATCATGTAACTCCACAGAGCTTATGAGAGGTTCTTAAATGATGCTGTACAAAAGCTCAGATGCATACATACATAAATATATACATACTTATACATACATAGATACATACATACAACCCACAAGGAATAGTTTTCTGGTTGCTGGATTTGTGTTGTTACATACTCCAACTCCTATAGGACCATGCTTCTAAGACTACCACTGATTGAGGCAAATAATGAATGAGCTTTTATCCTGCCTTGCCTTTCCTAGGAGTAAATTGGCATTTACAGTGTGACAGTGCTTACTTTACTAGATCTGTACTGTAGTGCAGCTGGACGTTTATTATACAGCTTTGTAAAGGTTTGAGTGGTTTTTAGTGGAAGTCAATCTGTTCAGCTGTAGACTGCTTAAACTGATTGAAAAAAGCAGGGCTAAAGTGGCTAAATGTATACGGATGCTAGTCGTAGAATATTGTGCTTGGGGCAAGCAGTTGAACTACAGGATTTTCAGTGGAATATGCCTTCATTTTCCCGAGAGATGCCGCTTTCTAGTAAACCAATCTTCTGTATGTGCAGTTGTTTTCCGCTCCTCATTTCGAAAAAATATGCAGTGCGCCTCTGACCGGCCGAGCAGGGGCTATAAACAAACGCCGATAAAATGACGTCATGCTACTACAGTGCAACACAAGCCATTGGATGGCCCGGTTGGGACTCAATCCTAGGCCTGCCTGTTTGATTCTGGGAAGTGGCACTGCTTCTTATGCCTGTGTCTTTCTGGCACATCCGCTGCTGCTGTTGGCCGCGTTCATTGGTGGCTGAGCAAGAGTTCATTTCGCACGTGCTTTGCACGGCACTCAGGTACATTTAACACTTGGTGGTTTGCTGCTGATTATCGAGTTATTGATTTGCTCGAAGGACGGGCGGACAGTCAACAGAGTTGTTCTCATCGAGGTCGATGAGCCTGATTGGTTCGTTTGCCGTTGGACGCCATGGCTTATGACGTCATCGTCGTCGTCGTTGTAGCTACCGTCGTTCAGCGCGCGTAGCAATTGTCGATCAATTCCTCCGAACGTTGTACCCATGCAAACAGTGAACCGCTGCTGCTGCTGCTGCTGCTACTGATGCTGCTGGAGAAGCGCAGCGTCGGCAGCAAGCAGAGTAATATTCAGTCAGGCACGGCAGCATACTGCAAAGGACGGGACAACAAATAGCATAGACAAATATTGTACTCGCGCCCGACAACGGCACTGTGTTCTCGTGGTCCGGCAGTGGACTTGTCGGATGCTGCTTCCTTGTTGGGATCTGGAAACGCTCGTGCCCTATTAGGAAGGGAGCGGAGCACATTTTTGCATTTTAACATCATTTCCTGACTGTTCGGAATTTGTCAGTTGTCTGGCAAGGAACATCATGAATTATGATGTTACTGCAACCATGAGAATGCATGCTTGGATTTATGGAGTCGTGACAGGGCACCAGATGGCTTTCCGGCTTCTGAGAAGTGTGCAGATGGAAAGGCCAGCTGATGGTAACTTAATCTTTCCGCAAAGGCTGCACTGGAGTCATTTCTTTTGTGATATTTTGAGGTGTTCTATTTAGCAACTGATTTTCAGTAACCAGGATTTCTGCTGCATGATTTGAAATTAAACTCATTTAATATGAATTGTGGAATGTGGTTGATTGCTATATGGTCACATTTGCATGTAACTAGGCCATATCCAGAGCCTATGGACGAGAATGAAAGAATGCTGTGAGTGTCAGTGGGTAGTGATGCTGTGGGCCTGAATGTCATCCAGGTTTTCTTTACTGGTGGGAATCTGGAACAAAGTTATATTATTAAAAAGTCACAGTTACCTTTAAGTCCAGTGTCAGAGGTCACTTGCACCATTTACAAAGAGTTACTACAACCTCTTAAACTTTTATTACTAGAACATCACACTGTTAGACAGTTTAGGTGCTTGGTTCTGGCTTTTGAGCCACCAAGATGATGTTGCTGAATTGTTTTTGAATTTGAATTCTCAATTTTTCAAGTCAGACTGCTCATGCATACTTTACTATATTCTTTGTTTTCTTATCTTGAATTGTATTTTGTAAACATTTGTTGACATACAGTGATGTAATTAAGTATTTTTGTGCCCCCTACCCCCAATAGAAATTTGGAAGTTAAACGAAAAACAGCAGTTTACTGAAATATCATGTGTTGACAATCAATAATGTAATATTTTGACACCAAACACTCAAGACAAAACTTCTGCAGCCTTAGTAGCTGCAACGTCTTTGAGAACTTCACTGAAGTTGATGGAAGCAGCTACTTCATTCTCAGCTGAAGGAATGGCAAGGTTTGTTAATCTCCTTTGTGACACTGTAGACAATGAATAGGATTGATAAGTTTCATTTTGCTGAAAAAATGTTCATGAAAAAGCTATGGCCAAAGTCTTGTATGCCTCGAACCTCATTGATGAAAAGTACTTAAACTGCCCATTTGGAGAATAGTCCTACTTTTCCCCATTTCCTTTGCTCTTGTGATGGAAGCAGCTATATCCATATAGTGCTGCTACAGTTCAAGCGTATTATGAAGCAGTCATTCAGAAGCATTCGTATTATGTTTATGTGTCTTCTGCATTGAGCTGCCCTCCACAGACGAAACTGAGCAAAGGGACATGAGGTTTAATTGACAGAGGAGACAGTGATCATGAAATTAAGATCTCTTAATACGTATTTATAGCTGTGGATCTTTGACTGTATGGGTTCATTTTTGTTGGGGTACGGGATTTCCTTTGCAAATGGTCATGATTAAGTACGGTAGGTTCCTTCAGGGTATGATTTCTATGCTGATCTAATCCGGTGACGTCTGTAGCATCGTTGTTATATATAATGTACAGTAAATTGAGGCTCTGTCAAGTAAAGAGTGCCACAAAAGAGATACCATGGAGTGGCAATGTGCTTTTGTCTAATTACATTACCCAGGTACATGTCATTGCATGTAAATCCTTTGAGGCATTACATTTCTTTGCAAATGTTATGTGTTTAGTCTGCTCATTCACTACTCGCTTCCATCCATCTGCCCTTCCCTCACTCATTGCTTCCTTCCTCTTTCACACTCACTAAGTAAATGTTTGAGTAACTTATCCTTATTAGCATGAGACAAACACCCACACTTGACAATAATAATGCATACAAACGGTGAAGCAGTAGCACAGTGTCAGTAAACACAATGCAATATTATAAACAGGTTAACAAGTCTAACTTTATAAACAGTTCTATAGTTGTGAAATTAACCGAACCCTTTTGCCTATTGATTTTGTTTTGACTGAGCACCTGTGAATAAGCTGGTCCCCATGACATGGCTTTCATTGGGCACTGTAGAAATCTTGGGATTATGAATGTGAAAAAAGTATAAAACTTTTTATAGGCCTAAGTTGAAAACAAAACTAGCAGCAATCATGATACTGGTGCAGTCATGAGAACTGGAGTATTCACAATTTTTATATTTCTCCAGTGAGGAATGATGAAGATTTTCTATGCAGCAGTGTATGGAAGTAAGGTAATTCAAATGTATGCCCCTTTTCCATAAATTGAGATGATGGGAGTGCTGTGCAGGAAGTGACTGGTTAAGGCAGTGATGGGGTGGCAGGATGTTCTGACTGACGTGCTCACTCATTCACATTTCAACTGTGATCCTCAGTAAAGTGACTGTTTTCTTTATAAATGCAAACATGCATACATTATATATATACATGTATAGTAGATGTTTTGCCATATATTCCTGTATGCAGCTGTATGTGTTTGTGCGGTCTAATTCACTGACAGCCAAGCACTGCTTGTAATTGCTAAAGTTATTGGAGTAGACCTTTATGGCATCAACCTGATTTGGTTTCTTTATGTGGGAAGCATTCAGTGTTGAAATAAATTGGAAAGGCTTGACAGACAAGTGTCCTCAGTAATTTTCCTGTCCCTTTTGGCTTCAGAAAGGGTTTGTTCTGTTTGTTGGTGAAGCTCTAGTCAGCCTGAATTTCTTTCACAAGCAGATTGCAGCATGCCCTGGGGCATTGGAGTGAAGCCATTGTGTGGGGCAACCCATAGTGGCCGGGTGCATTGTGAGGCCGTTCGTGTGTGACTGCCACCCTTCATTGTCACTCCCACCCTAGACCCGGTAGGCACCGTTGTTCATGCCAACACTGCCACTGAGACTTTCTGTGGTGCTGCCCTCTGTGAGCTAATCTTGAAAGAAGACTGTCTGGCTGTGTGGTTGTTTACTGAAGAGATTATGCTGATGTGAGGCTGAAATGAATCGACCCTATTTGGGGTGAGGCAAAGTGGGCCTGCCCTTCTGGCCAAACTCTGATCTATTTTGTTCTGATGCACTTTGGTGCTTGGGGGGGCATGGTGCTTGGGGGGGCATTTTTCCAGCAGGTGGTTTTCATGGTTGATCGAGGGCGGAAAGTGACATGCATGATGGGATACTGGTCTCGCATGGTGAATAGAGAACCAAAGTGCAAAATATCTAGCACCATTTGAAATCAGTGATTCTGTCATCGAGATAACATCAGGCCTTGCAGCAGATATGATACTCTAACTCTACGACTGATGCATATCAGTATTGACAGGGATAGTTTCTGCCATGTCTCTTGGATACCTCCTGAAGACTCAAGCTATAGTATCTAGCCTGGAGTTTGAATATCATGCTTACTATGCATTTATTCACCATTTCTCTAGTGCTGTGACTAATATCGGCACAAGATGTTCGTTGAAGACCCTTTAAGTCGAGGCTGTAGAAGGCAGTGTCAAATCCAGGTGAGTCCTGGGAGGCATTAGGTCAAGCAGGCTGCTTATGTGCCTTGAGTCAGTATGAATTGAGCAGATCAAACTAAGAAAGTCACTTCCTTGCTGTGCTAGCAGTTTCTGCCAGGTACAGACAACAATATGATGCACTGCATCCTAGGATAGTGTGCAGACAGCCAGACAATTATAACTGAGCATTAAGATCTGTCTGTGCTCTTTTTTAAGGGCAACCAATGCAGCATGATTAGGGGGAGCTGCACTGGTGGCCACTGATGTCTTACCTGCCTCTTGTCTTCTAATGTCATCATTGTGCATTAATTTTAGTCTGCACAACTTAAGAATTGTCACCTTTGATTTTACGTTGATGTTGACAAGTCAATAAATGGCTATTCAGGTCAATTCATTTAAACTTTTCTTTGGATTGCATCATTTATTGCTTCAATCCCATTGATTTTTTCTTAATTTATGTGACATAGTGGCTGATAGGTTGAGCTCTTGCCTTATAACACGGAGGATTCAGATTTAAGATCGAACTATTATAGACACCTTGAATATATCCGTAGCGCACAGTTGCTTAGTGCCATTACTTGATTCCTAACCCTGGATAGTGCAATTGTATAAATAAACTGAATAAATAAATAAATTTAGAGCTTACTATCTTGTCACTCCGTGATACACCAGGCTATGACTTTGTCTGGCCAGCATATTATAATTGTTATTGACCACTTTCGTCATTGTTTTGTTCTCCACTTGCCACATTTCTCAACAGACATTCAGTTGATTGAGCAGATTTTGCAAACCCTTCACTCTTTCCAGGAAGTTGCTCCAAAGTTGTTACAGAAAAGGATTTAGCATGTCAATCACAGACTCTTTTTGGTGGTGTCATCAGGTGGGTGTCTACAACTAGAAATGTAGTTTTTTTTACCAAACTATGATGCTTTGTTATTAGTCTGAGTGACACATTAAAGCGGATGCCTTAAACTTTGGTACATTTGCTGGATGACTGGTTTCCTGTGGTTCCTTGATTGCAGTTAATATTCAAGCACCATATGAAATCAGTTTTCCAAATGTAAAATTTTCAACCAAGCGGCTGGTAAGTTTAACTGAAGCTAAAAGATTCAGATGTTGGCTGAAGCTTGCTGATTAAAATACTGCCTAAAACAATGGACTTAAATACTTAGCTGAGGACTAAGATGTTGACCAGGAGAAACATGCCAGAAATTATTAAAACTTATGCTTTATTGCCTAACAGTATTGTAGTGATAGCAGTACTTAGTTAACATGGTTAATATTGAATTTTATTTTTATTAAGTAATTAGTGTCTAATGCACAAGGCATTGACTGATGGTGCATCAAAACCATGCCATAATCATGTCAACATCCAGAAGATCAGTCCACTGAGACAGAGAGGTGCCTACCTTGGATAAACAATTTGAAAAATGTAAGTCTTAAGTTAAGAATGAAGTGACTCAAGTGACTGAGCAGAATGAACAGACAGAGGTAAAGAGTACCAAAATCTAGGTCCAACAACCTAAAAAGCTCATTCACTAAGAACAGTTCTAACCTTAGGTGTGACCAGAGAAAACAATCAGGTGACCTGGTTGAATACTGTTAAGTGTGAGGAATGAGGACTGGTTTTAAGCAATATAAACCCCAGTTTAAAACAGATCCTTAGCTGAACAGGAAGCCGATGCAAAGATTTAAGCATTGGGGCTATATGCTCATAGTTTGAAGTTATATAATTGAAGCCAAAGACTTCTGAACTCTTTGGAATAGTCGAAAGCAGAGGAATTGAAGCTGTGAATGAATGATCCCAGAAGAGCTGTTGAATGGGTTGCAGAAATTTCAGTTACACTGAATTATACATTGAAGAACAAACTCAGGTGATTGGCTACAGCAAAAACAACATCTAGCCATGGCAGTACACTGGTATTTTACATTATGTTGATGTGTGTCTTTGGTTTGGTGGCATTTGAAGAGCTGTCATCCAGTCGGCTGGGTGGATGGCCAGTTTGTGAAAGGTATCATAGATCAGGAACATTACAGTGCATTAGTGGTAGCAGATGTCGTGAATCATGAATTTTCTCTCAGAAACTTGGATGAAATCCGTCTCTCTTCTGATTGTAATTATGTGGTTGTTCGGGCATGGTGACATCATGGCTGTCATCTGATTTCCTTTGCTGGAGTCGAGAATTGTATCATTTTCTTGGAAAGTGTTGGCCATTAGATGGTCTTGTATCGTCTGATTTGATACAAAGGGTGGATGTCTATTCCTGCCTTTTCCTGGCCCCTTGTTGTTGTGGACGGCTCTCGGTGTATGGACAGCTGTTCACAATGGCTAGTCTAGATGCTTCGGTAGGAAATGCTGTAGTCTTGTCTGCACTTCTAAATATCAGATATATGAAAAGCCATATTATCGTCTGAAAGTGCCTACAGTGTTATTGCATTCATCATCAGTTCATTTGCGGAAAAGAGCCGTTTGACGTCATTTGGTGTTCACCGGAGCATAATGAGATCTTAAACGAATGAAGTTATTGCATTTATCGGAAGTTCGATGTCAGGCGAGAACCATGTAATGTGAATCAGATTATTCTGATGAAGCCTCAGAGAGTTTTTGGGGGGATTTTATTGTCATTTCAGTTGACCGTGATTTTTTGACATGAATATGCGTTTTAAAATATTATTTTGCTATTTATAGGAAAAGAACAAAATAATTATTTCACATGCTTATAAATGCAATTCTGTGAAATTTGTGATTGAGATCTTAATGAAGTGCCACATATTATTCTTCATTATGGTTACAGTACCATACTGTAAAGTACTGTATTGTAATTTCAATAGAATATGATATGAAAATAAATATCAAAAAGACAAAGGTTATGAAGATAAGCACAAAAGAAGAAACGACAGTAAGAATAACATTAAATGATGAAGAGTTGGAACAGGTCAGGCAGTTCTGCTAACTTGGGAAGTATGATTACAACAGATGCAAAATGTCATACTGATATAAAAAGAAGGATAACAATGGGAAAAGATGCCTTTATGAAGAGGAAAGAATTAATGAGAGGAGGATGGAACAGGAACCTAAAGAAGAGAATGGTCAAAACATTGATACGGAACGTGGTCTTATTTGGATCGGAAACATGGACCGTCAGAAAAGAAGACATCGGAGGAGGCTTTTGAGTTATGGTATGGTGCAGGATGGAGAAGGTTACCTGATCAGAGTGCAAAGCAAACGAAGAGGTGCTTCAACGGGTGGAAGACAGAAGGTCTCTGATGATGACAGTAAGAACAAGTCAGAGGAAATGGATTAGACACAAACTGAGAAGTGATTCTCTTTTGAGAAATATCACAGAGGGAAGAATGGAAGGAAAGAAGAGAAGAGAAAGACCTAGACAAATGCTACTAGACTGGATGATGGAGGACAGATATGGTACACTGGAGGAGGCCCAACAACATCAGGAATGGCGCCATTGGACGTTCGAACCTGCTTGGTGGCTGAGAACTCGAAGAAGAAGTACTGTATTATTATTATTACAAAAAATTTTAACACGCGCAGTCACACAGAAATGCAAATCAGAGTTGCGATAATCAGTCGCTAGTTGAAGAGAGTTAGATATTTAGATGTTTGAACGCCAGTGAGAAATAGTGAGTTTTCAGGCGTTTCTTGAAAGAAGAAAAGGAGTTCTGCATCGTGGCTCAGCCAAGAGACCCGTACCTGAAGATCCTAGATCTGTACTGATACAGATGAGGTTAGAGGGGAAAACAAGGAAGGAAGGAATGGAATCAGTGACAGCAAATGAAAAGGAGGCAGACAGACGGTTCTAGGGCAATTCGGCGCGGACAATTCGTCACGGACAATTCAGAGCGGACATTTCGGAGCAGGAGAATGTTTTACTTGCAAACATAGAATTAACACTTTAATTTTAATGAAATTTAATAATGTTATACCAGAAAAATGTTTTACTTGCGTACATAGAATTAACATTTCAATTACATAGAATTAACATTTCAGTTTTAATGAAATTTAATCATGTTATACCAGGATAATGCCAAACGTTACAAAGTGCAGCTTACAACCGTGCAATCTTACCACAATACTATGCTAACTAAAAATCGTCACGCACGAAATGTTTAAAAACTTTTCTGAAAACGTAATTCTATCTGTTTTGTTTAATCGAATAAGTTAATGTTGTGGCTGCATCCGCGTAAGTAATCAGCGGATGTGCGGTTTCCGTAATCTAGAACAACACTCTGCAACCGACGATCTCGATATTTCTTCTTCCTCAGAGGAGCATCTTCTTCTACAATTAGACGTTCGACGTTCATTTGATTGATATTCTGTTCCTTTTGGAGTTTGACTACTAACCTCAACAAAGTTGGGTGGGCAATAATGTACGCTGAATTGTCCGCTTCTTCACTCCGAATTGTCCGGTTACCAGACACACAGAGACAGAATGAGACATTGAGAGCTAGAGAAAGATGCTGAGAGAGAAAGAGAGCAAGAGAATCTAATCTATTGACTTCTATAGCACCATTATCATAATGCTAAGGCATCGGTCGATGATTGCTTTAAGTGAGATCGTAGTCAAAATCATAATCCATTGGAGAAACCAGGTTGAATATCGATAGGTGAGAGAAACCAGAAGTTAGGCTACGGTCGGTAAGAATAATGAGTGACAGTTGGAGACGAAGAAACAGAGCCAAACAGATAGAGAAACAAAGAGAAGGACTGATAGCAAAGCAAAAACTAGAATAGCGGTAGAGAATGTGGAAACGGGTGGACAGAGGTAATGAAGGAACAGATGTAGAGTGAGAATGGGAGAAAATTGGCAGAGATGAGAACTCTGGAAGGGAGAGAGATGGACAGAGCTGCAGAAAACTACACTTATTCGAATCTCACGGAGCTTTGGTGTGTTGTCTGCTGGCATCTTCTGATGAGTAGCGGCCAACGAGACACCAGAGATAATGTCCGTTCTACATTTTCCAGCATTTCTGGAAATGTTCGTCTTCTTCGTACTTCCTTAATTCCGATCTCCATTTGGATATCATTTGTATTCTGGTCACATCCTGACACAAGCTGGCCACTTGATATATGTTCGCAATCCCCGCTAGACGGTTTATATTTCAGCGCTTAGATGCTTCAGCTTCAAATCCGCCTGTGCACACACACACTCACACTCATGCACACACACATGCATTGTGTCTGAATTATTCCAATGCATCTTTGCATCCTGTCGGTTGGCTGGCCGGCCGTTGCATATGTTTTGGTTTTGATGAGGACAGGGTCCGCTGAAGTAATGCCATTACTGTAAGGGCAAAACTTGTCTACCCTACACCCCTGATATGTCTTCAAAGGGGCCTCTGCATGCAAAGAAATCACCCACTGATTTAATTTCTCTGCCTTAAAGCTGAGTGACTAGCACTAAATGAATTATAATCCACTCAGTTAAGCTGAACTATTTAGGTGACTATCCTAAGTTTTTGTGAGATGTTAATTAAGTCTTTGGCGATGTACTGCAGGTGATGCATTTGGTTTAGTGAAAAGACCATGCCAGTTTGAAATTGACCATCCTCTGAAAATAAAATAACATTGATAAACATATAAGCTGCCTGTTTCTTTTCGCCATAAATTGCCTTTCCTGCTTCAAGAAGTGAACTTTTAAACTGGGACTTGTTTCTTGTGGTTTCGATATGAAATAGCATTGACTTCCGTCTTTAAGTTATTATTCCTGTGCTACAGAAGTCACTGAATTGGATTTTCAGTGTCCAGATGGAAACATTTGTAATTCTAATCCCATGCTTATGTTATTATTATTATTATTTTTATTATTATTATTATTTTTGCATTTATTACACATGCAAGATCATTAAATCCGAATCTGAGATGTGAAGCAACTGTGAGTGAAGGACTTGCTCAAGGTCCTTACACAGTAACCTAGTGGAAGTTCAAACCCGTACTCTGCGTTACAGGCTGAGCGCTCTATCCAATCGGCTGCCGTGCCCCAGCACCTTTGCTAAAGAAACTCTTCAAAGCCAAAAGGCATTGTACTAAGAGAGAGGCAAAATGGAGAAATGTTGAGTGATCTGTTCAGCGTGAAATGGCAGTTCCTGTATTACATACACTGGCTGTTTAAAGACTGTACGGTGTGCAAATGCAATTAGCATAAATATCAAATGTGATTTGGAAATGCTAATATTAGGCCGCTTAGTGATTGTATGGTGTACAAAACCTATTAGCGTAAAAACTCCAGACAGGTTATATGAAACGGTCGGTGAAGTTTTATTGATCGGAAATATGGATGTTGGCGTGAAGGAAGAGAAGATGAGAAGCAAATGGCTTGCCGGGGAGTTTGAAAGAGAAGATGAGAAATGATGACATAAAGGAAATATTGTCTATAAAGAATGTCGTAAAGTAGGAGAAAGACTCAGATGTTGTGGACACCTAATATATGAATGCGTACTCCTAGATTGCCAATAAAAACGATGGCAAGACGAGCGGAAGGAGCACTGTGGTCAACCAGATGAGTTACGCACAGATGGATTGACTGGAGAAAATGCCTTCCACAGGGAATTGCACATGGAATGCCATAGAAATGTAATGTAATGTAATTGCAACATTTATGCAGCTTAAGCTGAAGGAAGTTGATGAATGGTGCTGCTGATGGAAACTTCGTATAAAAATGGCGTGAAATCGTGATTATGATGTAGGTGTACAATCACCAAAGTTACTCTGGACAATGTTGTTAAAAGTTTTGTGCAGTACAGTGGGTGGCTGCTTGGCGCTGCTGATACACTGCTGGCAGATGCAGTGAAGTTAAGCAACACTGAGCCCAGTCATAGTTGGATGGGTGACTATTTCTGACAAACAATGCCACCTGATGCCCACTTAGCCCTCCATAATTTTAGGGTTGGTGAATGATTACTAACACAAATTTGGAGGTTAAAAGTGTCCTGTCATTGGATTTCTGTGTATCTGTTTGCACTTCAGCCGAATGTTCAAAGCAAATGGAAAAGAATTATTTAAAAACTTGTTTAAATGATGTATGATCACAAGCGACACTTATATAGACACTAACTAACGGAGTTTGTGAGCATGATAAGCTCTTTTCAGTAAATAAATAACTCCTCCAATGTTCCATAAAATGTCCATTTTACCTGTCTAAAATAAGTGTATCTATTTCATGTGTGAGAGCAATATCAAAACTAAAGGCTCAGTAAATAGATCCCTAGCTGATGATAATGTGACAGCCTTCCAACACTGTGTCCGAGGTTTGATTCTAGATGCACTTGTAGAATTGCTAATAATGTCATAAAGCAATTCATGCTGTAAGCAAATATTGTTTAAATGATGGATTACTGTTGGCTTCAACTTCAAGAAAAATCCTTTATTATACTTTTGAGGACTGTTGAATTAAAGGATTTACATCATTTTTCACATTATTGTGGGGGAATGTAACGTAACAAAACATTGGTTTAGCACCCCACTAACCATATCCTCTCAGAAGAGTGAAAAGGGCAGACTGGAAATGGACATTCCAGTTAACACACATAGAAATGAAAAACTCATCAGTAATATGATCTGTATAGTGCTTTAAAGTCTGGAAGATAGTGACACTAGAATGGAGTGGCAGACAGTCAGCCGGACAGTCTATTGAGGAAATCTCAACTTGAAATGATCTATTTGTAAATTTATCCAAACGGAAGCAAATGAATGGCCTTGACACAAGCGCAGGGTCCTTTTGCGGCATGGGAAACCTTTGCATGCTAGCCAAGCTGTCAGTGAAATATGCGAAGGGCTAACTTATGGCTTATGGTGAGCCGCCACTGTCGCTGTTGGAGATTGCAATTTAATCTTACATCTAGGCCAGGCTCAGGGTCGAGGTCTTTGACGTTGGGGCGTTATGTGTCGAGGATGATGAAGTGAATTTCTGCCACATCTTTCGTGAGAGCGGCTTCTTGGTGAAGAGTTTGTGTCCACTTGTGTGATATTTGTTATAACTAATAGATTCCAGACGGGATTACATTGTAGAAAATTGGAATTTAGGAAAGACGTATGCGGATGAGATTGGAAGGAGTTTTTGTGGTTAAGCTGGAGTATTGGGATGGGTGCAGTAGAACAGATATGATGCTGGAGTTTAATAACACTCAACCTTGTCCATATTTAGACTGCTGTTCAATCAATATTTGTCTATATTACAAGATCACCAGATGCAGAGGGAAACAAAGCCAATTGATTGAATTTCCTAGTTTTCCTTTCTTCTCTTGCGATTTCTTTCTCGCTTGCTGCAGTGACTAATGATGCCTTGTGATTTGTAATTAACATTGACACTGTAAAAGTCTATCTTTTTCCTTCTTTTCTTCTCTTTATCCTTTATTTCTTCCATTTTCTCTCGGAGCGATGGTAAATTATATGTAATGGAAGTGACAACAGATGATTGGCAGAGGGATGTGATGAATGTGAACATCTAATCTTCAGTAAAGTAGAATGTAACATTATGTAACTGAGTTACGTAGCCTTTGTTTTTGTTGTCTCTTATTCCTTTCTGTTTGCAGAACTTGAATGGAGAAGCACTTCCAAGAAGAACAAAAAGGGAACCATTACACTATGCACAAAAGAAAACATTTGAAGGTATGCAATTCTGTGAAGATAATCCAGTATAATCTGAAAACTACAAAATCACCTCTGTAATAATGCACAGTCAATCTTTCTTCTCAATAAAATCAATATGCCAGCCAAAGTGCATCATTGTTGGTCTGTTGTAATCCAGAAAGGCAATCCACAGAGACATGGAAATAGCCTGTGATGTAAATGAAACCTGAAATTATCATTATTGTTATTAATTAGCAACTCCTGTAGTATCAGTTCTAATGCACGAGGCATCAACCATTAGTGCACCAGAACAGAACTGTGACTAGGGCAATACCCAGAAGGTCAGTCTGCAGATACAGAGAGACAGCCTATGGTGGCCAGCTGAAAAAGGGAAGTCTTGAGCCAAGACCAAAATGAGATAAGCGACTGAGGCTGAGCAGAACAAACAGGTGTGGGAGAGAATTCCAAAATCCAGCAAGTGAAAACGCTTGTTCACCAGGGACAGTTCTAGTTCCCAGTACAACCAGAGAAAGACACCGTGACAAGAAAATTTTAAATCATTAGGAAATACCAATTCTGTGCAGCAGACAAATATCTGAAGAGGGTTCCATAGCCTTGGACCAGCGACATAAAGTCTTGCCTGCAATGAACCATCCTTGTTTTTTGGGACAGTCAGGATGAGGCAGTCAGAGGATCTGGCCAGTTTAGCCTTAATAGTTTGCTGGATTATAGGAATTGTGGCTGGAAAACTGTAAAAACCTGTAAAAGATTAGTCAGGTGTTGAAGGTGATTTGCTGCTTCACAGGAAATCAGCGTTGTAATGATTTATTGACTGGAATGTGTTAATGTGTTGGAGTTTTTGCCAAGTTAACCTTTGAGATACCATTAAGAAAGGAATCAAGACAGCGTTAGACTAGGACTTTGAGTAAGGTGACTTGTGGTATGCAGGATCTGGTAAAATGTCTGATGCACTTTGAATCAGTTTCGTATTTATGAAAGCTGTGCTTCTGTGAGAAACCCTGCAGTGATTTCAGGCAAAGTTAGGTAATAAGCAATTATATTATGAGTTTTATTATAAGTTTCTTGCTCCCCACAGTTCAAAACAGTGACCAACAATGGTGTCCACCTGCTTCTCGGCTGCTTTGTGGATGTCAGCCCAAAGTCGAAAGTTCTGTCCAATTTCTTGTTTACTGATTTTGCTTTGAATAAAGAAACAGTACAGCTTAAATTTATGCTTACAAATTGAATTGCTGAACAATAAATTGCTAGTTTTGCAAAATTCACCAGGAATCGTAACCGTTATGGTTCATTATACGTGTTTGATATGATTGCAGCAAATACATTTTTGAAAAGTGGAACAAGACTTCCAATCTTAGCAAGAAATATATCAGAATTGTTCCAAAGTCTTTTGTATACTTATGTGATTTTCTTCAGCTGTTTCATCCCACTTTTTGAGTTTGTTTAATTTGTTTGGCCAGTCAGTTGATGAAATTGCAGTCTATGCAGGAGATTTATCTCTTTTCTTATGTTTTGATTTATCTCTAGCATTTCAACCAGCTCCCAGGTTTTAAAGACTTACCTTTTTCAGTTATCAGATCTTTGCCGTTTGGTCTTGTTGATAATATCACATGCTGTCTATGACATGATATCAGTGCCAAGGTAGTAGGCAATTATCATCTTGTTAACCAAGCTTGTCACCCTGTCTCTGTCAACGGGCACTATCCCTTTCTTCAAAAACTCGATCATTGAACCACTTCTCAAAAATCCATCCCCAGGCAAGGAAATCTTCTCTAACTACCGTCCAGCAGCAAGGAAATCCTCTCTAACTATGGTCCAATTTCAAAACTCTCATGCCAATCTGAACTCTCACAACAGGTTGTCCATCTCACCTCACTGGCCATCTTACCTCTAGCAACCTCCTGTATACCACAGATCATGAAGTCCTTATGCCACTCCTCTGTATTCTGAATATCTGGTACTGTCTAATATTGGATCAAGTCTTGTCCTTCCTCTCCTTTTTTACTCTTAATGCTGCAGGATGCTCATCTAATCTTCACACTCTCACCTCTGGTGTTCCTCAAGGTTCTGTTCTGGGTCCTCTGCTGTTCAATCTTTACACCTCCTCACTCAGCAAACTCACTTCCTCATTCTCTATTGATCTTCATCTCTATGCTGACGACACACTGCCCTCACTCTGTTTCATATGCACTAAACCATATACGTAACGCCTTCACCAAGGTAGCAGCCTGGATGAATGCCAACCCTTCTATGCCTCAACTCCTTAAGAACAGAATATCTCATATTAGTCTTTGTGAACAACCAATTGAACTAACCTATCTACCGAACCTTTCTCAAAAGGATCTCACTTCACCTGCACCCCTCTCTAGTCTGCAATCTCAGAATCGTCTTTGACAAAAACCTTAGCTCCGATGACCATATCACTCAGTTATCTTGCACTTGCTACATGCGTATTTGTGACCTGTGCCGAATTTGCTCCATTCTTGATTTTAAATCTTTCGGCACAGTATCCACAACCATTGTTCACTCCAAACTTGACTACTGAAACCCCCCCTCTTGTATAACAATGACTTGTCTCAAATAATACACCTTCAAACAATCCAGAATGCTCCTGCCCATGCGGTTACAAAAACTCCCAAACACCACCACATTACCAGAGTTCTCAGATCACTTCATTGGCTCAAAGTCCGTCAGCACATCACTATGTATACAAAATCATATCTTTTACCTGCAATGCCCTTCACGCTTCTTAACCATCTTACATTCACCATTCATCCATTTGAAAACTAGAGGTTTGTGATGATGTTTTGCATTTTTTGTGAATGCGTGGGCAAGAGCACTCTGGGTTTTTTGAAGTCATTTCATTTGAGATGAACAGAGTAGATTAGATTAAATCTCACTAGTTAAAACCAGATGGAATTATAGTAGATTACAATTCTTCACATTGTATTGGTTGCATTTTATAACGTCCCCCCCCCCCCGTTACAATGGCTCTGAGGTGTCCTGGAATAGTACACGGAACCACCTGGCCTAACAGAGATTGGAATGGATTAATTAGGGCTACTATTACCTTTTGTGTAACTCAGCCAAATGATCTACCACCCCTCAGACTGTCTTGTGCCCTTAGTTTAATTACCTTTTCTTGCCCAATCCTACTTAAGCCTACTGATTGTACCTCTCCCTGATTAGTTAATACTAATAATTGTCTTGTTTGGCGATTTGAAGGTGCTTTATAAATTTATGGATACATAGGAGTAATTGCAATACATTGCATTAATCTAACCCTGCTTGTTTGCACCTGCAAATTCCTACCAGAACTGTAGAAATTTTATGTTGTGTTGCAGAGTGCTTCTCTGTCTCATTATCTGCCTGTCTTTCTTTATCTCTATCTTTCTGTATGTCTGTCAGACTTTCTCTGTGTTTCTGCATATCTGTCATTCTGTGTGTGTGTCTGTCTGTCTGTCTCTCTTTATCTGTCTGTCTGTCTGTCTCTGTCTGTCTGTCTGTCTGTTTGTCTCTCTCTCTCTCTCTCTCTCTCTCTCTCTGTCTCTCTCTGTCTCTCTCTCTCTCTCTCTCTCTCTCTCTCTGGAGGATGGCCCTAGTGTGGCAGAGCAATAGAGAAGAAGTCATATTTGAAGAGGAAAATGATGAAATGACGAGGAAAATATGACATGGCCGCTGGGATAATAGTGTTTCCTGTGGGTTCAGACTTGAGTGTAAAAGAATTGATCGATTCGTTGATACTGACAGTTCATCTCGGCTGACATCTGCTTCAAGATTATATACAAACACACGCACTTGTGCGCATACACGTTTGCATTATTATATTAAGCAGTATCCATTTGCATAGTAATTAAATTGGTATATCTGTGCATCTGTATAGTTTAATATTATTATTTATTGTCTGCCTTTTTATAAGATGTGCTAGGTTTTAATAATTTTGCTATTATATATAGATTGCGTTATTTGTTTTATTATTTTTATTAGGTAATGGTTAGGCAGTTATTATAATAACTGTTTATTTTGTAATAATTTTTATCAAGTATTAGTTTTTTGTGTAATCTTAGTATATGTATATTTTTATTGGGGATCTGCCTTTGTAGTTTTAAAAAATATATATTTGGCCCATTTAGCTCTGCTTAACTATTGCATCCAGTAAATGCACAGTCATGTGGGAACCTTAAGTGGTATGCCACCCTTTCAAATGGCAGCATTGTTGAATGGGTCTCACTCATTAAACTCCTTGAAGAAAAGTGCTGGGTCATTGCTGTTTATTCATTTTAGAAAATATTACATGCATATTTATTTATTTAGCCTATTTCTTGGTAATCGTAATCTCTACAGATTTCTTAAGTTAAGGAAATGAGCGTAATTAATCAAAACAAGAAACAAAATTAGTAAGGCAAGTATGGTCAGGTGTGGTCCAAGTCCAGATCCACAGGTCAGACAGGTGGACAGGCAGACCGCTCCGGTGAATAGTGTATCTTGGAAATGAAGCAGCAAGAAATATAAGGAGAAGAGGAGGAATGAGGACAAGATAGGGTAGTACAGTCTTCAGTTTTAATTGAAAGGCCAGTGCAGAAACTGGGAGAGGAGCAGAGTTAGTGAGCTGGTTGCTAGTGCTTAATATTATCATGTGTATGAGAGCTGTACTTCTTTACTATTCAGCCAAATACAAATAATTGAAGACAATGAATGTTTGGCTGAATATGAATAGTAAATAATCGAAAGTAGGACATACTAAAAAATAGTATTTGTAATTTTTAAAATTGAGTTAAAAGCTAGACTTAATTATTTTTTGAGTGTTTGACATAACTGACTTGTCTACAGTCATTGAAAGCTTGCAATCTACATTTTCAGTATCTTTATTTGTCACTATGGCCACCTCGGATTGTAAGAGAAAATAGTGCTGCATGCTGCAAATAAGTAAGTAAGTAATCAGTAACAGGAGTAAAACCAATTCTAATGTGAAGCCTGTTCCTGTAAGGAACATGTCTGATGGATGGATAGCATATGGGAATCTGGAAAACTTTGGAGAACTTTGCAGACATGGTTCTTTATGGTGGTTGTGGTGTTTTATGTTTTCTGGGTTTTTGTTTTTATTAAGTAGACTTTCCATTAGTGATGCAGCACATTTCAAGTGCATGATTTCACATTAATCATCATGCCTCTACTTTAAATGATTATTTAGAGAGTTGTAAGCCTTTTTGAATGGCAAGTGCCACATGAAATTGATGGCTTGCACTTGCACATGTGGCTTTGCTTAGATCTTTGTCCTGATAACCTTAAAATATTTACACACTATAGTTCTTTTGTCCGCGACCAAAAGCAATTTTTGGAACATTTTATAGGCTATATAAGTTCAGTGTAATGAAAATTTAAGAAGTTGAAGGTTCCTTTATTCAAACATATAAAATCAGAAGGTAAAAGGAGAGCTTTGGTCAACAGTTTTAACTGCAAACAGAAGCATACTTTTTATACAGAGCATTTACTATTACTAGACGTGATATATGCAGCACGTTTACTTTCCATATTCTGATTCAAGAAACTATTCAGCCGAATATGAATAAACTATTCGGAGCACTATTTGGGTCCGAAGCGAATTGAATACAAATGTTTGGTACAGCTCTAATACATATATGTGTAGTATTTATAATTTTTTAGTATTTATAGTAATTTTTATTTTTGCACTCAAAATTGGAATAAGGTCTATGAGTTTTTTTATTCAAGTTGCAGCAAAATATCTATGGAATATGGTTTCCATGTCCACTGCAAGTCCTAAGGAGCTACCTATGGTAGGGCAAGGCGATTCATTATGTGCCATAATTAGCATAAGTCCTGGGGCTATTTTGTCATCTGCTTGAGGTACAGTAATTGCCTGTTGCGCTTGCCACTGCCTTTAAGAATTCCCTAGGAGGCATTATGTAATATCCAGGTATATATAGATTTACACAGACAGACAGGTACATATACATATCTGCTTGCTTATTCTTATAAACATATACATACGATCAGAGTTTGAACCTGGATGTTGTCATTAAAATACTTTTGGGAGGGTTATCATTTGAACTGAATGACGAATGCCACCAAAAGAAAGATGATGAGGATAATTTCAGCCCTCAGTCACTCGCTGAAAGACAAGGAGGTTGCAGGTCATCCTCCTCCTTGTCTTTCAGTGAGTGACTGAGGGCTGAAATTATCGTCATTCTTATGTGTGACAGATAACAAGACCATTCATTACCAGTTAGAAACTTGTTACTTATGAATAGAATAGGGTTTGAATTAATGTAAAACGAGTTGACCTTGCTTGCTTTGCAGCTAAAACACTGCAGAGGCACGGGCCAGATGTGGCTTTTGATGTCAACAACAATGCCTTCAGTGGTGAGAATGGAGGGGAAATCTTTTCGGAACAAAGGAAAAATGATGCGGATGGCACCACTCGTGAGAAGTCATCATTTTCCGGGCAAGTGGAAAGCGGAAGAGAAAGTGCAGGCAAAGGTACTGGGGCAGAAGGTGAGAAAGCGCTTGAGATTGAAGATGAGAAAGAGGAGATCTTGCCTTGGCATCATCTCCAGCTGTACAATTTCATGGGAAAAGAAGCCAACTATTTCCTATATCCAAAATTGGATATGGATAAGCGTGCCACTAAACCTCTTATGACACCCCTCAGGAATAAAACTGGTTGGTTGATTACTACTGTTCTGATTGTTGCTATTTTCATTTAATTACTCTAATTTTATTATTGTCTATTAATATCTGTTTTTATGAGTTCATTCATTTTGTTTTTATTAATCTGTTATTATCAGTTTCATGTTTTAAATTTTTACTACGAGTTTATTATAAACTTGAATTTAACATTTTAAAAAGTTATTATTATTAATACATTGTTATAAGTTTAATATTTATAATATATTATTATCAGTTTATTATTATTTAGTTAAAATCATCTGTCTTTATTAACTAATAATTTTCTACTTTTTTATGACTATGTGTAACTTGGTATGACTTTAGTACTTAAAAGGCAGGTCATGTATTAAAACTATTGAAAGCACCAGTTTATGCAGATGTTGTTTTGGATTCGTTTGCAGTATATTGGCCTCAGTTAATAGAACAAGCATACATTTCTGTAGTTTAATGTTTCTACACAACTGAAAATGGAATAAATTCACACTTTGCATTAGCTTTCCATGGCTGTGACTGAAAACAAGTTTTTTTGCTGCTGCCATTATTGCTATTTTGAGATTCAGACAGTAATAGCAGCAATTTCTTTAAGCTTCACAGCGTGTTGCAACTATTTTATTTGTTAAACCGGACATCATTACACTAATGATGTGTTGATGGTGGTGACTTTTGTTTGCAAATGTTTTAGCTTTAGTAAGTTTAATAGAAGAACTGGTCTGTTTATGAAATGTGCCTCGTGCAGCTGATTTAAAAATATGTTTTGCTCCAATGCAATCTGTTTGGGCTGTGCCATTATTTTGGTAGCATACGACGTTGGAATATAAAAATTGACAAATCAGGTATTGTTTAAGTCCTTTTAAAAGTAAGTATGTGTACATGGTGTATCCATGCATGTTTGCAAATATGTTAACTGTTGACAGTCTGTCTTGTACTAAGCTGATGCTGTGATTGGCCGAGTCCAGTGAAGGAATCTCTCACCAAAATGTTGAACTGCTGTTGTGGTTTATTTGATTTTCTGTGCGATTGTGTTTTCCCAAGTTTCATAACGAACAGCCTTTTACGTATAAAACCTGTGAAAACAGTCTGTGAGATGTTTATTGGCAGCACTAAAAATTATTAGTATTGCCACAATTACCTGATCTGTTTATGCATTTCTGGTATATTGACCAGGTTCCTTTCTTCTCTTTGATCAGCTAAACAATTGTGCATCGAATGTTTTTTAACTGATCTGACTTTGCTTATTTCAGTGTGATTATTTGTCTGATGGTGGGCAATATTTTTCTATTTTTTCATCCTAGGTCTGATTAAAATCTGTTCTCTCCTCAGTTCCATATTCTTGTTTCTTGTTTCTGTTGGTACAGTGGTCTGGCTTTATTGTGAACCATTCTCTTTATTAGTCACTTAGCCTAATTAATTAGATCTTTTAACTGTTTAAGTGCACTGTCTGAGTGACCCCTGTGACCTTTTTAATTAAAGTCTCTTGCTCCTGCACTTGATTGACCTTAATTATTACAGCCAATGCTGCCTGTCAAAGTTGACAGATTAGACATACTTGCTTAAGTGCAGATATGCATATATACAGTGCAAAATACTGGTACATGCATGTATACATATATACTTAAATGCAAACATACATACTTTTATGCATGTATTTATGCATGGATGCCAATCTGATCATTTTTGGATGAGTTAAATTAAGGATGAGTTAAATTAAGGATGAGTTAAATTAAAGTGACCCCCTTAGACCTGTATAGAGCAGCTTCTCCGCTTCCAGGTCAAAAATCTTTCCGGTCTACCACATAGCCTGGCATAGACAGCCTAATGAATTGCATGCTGTAAGCCAAGCAATTGTCTTAGATGATGGCCTTATGTTTTGACATCAGTGGGGACCACTGCAGGCTACGTGACTATTTAAATGTCTGATGACTTTACATTACAGTACAAGGTCTAATGAAGCTTTACAAACACGCTTTCTTATTTCAGTTCCAGTGGTTTATTTGCCCCGCCCTTGCTTGTTTTTTGAAGCATTTATCTATTTTGCTGGCTCTATTATGGTATGGATGAGAATGCTTGTCATAAAATCAGGCTAATGGAATTAAATCTAACTTAATTCAAAGGCCTGTTTTGTGCCATAATACTAGTGAGCAAGGCATAGAAACACAATGATTACTGCTGAAAACAATTTGCTGAGGAACTGGGTTTGCATCCAACATACAACAAATTGTGAAGAAGTCACTGTTTCGTGATGTAATCTATGAAAATTTCATATTAGTGCTCTACAAATTCCCTCAACAAGAGAGTCAGCCCTTTTCAGTGACTACCTTGAAAGCCACTTAAGCTAAAGAGTTTATAAAAAGCAGTAGGTAACTATCCAGCTGCATTTTTACCTTCATTTAACCCTCCCACTTCATATGGGTGAGTTATACCAGTTTATTTTTGCATGTATGTAAATTCAGAGCATTTACATAAGTTGTATGCCACTGAATTTTATCATTGTGTTAGAAAATTATGTCTCACCTGGATGAAAGTGTCTGCAAACCTGCTAGAATTGTTAAATTTGCTGTTGAATGACTGTGCAAAGTGTGACACTGATAAAACTGTCACTACACCTGCTAAAATTGTAATTTTCGTCTTTGGGCAATGTTAAAAATGTCTCAAAATCCATAAAACTTGTGAAACTTTGGAGTGTTTTTCATATGAATCTCTAAATAAGTTAAATCTCATCAAAGATTTATCTAGGAGTAAAACTTGCACATTATATTAAAGATTTTATGGTTCATAGAGACTTTTCCACAGTGTTATGTGGAAATATTTCTAAGCATCAAAAGCTTGCGTGCGACTCATCCATGTGGGTGGCACAGGCAAAATAGTAAGGAAGTGTGTTAAGTGTAATGGTATGTTATACCAGTTTAATTTTATGCATTCAAAGAATTTCCACATGCTATGTTCATAGGCATGTTATACAAGTGTATGCACAATACATGTGAAAATATGAGGTGTATTTGCACTTTCCTCAATGTTTAACTGAAATACGAAGAGCCACATCATTCAGTCAACCATTTGCTTAAGATGCGTATCTGTTGTTGGTTGCTATATACAAATACAAAAGGAATCAAAATCTAATAGGTTAGTCTACATAGATTAGTCCTGTGCGTGAAAGAAAAGGACTATTTGGACTGGAATTTCATTCATTCTTTCATTCAGAGCATTTATATAGCGCTTCTCTAAGATATTACTCACATGCCTGCCCTCCCAGCCCAGCCTCCAGCTGCGACTAAAATAATAATTTTAAAAAATTATAAAAATAATAAAAATTGTAAAACGAAATAATACCGGTATTTCATTGGCAAATAAATTTGTCATGTCATTTGTGTTATGATGACACCCCTGTAGAAGTTCTTTGATTAGACAGACTTACAATGCTATTCTATGTTTTGTGGAAGACCATAAAAGAAAGAAAGAAAAGGAAGTCCCTGATAAGTGGCTGACAGTCAGCATACCCACCTGCTTCAAGAGCCAGTTTCAGAAACGAGACTTATCAACGTAATGACCATCAATATTTCTAATTAAAATATTGTGTGTCGATTGAGTCATCTATGCCCAACGGTCCTGTTTAAATTCACAATGTTTTCCTCATGGCAAAGATGTCAGGAGATTGAAAGAGGCAGATGGAGACACACTCAAATGGGCTGACAGAGATAGACGAGTTTCACATTGCTTCAGAGAAAATAATTTATTTCTAATCTCATTGGAAAACAATCCATCAGCGTACGCTGGATGTGGAGCCTGAAATGCGAGGTTTGCGTTCATGGTGAATGCCTTGCAGGCGATGTGCATGCTGTGGCTGCTGCAGCTGCAGCTCTGTGGATAGACTGAACGTACGGCCATTTGTCTGCATGATTGATTTCTGCATGTGATGGTACATCTGTTTGTGTGTGGGTATGTGTGTTTGTACAGGGTATAACAGCGTTAATACACTGTGGGCCGCTTTGCGACAAGATTCAAGCAAGAAGCTCTGTGCTCGAATTGATGATAACTTTCATCCAGAACTGAAGGTAAATGTTAAATGGATCAAATGACCAAAAATAGAGTTCTGTCATTTAGTTTACTTGGTCTTCTTTCAGCCGTTTGACCATTGTATTTTGTCTCATATTTTTCCCTTATAAACTGAACTCTGAAATCTGAAAATGATTTTTTTATGGTTATACATTTATTCGTTATTGAGCTTCAGTAATATGTCAGTGTTCAAAACTGGCTGGTCACTTGGTTGGTTATTCTGGCATTTTTCAAAGGTAGCCTTACATTTGTGTTGCCTTCTGTCTGCTCATCTTCAAGCTTTTTTGCCTCTAGGGCTTTTTGTAACTTTCATACAATTACAGTTCTATACCACATGAGAAATGTATTTTACGCAATGTGTTGTCTAGCCAAAGCAAACATGCCCCTGTTGTGTGTATTTTGAAGGCAACAGTCCCCTATCCGCACTCTCATTCACTCTTGAATACTTTGAAGGCAGAGCTAATATTTAAAATCTGTTCAGGAAACTCGGGATCCGTATCTGGCGTTTGATTGATTATCTGCAATTTATTGCTGGAATGGTGGAGCACGTGGCCTCCTGCGTGGAGCACTTGGCATCCACCGCATGGGGCCATCTCATCTGTCACCGAAGCTGTGTCATCTATTTTCAACCTATTCTGCCATCTTCTGACCTGAGCCACTTAAATTGACACTCCTGATCTGAAAAGCACTCCATAATCTGACTCTTGACAATATTAGCAGACACTTCTATTGCCAGCGTGCTTGTTTCCATTGACCAATTGCTTTTTGGTCATTTGCCACTTGACGATTACTCCTGGAAGCTTAGTAAACACCGGTTGTAGTTAGGGATTGCACAGTTACCCGGTACTCTCTTCCAACATCAGATAAACCTTAAGAATGGTATGTGGAGCTCAAGTGCAGGCTTCGCTAGAGCAATGCCATAGTGATACCAAGTCTGCAAGGGTCACAGACAAGAGTCAGTTGACTGGTTCTGCTTGTGTCCAAGAACCGGCCAATGGTAAACTTTCCAGTTACCTGAGAATTATCTGCTTGAGGGTGAATTCGTTGTTGTTACCAAGCTGTGATATCATTTAGAATTGTAAGGAGCACCTTCAAGAGGTACTTTAAATGTGCTATAGAAATGTTCAATAACATACTTGCATGCATACATACACACATTACTGTTATTATTATGAAAATTTTTAAATTGGGCAGTCACATAGAAATGCAAATCTGAGGTGATTAGTCAGTCACCAGTTAAAAGCAGATATCCAAGATGTTTGAAAGTCAGTATGGTTCTGCATCTTGGCTCAACCAAGAGAAGATTGCAGGCTGTATGGGATGGATTGAAGGAGAGACTAGTGATTGAAGTTAGTGATTGAAGTTATAGGTAGGAATGATCATGGTAAGGATTTTATAGGTCAGATAGGTTAGTTTAAATCTTATTTGGAATGCCACGGGAAACCGAGGCAGTGGCTTAGTAGGGTTAAAAAATACATGATGCGTACATATATACAACCACACATACATATATTAATCAATTAATTAATTAATAGCTTCTATAATGCCAGTGTGTAATGCATAAGGCATCAACTGATGGTGCACCAAACCCAAAGCCACAATCAGGTCATGATTCAGCACGGTCTATTGCAGAGCAGCAGTGTACCATATTAGCCAGAAGCCACTTCTTCCCAGCTGGCTATGAAACAGCACCTTTTAAAAACATCACAGAGGGCTAAAGCATGGCAATCTAACAGATCTGAAAGGTGTGATTTAAGATAGGAGTAAAGAAACCAGAAAACCTAGGAAAGAGAAATCAGTAACAATCACTATCACTAAATATCGTCATATGTACTTCTCTGCCCCAATTGATTTTGATGAGTCATAGTGTGAGTAAGCAATGATGTGATGCCAAAGCTAGCTTTGCTTCATGGGGATCTTTGTGAGATTTGAAATAAACCAAGAAAATGCTGCTGAAGAAACAGAGGGGGGGGGGGTAAGTCAGCCGGAGCTCTGGTATCTTTTGTCAGGACTGTTGTGACCTCATATCCATCATTCCAGCATGACATGGGAGTGGTCTCTAGGTCAAACTGAGGATGTTTAAGCGTGTTTTGATGTCAACCAATGACCAATCGCTTGACTGACAATGAAATATTGTCCTTTCCAGGCAACGTACCGGGCATATATCCGAGAGTACATGAAAGGCCGGGACACAGAAGATAAAGAGGAGCAGCTTCTATGGGGAAGTACTCAGGTCTGTTCTTTGTCATCTGGGGTTGGAATGCTGCCTTTGGGGTTTTTAGTTGCAGAAAAGGACACCGGCACAGGCTGGGTTTAGTCCCAAGTATTTTTTATGCTTCTCCTGGTGCAGAGGAACGGTTATTGCCCTATTTGATCTAATCAAGTTGTTCACCAATCTCGTCTAACTAATTAAGTTATTTATTTATTTATTTAAAGCACTTATTTCTCACAATTATGCATGTAATGTCAGTTAGTCTGAATCTGAGGTAGAGATTTATGTTCGCTGGGGCCAAGGTGGAGTCATGGAAATACCAGAGTATATTAGTGAGTCTTGACAGGCAGTTTAAGTGATGATTGTGAGTTGGCAAGTTCGGCCTTTTGGAATTTGTAAATTTGTAAAACGGTTGTGTATATGTTCCATGCATTGGTATCTTTTGAGTTTAGTCTTCTACAATACCACAATTTTAACCTTGCATGTTCATTTTAAACTAAAATCTTTGAACATTTTAGTCTATGCAATCTGTTGGTGGCCTATTTTGGTGCCCAACAGCTTTTTGCACGGCTGCATCGATTGACTTATTGTCGGTCAAAACCTATAAGTTATAAGTACCGGTAACTTGATTTGACCAACAGCCCTTTGAAATTTTTCATCTTTTGCAGTCATCTCAAGCAACCAACATAACGCTTTCAAATCACAGAGTTTACGTGCATCTTTATTGTTGCTGTTAAGCTATGATGAAGAATGAGGTCACATTTAATACCAAATCACTTTGCTGGCTTAAAATACCCAAACAAATAGAGTACAAAGTCCTATCCATGACCCACAACACAAGTCAATCCTCTCAACCCTCCTATCTTCATCAATTATTTACATTCAACCACTCTGCTCAACCAGCTCCTCTTCTGACGTGACACTTCTTTACCCTCCCGTCACCTCATACTTAAAGTTTGGAAATCACTCTGTAGCCATAGATTCTTACTATCCAGATTCTTACTCCCGCTAGAATTACGACAATTATCTGACCCATCATATGAACTCACCAAAACTTCATTGCTTGCAATTTCTGCGCAGATTTTTAACTCAAAACTGAAAACACCCTTTCACAAATCCTGTCCAGATTCTTACTCTTCCCCTTATCTCACTTTCTGCTTCAGTTCCAAACACCATCAACCATAGCCGTTTGATTGTCTGCCTGCCTGACTCTTGGATCTTGACCTGGAACCGATACCTGCCTATCGATTTTGTTTTTACTGAGCGCCTGGGAATAAGCTGGTTCCCATGACTTAGCTTTTGTTGGGTGCTATAGAAATCTGTAGCTTATGATTTATGAGGTTGTGTTGTAGGCGTTAATGACCTTAGTTGTCATTTAGCATCGCTAAACAACACCAGTTCATGCAGGTTTGTTGTGTGAGGCAAGTGAAAACCCCTGGCAACTGGAAGAAGGAAAAGCTTTGCTGTTAAACTTGAGATCCTGGGTTTAAATCTCTGCAGTGCTGTTCTCATGCTCAGAAGTTTGCTGAATAGTTAAATCTGTTCAACTATTTTCCTGACTTAGGTTCCAGAAATTGAAGAACTCTTGGACGATTCACGCCTAAGAAAAATAATAGAGAGACGTCGAAAGGCACAGATAATGTTTAGATCATCCCTCAGGAATGAAGATCGCACAAAAATTCTGTTGTACAACAATCCTTTGCCAGACATAAACAACGACTGTGGCACGGATAGCATCATGCGCTTTCTGCTTCCAGCTCCACGTGTATGTAAATTATTCCTATTATTATCAAGGTAGTATTATTATTATACTGATAGTATTATTATTTTTTCATTGTCATCGTTATGTTATTGTTAATTTTATAATTTTGTGATGTGGCTCTTCAACTGTTTTCCAGTGGCATATATACCAAGTATCCTGTGGTGACTGAATGAAGAATGGAAGAACTGACTTCCACGTTATAGGACTACTGATTGCCAATATTCATTTGTTGTAAAACCTGTTGATACATGGGATAGGGAGAATCTGAGCATGATACAGCACTGTTTAGAAATGCTGAGTCTCTTGAAATGATCAGAGTAACAGTATGTGATAACCAGATGATGACAGAATGTGCCAGTGCCAGAGGATCAGTATGGAATGGATGTAGAATGTAGTGCTTTCTGTTGGCATTCATTAGCTGTTGCTTACAAGACGTACGTGTCTTGAACACTGTGTTGATGGCACTTCATACATCATCACCTCTGAGAAGCCATAGCATGCACCTTTGGGCTCAGAAGTTTAACTGTATTGCTAAATATATTAATTTTACATTTTATCTTTATCTTATAGTATGGTCATGTGCATTATTGGTATTTAATAAGATAACTCTAAAATGTGAACTGGTGCCTTCAGTTTTTTCCACTATGGTTGCAAAAGAGCACATCTTGCCATCGCTGTGCTTAAGTCCCCAGATTATGCGAAGACTAGAGACTAGGCTGTACCTGTGAACCGTTGAGTAAACACATTTGTTGAATGTCAGCCGACCTGAAGAGTTGTCGTCATGGAAGTGTGGGGCCTGTTGCACTGGTGCATAATTGCACTAAAGGGAAAAGATGAACCAGACGAGAAGCTTGTGTTGAGAGATCCGTTGGTTTGCACGTACTGCAGTTTCTTTGCTTTGTACTCTGAAATAAAGGCATCAGTCTCAACTACTGAACAGAACATTATGTAACGAATAGTGATCGTCACTGCATCGCTACTGGTGTAATCCGTGTTCCGTTCCGTTCTCAGCCTTCCTCGTTCCGAGATTCGGCCGCATCGTGCACAATGTTCCTCCAGTGTCCTCTGTCCTCCACCAGCCTGAGCATCTCCTCCATTGTTAGCCCAGTCCATGCCCTGATGTTGCCCAACCAGTTTATTCTCGGTCTTCCTCTTTTCCGTCCTCCCGGTATTGTGCCCTGTATTATCTCCTTCTCGATGCATGTTCCCTCCTTCCTCATGATGTGGCCAAAATAGATCAATTTCCTTTTCCTTACTGTCTTCAAAAGATTCCTCTCTACTCCAGCCGCTTCCAGTACCCATTCATTTGACCGCTTTTCCATCCACGATATTTGCATGATCATTCTTAGACATTTCATCTCGAATGCTTCTATCCTCCTCTCTTCCTCCTTCCTCAAAGTCCAACTCTCACATCCGTATAGTGCCACCGGCCATACTAATGTCATCAAGAGCCTCATCTTTGTTACCAGTGATATGCCATGGCTTTTCCATATTTTTTTAAGATTTGCAGCCATTGCATATCCCTTTGCAAGTCGTACCCTTATCTCTGCTCCACAATCGCTGTCCCTGTCGATCCTCGAGCCCAAGTACATGAAAGTATTCACCTGCTCCACTGTTTCCTGACCTATGCTGATCTGACACCTGGTCTCTGCTGTTGTCATGACCTTTGTTTTATCCGTGTTAATCCGCATTCCATATTTCCTTCCTGCTCTGTCTAATCTTTCAACCAGTGTTTGTAATTCCTTCTCAGATTCTGTTATTAGTACTATGTCGTCTGCGTATCTTAAGTTTGTCAACCGCCTTCCCCCTATCTGCACTCCTCCGTCAAAACCCTCCAAAGCCTCTCTCATTACCCTCTCCGCCAGAATGTTAAATAAACTTGGAGACAACACGCATCCTTGTCTCACCCCTCTCCTGACTCTGAACTCTCCAGATAGTGTTCCTGCCACTTTGATCTTTGCGTTTTGTTTCTTGTACAGCTTGGATAACAACTTTATTATGTGTCCAGGAAATCCCATTTCTATCATTGTTGTCCATAATGTTTCATGTGCTATTGAATCAAAAGCTTTTTTGAAGTCTACAAAGCACATGAAAAGAGGTTGTTGATGTTCATTTGCCTTTTGCATAATAATTCTCAGATTTGTTATCTGGTCTCTTGTCCCTCTAGCCTTCCGAAAACCCGCCTGTTCTTCCGCCACTTCTGCTACCGTCTGATTCCTTATTCTTTCCAAAATGATCCTCAGCATAATCTTACTTGCGTGTGCGACCAAGGCCACTGTTCTATAGTTTGTACATTGCCTGGCATCTCCTTTCTTTGGTATGGGTACAAAAATTGAATCCGCCCAATCCTCTGGCCATTCTCCATCTTCCCATAGTGCTGTGCATATAAGATGAAATCTGTCTACTGCAGCTTCTCCTCCGTATTTAAACAGTTCCGCAGGTATTCCATCCTGCCCTGCTGATTTCCCGTTCGCACACTGTTTTATCGCTCTTGCCACTTCTGATCTTAAAGGGGGTGGCTCTCTCTCTTATTCATTCGTGTCCTCCTTCACCTCTTTGTCATCGTACAGTTCTTCGCAATACTGCCTCCGACGTTCAGCAATGCCTTCAGTGTCCGTGATGTATTCTCCATTTTCTGCCTGTATGCAGTGTATTTTTGGCTGGAATTTGTTTGTAATTGACCTGACTGTTACGATCAACTTATTTCTCATCTGCCTGAGGACTCTGTTCCTTTAGTCTTTGTGGCAAGAGCATTTTATTGTTCAGTAATTCAGAAAATTTAGAGTAAGTACAAGATTATAATTTTTAACTCAGATTTTTATGTCTTGTACTTCATCTTAAGGTCCAACCACTTTAATACTGAATCTGATCAAGTAAATTCTTTAGTGCCACTGTATTAATTCACTGGGTATTATTAATATTATTTTTGCATTTATTAAGTGCCACTATCTAATGACTATGCATCTACTGATGATGCTGCGCAATTGCGAGTGATGAATTTGCTCAAGATCCCTACATGGTAATCGTCTCAGCGGAGGCTCGAACCTGTACTGTCTGCATTTTGAACCGATGGCAACTACTGAGTGGTGCAAAAGAGCAAACCACAGTCTGGGTTTAGCCCCTTTGAAATCCAGAGGAGCAAGCATGGAAACAAGAAAACAACCAATGAAAAAATGTGAATTGACATGGATGGCTTTTCAGTTGTGATCAATAGCCAAAACCGATGCAGCAGAGGAGTTGCCTGCAGAAGTCAAGTTCCAGCATCAGAGGCCAGAAGCTGCAATGGACTGCATGCCAAGAACCGTTCTTATTCTTGGAACACTCCAGGGAGATAAAACAGATCGAGGAGTAGTTATGACTCTCGGAGCTAGTAGCTAGAACTGAAGCAAGTGATAGAGGCTGACCAGAGTGTAGAATCATATAAAAAGAAACCCAGTTTTGAAGCTGACTTGCTGCTCTGTTGGAGGCAGTGCAGTGATTTGAGGCAGTGCAGTGATTCAAGGACGGGTTATGTGCTCACATTTTTGAGTTTGTATGAAGGCTGAGGTGAACAAAGCATGCCCAATAGTTGCTTCTGAGTAAATCGGATATATGTACCTGAATCTGTTGTCACTTTGGTCGAAGTGCAACAGGGCATTCCACAGAGGTAAGTTACCTGAGACAGCTTAGCATCAGATAAGTTAATGGCCTGTTTATTATGCACTGTCTTCTTCTATACCAGGCACTGGTAAATATGCCTTCACAATAAGTTTTTATGACACATCAGGAATCCAACCTCTTCCAAACAGTGGCAGAAGTGAGCAGCCGCTTCACCACTATACCCAGCTGACAAACTAAAGCAAGGGTTTAAATGTCATGATGAAAAATCTAGAAACAAATAAATTCAAACCTAACTCCATGTTTTTAAAACTAAATTACCAGAAAAATGACTTGTCGGCTGAAAATGAAGGTGATGAAGCATCTCAAGTTCCAAATGAAGAAAATGCTGAAGATTCTTCTAGAATGAATCAAACTGGTGATGAAGACAATGCAGCTGATCATGATGAATTTGTCTGGGGAGATTTTGACAGACAGGGCAAACCAAAACCCGTCAAGTGCGTCTTTTTGACGGAAGCTGATGCTTGCTCAGTTGGAAGATTCTCACGAAAGCGAAAGGAGCTGATGGACGCAAAGGCAGTTGACAGCCAATACATTCAGGTCCATAACAGCCGACAGGATTCAGCAAGTATGTAAATGGCTTTGCCTCTGATAACCAGTTTTAACATAATCCTAACTGACATTTTGCCAGCAGTCAAACTGTAATAATCCAAATGTTTATATGAATCACTTAGGTAATTCACTTGACTCATTCACTACATGCATATGCTAACAGTGGTCTTCTGATAATTCTATTACAAAATAGTGATGCTAAGAATTTGTAGTAGCTTAAGTGCAGCCAAAAGGATATGGTAGCTATTTGGCCATTCATCTCTGGTTGGGGTTAAGATCTGCATGTTAAATGGAAGTTGTGAATTATCATTAGGAGCTGTGGTGCACAAGAAGTGTTCTTCAAGATTTTCAGTGAGCTGTTGAGATTGCCAAGTACATGTACCCGAATTTTCCAGACTTTAAGTAGCAGTTTTTTTCTGAGAACTTCTAGGGCTGCATCTAATTGAAAGGGAGCGACTTATGTGTGGAAATTTTCCAAATAAGTTATGTTTAGCAAAGCTCTGTAAAAAATTAAATTAATTAAATCACATTTATTAAAAATGAAATTTGCATAACAACTGCAGTTCTAGACTTACTATGGCACCATGTGGGCCAGTTAAATAAGTATGATATCATCTATTTTTTAGTTGGATTAACTTGCAACTGCTGTTCATGTAGGAGGTTTACTTAATATTGGCTTTGATAACTAATAAAAGATAGACTAA
>OZ029916.1:22382215-22411442 GCA_964023275.1 Norana najaformis | reverse complement strand
TAGTCCCATCTACTACGGATTAGTACCGTGCGGTCGGCTGACGTTACTACCGATTAGTACCGTGCGGTCGGTAATGAGTTAACACATGCACCATCATAATATCAATTGTTACATAATGCAGTCAGGGCATTTATTTCACCTTTAAATATGACTTCGTAACAATGCACCTCGTTATAACATGGTGCTTGATATTCCTCCCAAACATAGGATTATATGGAGGGTCCAGCACACAGCTACAACATGTAGTTCTTAAATTTCATTTTCAATGTAACAGAGCTCTGCAATTAAACCTACTAAAATGATTTTTAAAATTTTACATTTTTAAAATTTGGCATGAAATTTATCTACTTCTTATTGCTTTAAAATAACCCCACAGCATAAGATTAAATAAAGTTCACCATTTGCCTTTGAGAGATTCTTAAAATGAGCTATAAAAATAATCTGATGCATTAAGATAAGAAATTAAACTGTAGCCAATATGCCACTAATACATCCTATGATTTTTCTTAGGGGAACATTATTTATCTTATGAAAATATCAAGCAACCCAAGTGTACGTGAAAAACATCCTTTTAGTAAAATGAAACTATGTGTTTGAAATCATAATACATTTTCAAACAGTCAAGAATTCTAACCTCCAAGAAACGGTATGTTGTCGTTTTCGATTCTACTAACACCAGTTGGAAAATCATCACAGGCAAAAAGTATTACAGCATCGAAGAAACTTGTATGTGGAGCAGCAACAACAATTGGAGCCTTAGTCTGGTTATCTCCAGTTGCAGAATTTTTACGTTCAATAACACGAATCTTGTGATAACCACAAGAAAACAGCACACCTCGTATCAAAGCTCGCACTAGGATGGATAATTTTCTGGAAGAGAAACCAAACATCATTTGATATATTTGAATTCACAACCACTGTCAACACAACAAAAAAAGATTACACTTCAAATCTGTAAAATTATCACACAAATAGCAATTTACCAAAACAGAGACTGAAGTATAAGAAATATACTAAATATTTCCAACTTCTCAATACATTTAGAAAAGCCATCAAGTATCAATATCTAAGAAAATCTACCAAGTACAGAAGCACTAGAAGACCCAACTGATGAGCAGCCAATGCATGTAGCCAGTTCTTTCCTTTGCTGTCTAATCTCGCCACTGATAATGTACAGTTGATATGATGCACTCAGTTTAAAGCCCAGAATACCAATCCTAAAATATTTTTCTGTTCACAAGGTAATTTGAACCCCGATCTCTGGGCTGACATTCTCTCACATTAATCAATAGATTATCACACTTCTAATCCACAATAAATTGGTGAATACCCTTAATGAGTGGTTCTTAAACTGGTGGTCTACACACTGGCACTGGTCTGTACAGCTCCAGTAACTGGTCTGCAAAAATAATTCCAACGTGCAACAAAGTGACAGAGCATAGATGAGAGAAGCTTAAAAAACTGACACTTAAATCTGACAGGCTGTAACTTACTCTACTTACGGACTCAAATAACTGGCGACTCATCAAAATTCCTGACTATTGTTAGCTGACTATCGCTACATCACTGTCAAGAGACTAGGCATCATTTGGCCTCTGCCAGCACACAACTTCATACAAAGTTCAAGAACTACTGCCCTAGATTTTCATTTGAAATCAAAATGGGCACATACACTAGTCATAGAAATGCAATGCAAGCGAGGCATGGTCTTCTGTAATATAATAGGCCATCTAAAATGCAAAGACCTTCACTGGCAGATTTAGAGACAGCTCGGTTACTGAAATCAACCAAAGCATGATTGTCTTATCATCCCACTAGGCCTCTTGGATCACCACTTTCTTGTCTTGATCATCAGTAACAGCATCATCATCATTTATCGATCACCTCTGGTCAATGATCACCTCCTCATCACTATCTTTCTCTTCATCACAGTCTTTCTGGAATTTAGATTCTTCAAAAAAGATCAACTGAATTTTAAAAAATGGTCTGCAGATTATTTTGGGGTACTGACCTCCTCCATCCACTCATCGGTTTCTCTTGGTGATGGCTCACTCCGTATGTGGCAATTGCTGTCGTGACACATATCAGTAACAGACAGAACAACAACATGATCACTCGGATTGGAAAGACCGTCACAGACATAACTGCAATCTGTGAAATAATAAAAATATATTTTCTCAACACGTGTAATTCAATCTTCAGTAGTATGAATGAATACATCTAGTATTTATATAATATCTTTTAAGAACCTGTCTATGACACTGCCAATGAATTCCTTAACCTTTTTATTTCCTGCACAGATGTTGCTTTAAAGACTTAACTCGATTCATTTATATTAATTAATTAATTAATTAAGTATGTTCTTTATTAATCAATATCTCATCGCACATCGGTGTACAAGTATTTAATCTAATAAGCTAACAGAAAAAACTTATCAAGTGCACAATGTCCTAATAATAGATTTACGCATTAAACTATCAGCAGGAAGGATCATACGGTCATGGGGACGGGACCGTAAGGAATAACACAGGGTTTTGACTGGCGGGAGTAGCTGTTGACTAGCGGGAGTAGCTGTAGTAAGATAGTTTGAATTATTCAAAATTGTTTTAAAGAGATGAGCGTCGGCTATGCCACTGAACTCTGGCCAACCACTTAGCCAACAATACTTAAAATCATTCCTCACTCCTCAAACTATCATTATTCAACCAGGTCACCTGAATGCCTTTCTCTTGCTGTGCCAAAAACTAGAACTGTTCTTGGTGAGCGAGCTTTTCGGTTCGTAGTGGATCCGTTAACGCCCGGGACATTAGCGGAAACTCAGAGACTAGATTCACGCCCGTCACGCTATTGGCTATAGCATGTCACGTGAAATTTGCACTTCCGTTGTGATTTGGGTCACTTCCGGATGCATTTCTAGATTTTGAAATGGTGGCCCTCAGGCTGCATCAGTTTAGCTAGCTTTCCATCAATTTCTCTTATAAAGATAATGTCAAAATTTGATACTCTTATCGCTATTTCATGCATTTTAATTACAAATACCAAAGGTCACGTTGTGCCAGCAAAAATGCATTAAAATGGGCTATGAGGCAATAAACTTGTATTTCCCAAAAAGAAATGTATTTGTGGGTTTGTTGGACTGAATTTTTAAAAAGAAAATCCCCATTTCTTGTTTTTGTTTGCAAATGCACGACAGGCAATTATGCAGGTTCTCATAACAACATCAGTTATTAATATACAGATATTTTATCAGAAAGGGATCCAAATTAGGTCATTTTTACTACTGTCCTTTCCTAACATACAACACGTGTTACGCTTTACTATATTCGGGCGTGAGAGGATCCTCGACAACTTCAATCACGCCCGTTAGCCCCATTCACGTGCACAAAATCACGTGCTATGCATTGACCAATTGCGTGGCGGGCGTTATTCGAGTCCCGTGTATAGGCTAACGTCGGGCGTTACGGTATCCACGATCTTTTCGGTTGTTTCGTTCTCGACTTCAGACTTACCTTATTCAGTTGGCTTAACCGCCGCAGGCTGCCTCAGTCTTAGGAGACTGAACTGGATATTGACCTCAGTGCGGCTTAAATTTGATGCGCCATAGGTTGATGCCTTGTGCATTAGACACCAGCGCTCTAACAGTTCCTAATTAATAAAAATATAAAAAATGTTCTCGTTCGCAACTCCGTGAACGCCTCGTGCTATGCTCGACAACGAATTCAGCCGTACAAACATTTACCTGTATTTTACCCCATATCGAGAATTTTACTCGATGAAAGAAAGGGTTGGGAAGACCGGATTCGTTCAAGGAATCGCATCTGTCTACCTTATTTTCACTCATTTTTTTTTGAAAAATGTTAAACTGTTATAAACTCCTTCCCTAGATCTTGACGCATAGACATCTATGTCTTGACGCTGTCCTTTCAACAGGCTTGAGTACAACGAGGTAATAGAAGAACTAGAGAAAGTGCTGCCGTGTATTGGGCTGTAGCTGCCGGAAGTGACGTATCACCAGGCTAGCTGGTAGACGGTCAGCTGCCAACAGTGTATCTGCCGATGCAATTAGGATGTGGAATCTGGCCAAATTTATAACAAAAATAGGTTTTACATTTGTCTCCAGCCCTATTGAATTTTGCTTGTTATTTCTAACTCATCTGTTGGACGCTAATTTTGTGTTTTCGTTACGCAGGAGGAATAATTAAGCCTCACGTTGACATGTCGTCTGGCGCTCCTGTGCGTCAAAAAGCGAAAATCAAAATCAAATCCCGACGTTAGAAATGCAAAACGCGACAATAAAAGTTAAAAACGCCGCGAGAAAAATCAAAACGTGGATAAAAATTAAAAACTAGGCAAAGTAGCTAAATATTGTCCGTGATCAACTTTTTACAATTTTTATTGCCTTCCGGTAAATAGGAAAGAAGTGGCTGAAAATTGAGGAGGAGGAGGAGGAAGAGGAGAAGGAGGAGGAGGAAGAAGAGGAGGAGGAGGAAAAGGAGGAGAAAAAGGAGGAAGAGGAGGAAGAGGAGGAGGAGGAAAAGGAGGAGAAGGAGGAGAAGGAGGAAAAGGAGGAGAAGGAGGAAAAGGAGGAAAAGGAGAAGGAGGAAAAGGAGGAGAAGGAGAAGGAGTAGGTGGAAAAGGAGGAGGAGAAGATGAGGAGGAGGAGGAGGAGGACGTTGAGTAGAAGCGGAAGCAGAAGAAAAGCAGTCTCTAAAAACTAAAATCGCATCTGTTTACGGATAAGTGATTCTGAATTCATACAGCTTTACATAAGCAAATACATTAATTAATTAATAACGCAGCGATTAACTTAGCGGTTTAAAATATTTTCGCGGCAGTGACGAAATGACGTCATTTTCGCGACTGATTACGTCATCTCCTTTGTTGGTTCGGCCTTCTTGTTGAGAGAGCTTTTGGCTAGATTGTTCGATTGCGATTTTCTAGGCGATTTTTTGGCGAATTTGTGAATTGTTAAATTGTCTGTTCAGCGTTGTTGGTGATGTTTCGACGGCTGTTCGGTCGCTGGTTCGGTTGTCTACTCGAGACGCTGTTTGGGATGCCGGTTGCGCAGGGAGGAGAGGTTGACGTGGAGGCTGCGACGCCCCCGGGAGCTGCCGAAGAAGATCCCGTCCAGGTAGTAGCCCCTCAGATTTTCTATCCAGGCCCCCGTGATGCGAACATGCGGGGCATTCTTTTTGTGTGTAACGGGCAGAGGGTCCTCATTGACAGTCAGGGCGATTCGAGGACCGTGTGTGAAATCGTCGATGACCGGTCAGGGTTGACGAACCGGTCATCAGGTGACGGTCACCGCGGTCCGATTCCCTGTCCTCTGTTCGATGACCGAGTTGAGTCAGATCGTGTCAGAGATGTTGAAACACCCGCTGGTCCGCTTTGGAATATGTCCTTATTCAGCTTTCTTAAGAACCCCACACATGATGAGACAAACAGATCGACGCCCTGTACTGACGAAACAGCTGTCAAAGTACGTGAGGAGGTCTCACACGAAGACACGGGTGATTGTAATGGGGATGGACTGACGGATGAATGCGATTCTGACACTGATCCCTGTTCTGGCGAAGTAACACCAGTCGAAGTTCGCGAGGAGGTATCACCCTGTACTGACGAAACAGCTGTCAAAGTACGTGAGGAGGTCTCACACGAAGGCCGGGGTGACTGTGACGTGGATGAAAGTGAATCTCATCCCGATCCTGACCAGACGTTGTTGAAAGTGCGTGAGGAGGGGGAGCCACGAAGACAGAGCTGGTCATGAAGATGATGACACGGGAGTCCCTCTTGTGGGTCAGCCATATGCCCCAGTTCAAGCTGATTCACTGCGCACTCTTGTCCATGATGCCAGTGATCAGCGGTTCCCAGACCCTGCTCACCCACATGGTATTTTTGAAAGGGACACAAGTCACACCCTTGTCAACTGGTCTGACAAGTCAACATCAGTCAGGTCTGTCACTGACGATAATCGATTGACTTTGATCAGAGGGGAGGATGACGGCGACAGAAATGTCAATCCCGCTCGTCAGGCAAACGTGCATTGCAAAACCGTCGTGGGTGTCCATCATTACGATCTCTCTGACCGTGCTCCCTATGGAGGGATTCCGAAAAGGGCCCGTGTCCGGCCCACTGTTCACTGGGCTGAGGAACTGAGGGAGGTGCGGGTGTTTGAGAAAGGCGCTGAGGAAGACCTGGAAGTTCTGTTTGTGGAAACTGATCATGACACTGAGGAAAGGGTTGCTGATGAGAGACGGAGAGGCAGAGAAAGAGAGGTTGAAGGGGAAGATCTCTTGACTGTTAACACCCATTATGCACGCCACTTTCGCCGCCGTTACCGCCACCACCTCCTCAACTACCGTCACTACTTTACCCGTTGCGAAGACTCTGCCACGCTGGACGACTACAACCACTTACCTACCCTACCTCCGATACCACCGCTTTCACTTCTATGACTATTTCTGCCGCTTTTTCCACCTCTACCAGACCTTCTATGACTGCTTCCACCAGCTGTACCCTGAGGACTACAAGCACTTTCACGTCTACTTCTACCACTTCTGCCACTTCAACGCCTATCTTGCTGACCACGCCAGGAGGGGCATTCCAACACCTTCCATGCCCAGGCCCCGGGGATAAAACTCAGAACCTACTTGGATACAGGCGGCTCCAGATGAGTCCATTTCCGAAGCAATTTGGAACCTTCGCTTTTTCAAATTTTTAATTTTTCTCTAAATTGTTCGTTGTTAGCCGTTAGCGTTTTTGCGTTTGTTTGTCGAGTTATAATTTTTTTAAATTTAAAAAAAAACAAAAAAGTTGAAAGTTTAAATTTTTTATGTATTTCGCGTTTGAAGAGTTTTTGAATTTCGTAATTATTGTAGCGCTTAGAATTTTCAATGTTGATTGTAGTTTTTGCATTTTGGAGTTCTCGTATTTTTTGACAAATTATTCGTTTCCCGTTTTCTAACTTAACTTAAGCGTGTTCTATTTTGCATTTTTCCGTATAAATTTGTCTGGAGCTGCTGATTTTTACCTGTCTTATTACTATGTGGTTGTATTCTGATTTAAGTTCACGCCTGAGTTGTTTTTATTTATTTTCTGAATATAAGGCGTAAATTCGTTTTGCCAGAGAGAGAACATGCCAGTGGAAAAAGAATCTACCGGCGAATCTGAGAAAGAGAGAAACTTGCCAGTGGAAAATGAATCTACCGGCGAATCTGAGAGAACTTGCCAGTGGAAAAACAGTCTACCAGCGAATCTGAGAGACAGAGAGAACTTGCCAGTGGAAAAAGAATCTACCGGCGAATCTGAGAGAACTTGCCAGTGGAAAAAGCATATACGGCGAATCTGAGAGAGAGAGAAACTTGCCAGTGGAAAAAGAATCTACCGGCGAATCTGAGAGAGAGAAACTTGCCAGTGGAAAAAGAATCTACCGGCGAATCTGAGAGAGAGAGAACTTGCCAGTGGAGAAAGAATCTACCGGCGAATCTGAGAGACAGAGAGAACTTGCAAGTGGAAAAAGAATCTAACGGCGAATCTGAGAGAGAGAGAACTTGCCAGTGGAGAAAGAATCTAACGGCGAATCTGAGAGAGAGAGAGAACTTGCAAGTGGAAAAAGAATCTACCGGCGAATCTGAAAGACAGAGAGAACTTGCAAGTGGAAAAAGAATCTACCGGCGAATTTGACAGAGAGAGAACTTGCAAGTGGAAAAAGAATCTACCGGCGAATCTGAGAGAGAGAACTTGCAAGTGGAAAAAGAATCTAACGGCGAATCTGAGAGAGAGAGAGAACTTGCCAGTGGAAAAAGAATCTACCGGCGAATTTGACAGAGAGAGAACTTGCAAGTGGAAAAAGAATCTGCCGGCGAATCTGAGAGAGGGAAACTTGCCAGTGGATAAAGAATCTACCGGCGAATCTGAGAGAGAGAGAGAACTTGCCAGTGGAAAAAGAATCTACCGGCGAATCTGAGAGAGAGAGAACTTGCCAGTGGAAAAAGAGTCTAACGGCGAATCTGAGAGAGAGAGAGAACTTGCAAGTGGAAAAATAATCTACCGGCGAATCTGAGAGAGAGAACTTGCAAGTGGAAAAAGAATCTACCGGCGAATCTGAGAGAGAGAGAGAGAGAAACATGCAGCTGGAAAAAGAACCTACCGGTGAATGAGAGAGAGAGAGAAACTTGCCACTGGAAAAAGAATATACCGGCGATCTGAGAGAGAGAGAGAAACTTGTCGCTGGAAAAAGACTCTGAGGGAGAGAGAACTTGCCAGTGGAGAAAGAATCTTTGGGCGAATCTGTGAGAGAGAGAGAGTGAGAACTTGCCAGTGGAAAAATAATCTACCGGCGAATCTGAGAGAGAGAGAGAGAGAACTTGGCAGTGGAAAAAGAATCTACCGGCGATCTGAGGGAGAGAGAAACTTGCCAGTGGAAAAAGAATCTACCGGCGAATCTGAGGGAGAGAGAACTTGCCAGTGGAGAAAGAATCTTTGGGCGAATCTGTGAGAGAGAGAGTGAGAACTTGCCAGTGGAAAAATAATCTACCGGCGAATCTGAGAGAGAGAGAGAGAGAACTTGGCAGTGGAAAAAGAATCTACCGGCGATCTGAGGGAGAGAGAAACTTGCCAGTGGAAAAAGAATCTACCGCCGAAACTTAGAGAGAGAGAGAGAGAGAGAAACATGCAGCTGGAAAAAGAACCTACCGGTGAATGAGAGAGAGAGAGAAACTTGCCACTGGAAAAGAATCTACCGGCGATCTGAGAGAGAGAGAGAGAGAGAGAAACTTGTCGCTGGAAAAAGACTCTATCGGCGAATCTGTGAGAGAGAGAACTTGCAAGTGGAAAAAGAATCTAACGGCGAATTTGAGAGAGAGAGAGAGAGAGAGAGAGAGAGAGAGAGAGAGAGAGAGAGAACTTGCCAGTGGAAAAAGAATCTAACGGCGAATCTGAGAGAGAGAGAACTTGCAAGTGGAAAAATAATCTACCGGCGAAACTGAGAGAGAGAAACTTGCCAGTGGAAAAAGAATCTACCGGCGAATCTGAGAGAGAGAGAGAACTTGCCAGTGGAGAAAGAATCTACCGGCGAATCTGAGAGACAGAGAGAACTTGCAAGTGGAAAAAGAATCTAACGGCGAATCTGAGAGAGAGAGAACTTGCCAGTGGAAAAAGAATCTACCGGCGAATCTGAGAGAGAGAGAAACATGCAGCTGGAAAAGGAACCTACCGGCGAATGAGAGAGAGAGAAACTTGCCACTGGAAAAAGAATCTACCGGCGAATCTGAGAGACAGAGAGAAACTTGCCAGTGGAAAAAGATTCTACCGGCGAATCTGCAAGAGAAAGAGAGAGAACTTGCCAGTTGAAAAAGAATCTTTCGGCGAATCTGACAGAGAGAGAGAGAGAGAACTTGCCACTTTAAAAAGAATCTAACGGCGAATCTGAGGGAGAGAGAACTTGCCACTGGAAAAAGAATCTACCGGCAATCTGAAAGACAGAGAGAACTTGCCAATGAAAAAGACTTTACCTGCGAATCTGAGAGAGAGAACTTGCCAGTGGAAAAAGAATCTAACGGCGAATCTGAGAGAGAGAGAGAGAGAGAACTTGCAAGTGGAAAAATAATCTACCGGCGAATCTGAGAGAGAGAAACTTGCCAGTGGAAAAAGAATCTACCGGCGAATCTGAGAGAGAGAGAGAACTTGCCAGTGGAGAAAGAATCTACCGGCGAATCTGAGAGACAGAGAGAACTTGCCAGTGGAAAAAGACTCCACCGGCGAATCTGAGAGAGAGAGAGAACTTGCCAATGAAAAAGACTCTACCTGCGAATCTGAGAGAGAGAGAGAGAACTTGGCAGTGGAAAAAGAATCTAACGGCGAATCTGAAAGACAGAGAGAACTTGGCAGTGGAAAAAGAATCTACCGGCAATCTGAAAGACAGAGAGAACTTGCCAATGAAAAAGACTTTACCTGCGAATCTGAGAGAGAGAGAGAACTTGCAAGTGGAAGAATAATCTACCGGCGAATCTGAGAGAGAGAAACTTGCCAGTGGAAAAAGAATCTAGCGGCGAATCTGAGAGAGAGAGAACTTGTCAGTGGAGAAAGAATCTACCGGCGAATTTGAGAGAGAGAGAGAGAGCGAGAGAGAGAGAGAGAGAGAACTTGCCAGTGGAAAAAGAATCTAACGGCGAATCTGAGAGAGAGAGAACTTGCAAGTGGAAAAAGAATCTAACGGCGAATCTGAGAGAGAGAGAACTTGCAAGTGGAAAAATAATCTACCGGCGAATCTGAGAGAGAGAAACTTGCCAGTGGAAAAAGAATCTAACGGCGAATCTGAGAGAGAGAGAACTTGCAAGTGGAAAAATAATCTACCGGCGAATCTGAGAGAGAGAAACTTGCCAGTGGAAAAAGAATCTACCGGCGAATCTGAGAGAGAGAGAGAACTTGCCAGTGGAGAAAGAATCTACCGGCGAATCTGAGAGACAGAGAGAACTTGCAAGTGGAAAAAGAATCTAACGGCGAATCTGAGAGAGAGAGAACTTGCCAGTGGGAAAAGAATCTAACGGCGAATCTGAGAGAGAGAGAGAAACATGCAGCTGGAAAAGGAACCTACCGGCGAATGAGAGAGAGAGAACTTGCCAGTGGAAAAAGAATCTACCGGCGAATCTGAGAGAGAGAGAAACATGCAGCTGGAAAAGGAACCTACCGGCGAATGAGAGAGAGAGAAACTTGCCACTGGAAAAAGAATCTACCGGCGAATCTGAGAGACAGAGAGAAACTTGCCAGTGGAAAAAGATTCTACCGGCGAATCTGCAAGAGAAAGAGAGAGAACTTGCCAGTTGAAAAAGAATCTTTCGGCGAATCTGACAGAGAGAGAGAGAGAGAACTTGCCACTTTAAAAAGAATCTAACGGCGAATCTGAGGGAGAGAGAACTTGCCACTGGAAAAAGAATCTACCGGCAATCTGAAAGACAGAGAGAACTTGCCAATGAAAAAGACTTTACCTGCGAATCTGAGAGAGAGAACTTGCCAGTGGAAAAAGAATCTAACGGCGAATCTGAGAGAGAGAGAGAGAGAGAGAGAACTTGCAAGTGGAAAAAAAATCTACCGGCGAATCTGAGAGAGAGAAACTTGCCAGTGGAAAAAGAATCTACCGGCGAATCTGAAAGACAGAGAGAACTTGCAAGTGGAAAAAGAATCTACCGGCGAATTTGACAGAGAGAGAACTTGCAAGTGGAAAAAGAATCTACCGGCGAATCTGAGAGAGAGAACTTGCAAGTGGAAAAAGAATCTAACGGCGAATCTGAGAGAGAGAGAGAACTTGCCAGTGGAAAAAGAATCTACCGGCGAATTTGACAGAGAGAGAACTTGCAAGTGGAAAAAGAATCTGCCGGCGAATCTGAGAGAGGGAAACTTGCCAGTGGATAAAGAATCTACCGGCGAATCTGAGAGAGAGAGAGAACTTGCCAGTGGAAAAAGAATCTACCGGCGAATCTGAGAGAGAGAGAACTTGCCAGTGGAAAAAGAGTCTAACGGCGAATCTGAGAGAGAGAGAGAACTTGCAAGTGGAAAAATAATCTACCGGCGAATCTGAGAGAGAGAACTTGCAAGTGGAAAAAGAATCTACCGGCGAATCTGAGAGAGAGAGAGAGAGAAACATGCAGCTGGAAAAAGAACCTACCGGTGAATGAGAGAGAGAGAGAAACTTGCCACTGGAAAAAGAATATACCGGCGATCTGAGAGAGAGAGAGAAACTTGTCGCTGGAAAAAGACTCTATCGGCGAATCTGAGGGAGAGAGAACTTGCCAGTGGAGAAAGAATCTTTGGGCGAATCTGTGAGAGAGAGAGAGTGAGAACTTGCCAGTGGAAAAATAATCTACCGGCGAATCTGAGAGAGAGAGAGAGAGAACTTGGCAGTGGAAAAAGAATCTACCGGCGATCTGAGGGAGAGAGAAACTTGCCAGTGGAAAAAGAATCTACCGGCGAATCTGAGGGAGAGAGAACTTGCCAGTGGAGAAAGAATCTTTGGGCGAATCTGTGAGAGAGAGAGTGAGAACTTGCCAGTGGAAAAATAATCTACCGGCGAATCTGAGAGAGAGAGAGAGAGAACTTGGCAGTGGAAAAAGAATCTACCGGCGATCTGAGGGAGAGAGAAACTTGCCAGTGGAAAAAGAATCTACCGCCGAAACTTAGAGAGAGAGAGAGAGAGAGAGAGAGAGAGAGAGAGAGAAACATGCAGCTGGAAAAAGAACCTACCGGTGAATGAGAGAGAGAGAGAAACTTGCCACTGGAAAAAGAATCTACCGGCGATATGAGAGAGAGAGAGAGAGAGAGAAACTTGTCGCTGGAAAAAGACTCTATCGGCGAATCTGTGAGAGAGAGAACTTGCAAGTGGAAAAAGAATCTAACGGCGAATTTGAGAGAGAGAGAGAGAGAGAGAGAGAGAGAGAGAACTTGCCAGTGGAAAAATAATCTACCGGCGAATCTGAGAGAGAGAAACTTGCCAGTGGAAAAAGAATCTACCGGCGAATCTGAGAGAGAGAGAGAACTTGCCAGTGGAGAAAGAATCTACCGGCGAATCTGAGAGACAGAGAGAACTTGCAAGTGGAAAAAGAATCTAACGGCGAATCTGAGAGAGAGAGAACTTGCCAGTGGAAAAAGAATCTAACGGCGAATCTGAGAGAGAGAGAGAAACATGCAGCTGGAAAAGGAACCTACCGGCGAATGAGAGAGAGAGAACTTGCAAGTGGAAAAAGAATCTACCGGCGAATCTGAGAGAGAGAGAAACATGCAGCTGGAAAAGGAACCTACCGGCGAATGAGAGAGAGAGAAACTTGCCACTGGAAAAAAAATCTACCGGCGAATCTGAGAGACAGAGAGAAACTTGCCAGTGGAAAAAGATTCTACCGGCGAATCTGCAAGAGAAAGAGAGAGAACTTGCCAGTTGAAAAAGAATCTTTCGGCGAATCTGACAGAGAGAGAGAGAGAGAACTTGCCACTTTAAAAAGAATCTAACGGCGAATCTGAGGGAGAGAGAACTTGCCACTGGAAAAAGAATCTACCGGCAATCTGAAAGACAGAGAGAACTTGCCAATGAAAAAGACTTTACCTGCGAATCTGAGAGAGAGAACTTGCCAGTGGAAAAAGAATCTAACGGCGAATCTGAGAGAGAGAGAGAGAGAGAGAACTTGCAAGTGGAAAATAATCTACCGGCGAATCTGAGAGAGAGAAACTTGCCAGTGGAAAAAGAATCTACCGGCGAATCTGAGAGAGAGAGAGAACTTGCCAGTGGAAAAAGAATCTACCGGCGAATCTGAAAGACAGAGAGAACTTGCCAGTGAAAAAAGACTCCACCGGCGAATCTGAGAGAGAGAGAGAGAACTTGCCAATGAAAAAGACTCTACCTGCGAATCTGAGAGAGAGAGAGAGAGAACTTGGCAGTGGAAAAAGAATCTAACGGCGAATCTGAGAGACAGAGAGAACTTGCCAGTGGAAAAAGACTCCACCGGCGAATCTGAGAGAGAGAGAGAACTTGCCAATGAAAAAGACTCTACCTGCGAATCTGAGAGAGAGAGAGAGAACTTGGCAGTGGAAAAAGAATCTAACGGCGAATCTGAAAGACAGAGAGAACTTGGCAGTGGAAAAAGAATCTACCGGCAATCTGAAAGACAGAGAGAACTTGCCAATGAAAAAGACTTTACCTGCGAATCTGAGAGAGAGAGAGAACTTGCAAGTGGAAGAATAATCTACCGGCGAATCTGAGAGAGAGAAACTTGCCAGTGGAAAAAGAATCTAGCGGCGAATCTGAGAGAGAGAGAACTTGTCAGTGGAGAAAGAATCTACCGGCGAATCTGAGAGACAGAGAGAAACTTGCCAGTGGAAAAAGAATCTACCGGCGAATCTGCGAGAGAAAGAGAGAGAACTTGCCAGTGGAAAAAGAATCTTTCGGCGAATCTGAGGGAGAGAGAACTTGCCAGTGGAAAAAGAATCTACCGGCACTCTGAAAGACAGAGAGAACTTGCCAGTGAAAAAAGACTCCACCGGCGAATCTGAGAGAGAGAGAGAGAACTTGCCAATGAAAAAGACTCTACCTGCGAATCTGAGAGAGAGAGAGAGAGAACTTGGCAGTGGAAAAAGAATCTAACGGCGAATCTGTGAGAGAGAGTGAGAACTTGCCAGTGGAAAAATAATCTACCGGCGAATCTGAAAGACAGAGAGAACTTGGCAGTGGAAAAAGAATCTACCGGCGATCTGAGGGAGAGAGAAACTTGCAGGTGGAAAAAGAATCTACCGCCGAAACTTAGAGAGAGAGAGAGAGAGAGAGAGAGAGAGAGAGAGAGAGAGAGAAACTTGTCGCTGGAAAAAGACTCTATCGGCGAATCTGTGAGAGAGAGAAACTTGCCAGTGGAAAAAGAATCAACCGGCGAATTTGACAGAGAGAGTGAGAGAGAGAGAGAGAGAGAGAGAGAGAGAGAGAGAGAGAGAGAGAGAGAGAGAGAGAACTTGCCAGTGAAAAAAGAATCTAACGGCGAATCTGAGAGAGAGAGAACTTGCAAGTGGAAAAATAATCTACCGGCGAATCTAAGAAAGAGAAACTTGCCAGTGGAAAAAGAATCTAGCGGCGAATCTGAGAGAGAGAGAGAACTTGCCAGTGGAGAAAGAATCTACCGGCGAATCTGAGAGACAGAGAGAACTTGCAAGTGGAAAAAGAATCTAACGGCGAATCTGAGAGAGAGAGAAACATGCAGCTGGAAAAAGAACCTACCAGCGAATGAGACAGAGAGAAACTTGCCAGTGGAAAAAGAATCTACCGCCGAAACTTAGAGAGAGAGAGAGAAACTTGCCACTTGAAATAGAATCTACCGGCGATCTGAGAGAGAGAGAACTTGCAAGTGGAAAAAGAATCTACCGGTGAATCTGAGAGACAGAGAGAAACTTGCCAGTGGAAAAAGATTCTACCGGGGAATCTGTGAGAGAGAGAACTTGCCAGTTGAAAAAGAATCTAACGGCGAATCTGAGAGAGAGAAACTTGCCAGTGGAAAAAGAATCTACTGGCGAATCTGTGAGAGAGAGAACTTGCCAGTTGAAAAAGAATCTAACGGCGAATCTGAGAGAGAGAAACTTGCCAGTGGAAAAAGAATCTACTGGCGAATCTGAGAGGGAGAAACTTGCCAGTGGAAAAAGAATCTAACGGCGAATCTGAGAGAGAGAGAACTTGCATGTGGAAAAAGAATCTACCGGCGAATCTGACAGAGAGAGAACTTGCAAGTGGAAAAATAATCTATCGGCGAATCTGAGAGAGAGAAACTTGCCAGTGAAAAAAGAATCTACCGGCGAATCTGAGAGAGAGAAACTTGCCAGTGGAAAAAGAATCTACCCTCGAATCCGAGAGAGAGAACTTGCCAGTGGAAAAAGAATCTACCGGCGAATCTGAGAGAGAGAAACTTGCCAGTGGAAAAAGAATCTAACGGCGAATCTGAGAGAGAGAGAGAACCTGCAAGTGGAAAAATAATCTACCGGCGAATCTGAGAGAGAGAGAACTTGCAAGTGGAAAAAGAATCTACCGGCGAATCTGAGAGAGAGAAACTTGCCAGTGGAAAAACTCTACCGGCGAATCTGAGAGCCAGAGAGAAACTTGCCAGTGGAAAGAGACTCTACCGGCGAATCTGAGACAGTGAGAGAAACTTGCCTGTGGTAAAAGCATCTACCGGCGAATCGGTGAGAGGAAAGCTTGCCAGTGGAAAAGAATCTAGTGGCGAATCTGAAGGAGAGAGAGAGAGAGAGGAAAATTTACCAGTATAAAGAGATACTGCTATAGCAGCTATTTTAATCAGAATCAGAATTTCGGAGTTGGCAGCTTTTTTCAGTGTCTGATTTTTGGGAATAACAGCTATTTTATTCAGATTCTGATTTTTGGGAATAGCAGCTATTTTATTCAAAATCTGATTTTTGGGAATAGCAGCTATTTCATTCAGATTCTGATTTTTGGGAATAGCAGCTATTTTATTCAGAATCTGATTTTTTGGAATAGCACCTATTTTATTCAGATTATGATTTTGGGGATTGCGGCTATTTTTAAAAGTATCTTATTTTGGATGTTGCAGATATTTCATTCAGACTATGATTTGGGGATAGCAGCTGCTTTAATCATAATCTGATTTTAGGGTTAGCAGATGTTTCATTCAGAATATGATTTGGGGATAGCAGCTGCTTTAATCATAACCTGATTTTGGGGTTAGCAGATGTTTCAGTCAGATTATGATTTGGGGATAGCAGCTGCTTTAATCATAATCTGATTTTGGGGTTAGCAGATGTTTCAGTCAGATTATGATTTGGGGATAGCAGTTGCTATAATCATAATCTGATTTTTTGAGGGGTCGGCGTTTCACTGACATCTGGCTGTTTGAAAATACAACAGCTCTTTTGGTGGTTATTTTAAATTTAAATTTTAATGGCCTTTTGGTCGCATTTGACTCTTTATGTGTAACATCTGTTCGACTACAATATGAATACCTGAAGTTTAGAGGATGTTTAATTAATATGCCTATAACTGGGTCTTCTGGAACGATGAGCATGATGAATATGAATTCATCTGATGATTTCTTCTGCCGAAAAGAAGCCCTAAATCAAAAATCTCCAGAAGCGAACCGCCATCTGCTAAAATAAACTCATCCGGCTGAAAGGAATTTCCGTAAAGCGAAACGTACGAACGACACCTGTAAAGAACTTCGGCTGTTAAAAAGAAATTTATCTTTTGAAAAGAACTTCGGCATTTAAAAAGGAACTTCTCTTCTGAAAAGAACTTCTGCTATTAAAAAGAAATTTCTCTTGAAAAGTACTTCGGGTGGTAAACAGAACTGCCGGTGGTGAAGAACTGCGGGTGGTGAAACTTGAAATGTCCGTCACCAAATGAGAGAAAAAGTGAGAAATTTCCTCACCTCACCTTAACTTTTACCCACTTTACCTTATCTTACTTATCAACGCCTTATTCTCCATCCGTTCTGCGTATGTTGCTATTTCTACACAGTCCTACACACATACAAACATGTATACATATGTAAAGACAGACAGACAGACACACACACACACACACACAGGCAGTCATGCATCAACGGATGTGGAAATTCAATCACTTCGACTTTTGACGGATCTTTCTCTGTGTCCGTCTGTCTGTCTCTCTCTCTCTCTCTCTGTCTCTCTCTCTCTCTCTGTCTCTCTCTCTCTGTCTCTCTCTCGCTTATATCTCTCTCTGTCTCTTTCTCTTCTCTCTGTCTCTGTCTGTCTGTCTCTCACTCACTCTCTCTCTCTCCTTCTGGCTGGAATTAATCGCTCCTATGACGGATCGCTAGTTTTAAACTCACCGAGTGCTTCAGTGGGGGAAAATAAGATAACTTTGCCTAATTTTATCTCTGATAATCTCTACCTAAATAGGTGCCTTACTGTGCGATAAACTATACGTTCGTCCATTGATATAAACTGATTTGATTCAATGCCAGGCTTTCAACCGATGGAGGCCACTGTTTGAGGAAATCAAAACTATGGGCCTGCCTAAAAATAACGCCGCTGAAGGTGAGAAATCACTGCCCTGAAAAGAATTTGCCAACGGTGAGAAGAAATTGCTCACTCCGCTGAAAGAGGAAACTTACCAGTGATGGTAACGGAATTCCGACCCGTGCATCCTATTTCATTCCAGCAATCAAAACCCCTCTTAACTAAAGAAGAAAACGAGATCAAAGGTAGAATCGACTTCCTTTTTCAACCTAAAAGTCTGCCTCTTTCCCATTAATATGATTCTTCTTTCATCTCTCTGTCTCTGCCTCTGCCTCTGACTCTGTCTCTATCTTCTTTCCTCCTTCCATCCCTCTTTCCTTCCCTCCTTTCCTGCCTCTGTGCCTCCCTGTTTGCCTGCCTCCCTCCCTCTGCTTCCCTCCTTCCCTCCCTCGTCTCTGAACCGGAGACCTACTAGATTTCAGAGTCTGATTCGCCATCGACTGATATGTTGGCGCCATAGAAGTTATTAGAATAGATTATATGAAATGTCTGTTAGGCCAGTGGCCGGGTTTATTAAGTTCTTTATTGTCAAGCCATTACAGTGTAATGTAACCTAAGCATGTAATGTAACCTAAGCATGCAATGTAACCTAAGCATGTAATGTAACCCAAGCATGCAATGTAACCCAAGCATATAATGTAACCTAAGCATGTAATGTAACCCAAGCATAATAATGTAACCTAAGCATGTAATGTAACCCAAGCATAATAATGTAACCTAAGCATGTAATGTAACCCAAGATATAATGTAACCTAAGCATGTAATGTAACCTAAGCATGCAATGTAACCCAAGCATGTAATGTAACCCAAGCATGTAATGTAACCCAAGCATGCAATGTAACCTAAGTATGTAATGTAACCTAAGCATGCAATGTAACCTAAGCATGTAATGTAACCCAAGAATGTAATGTAACCCAAGCATGTAATGTAACCTAAGCATGTAATGTAACCCAAGCATGTAATGTAACCTAAGCATGTAATGCAACCCAAGAATGTAATGTAACCCAAGCATGTAATGTAACCTAAGCATGTAATGTAACCTAAGCATGTAATGTAACCTAAGCATGCAAACTTAAAGAATTTTAATTGTGGGCTAATATAGCGAGCGGGAACAACGGTGGCGCCGACTGGCGAATGAATTGATAACTAAAAGCAGCTTCGCCGATTGAATGTTTAATTAAAGAAACGCTGGGATTTGGCGAATAATGAGAGGGAGAGACAAGAGAAGGAGAGGCAGAGAAATGAGATGGAAGATTGGGAAGTGGAGAGGAGGGATGGAGAGGGGAGGACATGGGTAAGAAGACGCTCAACAAAGGATAAGCTAATCTCTAATAGTAGCAGTTGTAGGCCTAATTGTATGTGAGCCTAATTTACGATTATGATAATTGTATGATGTTTTTTGATTGTCTTGCAGGTATGCATTCTTGGTGGCAATGGCAACGACTCTGTTCAGACGAAATGCAAATCTGTTATATCCCAATGGTATCTTCCACAAGGGTATCTCTCTCTCTCTCTTCCTGTCTGTCTGTCTGTCTAGTTTCTGTTTGTGTGTCTGTCTGTCTAGTTTCTGTTTGTGTGTTTGTCTGCTAGTTGTCGGACTCCAGGGTGCCTCTGGCGTGGCTTAAAATCCCGTAAGACCCTGGAGTCTGTGGGTCCTCTGGCGTGGCTTAAAATCCCGTAAGACCCTGTGTTCTGTGGGTCTGTCTGTCTAGTTTCTGTTTTGTCTGTCTAGTTCCTGTTTTGTCTGTCTAGTTTCTGTTTTGTCTGTCTAGTTTCTGGTTTGTCTGTCTAGTTTCTGTTTTGTCTGTCTAGTTCCTGTTTTGTCTGTCTAGTTTCTGTTTTGTCTGTCTAGTTCCTGTTTTGTCTGTCTAGTTTCTGTTTTGTCTGTCTAGTTCCTGTTTTGTCTGTCTAGTTTCTGTTTTGTGTTTGTCTGCTAGTTGTCGGACTCCAGGGTGCCTCTGGCGTGGCTTAAAATCCCGTAAGACCCTGGAGTCTGTAGGTCCTCTGGCGTGGCTTAAAATCCCGTAAGACCCTGTTTTCTGTGATTGTCTGTCTAGTTTCTGTTTTGTCTGTCTAGTTTCTGTTTTGTCTGTCTAGTTTCTGTTTTGTCTGTCTAGTTTCTGTTTGTGTGTTTGTCTGCTAGTTGTCGGACTCCAGGGTGCCTCTGGCGTGGCTTAAAATCCCGTAAGACCCTGGAGTCTGTGGGTCCTCTGGCGTGGCTTAAAATCCCGTAAGACCCTGTGTTCTGTGATTGTCTTGTGTAACTTGTCCTCGTCTTATGGAAGAGAGAGAGGGAGGGAGAGAGAGGGGAGAGAGAGACGGAGAGAAGGAGGGAGGGAGGGAAGGGGAGGGGAGGGTCGTGACGTAAGAAGGAAGAGCGAATGAGGAGAAAGACGGAATGAATTCAGCTTACAATTCCTAGCTCAGTCGCTAACCCTATAATTTGACCCCCAGTAATTAGGTCCCCATTCGTTAGATGCTGATGCCATCCGAGAGTTTGCAAACCTTCTACTGTGACCTAAATAACGCTTTAGTTACTTTTATATTTCTGTAAACCATTAATTTATTGTTACATCAGAAATGACATTCATTTTAATCCCTTTGTTATAGTTTTGTAAACCACTAATTTATTGTTACATCAAAAATGACATTCATTTTAATCCTTTTTTTATATATCTGTAAACCATTAATTTATTGCAACACCAGAAACTTAATAAAACTGGTTTCTCAATATTAATATTAGTCACTGTTTGTACTTTGAATTTTATCATAGGACGAAATACACAACAAGCAGTAACGAGTTGGTTTGGTTATGCGAGCTCAAATGATGTATGGTTAACTAATGTATGTATGTAATTGTAATTTGTAATTGTAATCGCAAATTTGTGTAGCGCCACTTCACGAAAAACTCATAAGAGGCGTTCTCAACTTCACAAGAAAATACTACGACCGATCTGTTTATCGAAGTTTCATGTAACGAAGTTTTGCTTCATCTTTATTGAACTATTGACTATTATTATTTCTGCATTTATTAGGCGCCACCATCTAAGGGTAAACACCAAGCGATGGCATTGAGCAATTGTGAGTGAAGGACTTGCTCAAGGTCCCTACACAGTAACCGTCCCGGGGAGGAGACTCGAACCCGTACTCTCCGCGTTAAAAGCGCTTACAGAGAGGAGGAGAAAGGTCTAGGAGCTGATGTCGTTGTTGTAAATACGAGATTTCTACAGTGTCCAACGAAAGCTAAGTCGCGCGATCCAGCTTATTCACACGAGCTCAGTCAAAACAAAATCGATAGGCAAGAAGGGTTCTGTTCCAGGCCAAGTTCTAAGAGTCAGTCAGGCAGTCAGACGGCTACGGTGGATGGTGTTTCTTTAATCATCAGAAATATTCGCCAGATGGCCACATTCTTCTGTAAAACGACGCTTTAACAAATTTTTAATCATCAGAAATATTCGCCAGATGGCCACATTCTTCTGTAAAACGACTCCTTTAACAAATTTTTATTTTTAATAAGCAGAAATATTCGCCAGATAGCCATATTCTTCTGTAAAACGACGCTTTAACAAATTTTCAATCATCAGAAATATTCGCCAGATGGCCACATTCTTCTGTTAAACGACTCCTTTAACAAATTTTTAATCAGCAGCGCCTGCCTGCCTGCCTGCCTGCCTGCCTGCCTGCCTGCCTGCCTGCCTGCCTGCCTGCCTGCCTGCCTGCCTGCCTGCCTGCCTGCCTGCCTGCCTGCCTGCCTGCCTGCCTGCCTGCCTGCCTGCCTGCCTGCCTGCCTGCCTGCCTTTTGGGTCTTGACCTGAAACCGACCCCTTCTTGCCTATCGATTTTGTTTTTGACAAAAACTATTAAAGTTTTTAATAAATAGCTTTTGTTTCGTTCATGATTTAAATCTCATCTTTTCGAATCTCTTGTTTCCCTTAGCCTGGTTTCGACTTTCATGGTTCTTGATTGCATTGTTCTGTGGATTGCATTGCTCTATGGATTGTATTGTTCTGTGAATTGCATTGTTCTATGGATTGAATTGTTCTATAGATTGTATTGTTCTGTTGATTGCATTGTTCTATGGATTGTATTGTTCTATAGGTTGCCTTGTTCTATCCGATGGATTGTGATTTTGGAATGCGACCTGCTTAGGGGCGACCAATCATTGTCTCCTCGTGCATTGTGATAGCGGCGCTATAGAAGTCTCCAGAGTAGACTAGATTTGTGCAGCGCCTTTGAGAAAGTCCTAGACGCATACTTGCTCAAACGAGTCATTTGAGGCTTTATCAAATCACACAATATTAATATTTCCTAAGTCGCACCATTGTAGACCTGTTCTGCATCTTTGAGAGGTTCTTGAAAGGGCGCTATATAAACGATCAGACACAAACATACATATACACATACATACATACATACATACTCATATACATACATACATACATACTCACAAACATGCATACATACATACAAACATACTCATATACATACATACATACATACATACATACATACATACATACAAACATACATACATACATACATATATTAATACACTCGTGCGTACGTACGAACGCACAAGCATACACACAGCTCCCTCCCTCCCTCCGTCCCTCCGTTTCTTATTTTCGTATAATTCATTTATTGATAAATGATGGCAAATCCAACTGATCAATCAAATGTTGAATTCTGTTTGTGATAGTAATCATTCTTCCTCTTATCTCTCTCTCTTTCTCCTCTCCTACCCCAAAAATCACCCACCGTAGCTGCCACGCTGTCTCTCTGTCTGACTTTTGGATCTTGACCTGGAACCGAACCCCTTTTGCCTATCGATTTTGTTTTGACTGAGCGCATGTTAATAAGCTGGTCACCGCGGCGCGGCTTTCGTTGGGCGCTGTAGAAATCCCGGAATTACGATTACGATTACGACCGTGATCGTAATCGTAATTCTTAAACAGGCCAAGGATCGTCCCACTGTTCACTGGGTTGAGAATTTATTGAAGGTTCGGGTGTTTGAAAAAGGCGCTGATGAAGACCTTGACATCATCGTTGTGGCCAATAAACTTGACAGTGAGGTTGGTTTTGGTGACGAAAGACAGAGAGGGGCATAGAAAACGATGATGGCCGGGAAGATCCTCTGACGGTTGATCCTGATTATACCCGACGCTACCACCGCCGTTCTAACAGCCATCGCATTAACTTCCGTCATTACTACGCCCGTTGCGACAATTGTTATTTACCTGTCTTATTATTGATATTATTGATGGTAGGTACCCCGTGGTATAGTACGTAGATCAGAATCATTAAATATCCAATCAAATTCTAATTTATATTAGAATATTGAAAATAAGTAATCTTATTGAATAATTCATCATCATCTTCTTCTTCATCATCATCACCATCGTCATCATCACCATCGTCATCGTCGTCAATCGTCTTTTCAGTTCATGTTAATATTATTGTTATTTCAGTATTTGATATTAATGCAACTGAACGAGCAGTGGTGCTTAAAGTAGTGGTCCGCGGACTGGCACCGGTCCACGGGATCACCGGCCCGTAGAAGAGTCAAAAATAAATTTTAATTATTAATTTATTTATGTGAAATTCTTCGAACTATTGTCCGAAATTTATTCAAATTTTAGCCTTAAAATAAAAAAATTTAAAAGAAATTACAAGTGACTAATTTTAACTTGCCAGATGGCGCATTCAAACAATTTAAATTTATTCCGAATTTACTTCGTCTATGGCTGCATGGCTGCAGCATAGACATCATGTATATTAATATTCAAGATGTCTATGGGCTGCAGTCAGTTCCATAGATATAATAACACTGGATACAGCATACGACCAGATTTGTGAAGCCAACATCTAATTTTAGTCAGTGACGTCATGGGTGGCAGAAAGCAGTCGTTGTACGGTAGAAATGCATGAAAGAACTGCAAGTTCGTGTTTGTGAATCGTCTTTACAGAGACATTTATGTACACAAATATTTTAACGGATAAGTTTAATAATGCAATATGTTTTGGCTAATGGCGGAAAATGACCATAATGAGGCTTTTAAAATTATAATTAAAAATATACAATTAGAATTGTCAGATCCATGAGCCGGGCGGGTAAACAGTTAGGTGGAAGATGTTTCGGATTGGAGTGGACAGGCAGACAGACAGACAGAGGGTATCAGAATCAGGATAGGATTTTTGGAAAAGTAATGTGTTCAGTTTTGAGTGAAAGACCAATCCAGAAATTGCCAGAGATGAAGTGTTGGTGAGCTAGTGTGATGGATCAGTTAATTGTCGTAATTCTGGCGGGAGTTTATTCCAGAGGGGTGGGACAGCTATGGCTGAGCAATTTCCAATTTTTAAGGACGAAGCCACGGGGGGAAGAAATTTTAGCTCAGCTTTCTGCCACCCATGACGTCAATTGACCCAGGAGATGTTGGCTTCACTGTGTAGCATAGAAATCGGGCTGTATGCTGTATCCAGTGTTATTATATCTATGTTTGTTACAATCCAGTGATTTAAACGCGACATTTCATAAAGAAAGCCATAAACTTTTACTGCACTTTCTCTTGTACGTGGATTCGTGCAATTCGGCGCCCAGTACCATGACTGCATTTCAAAAATTACTTTAAAAATAGACAAAAACAATGAACAGCGACTTTTGCCCTACCCGAAAATAACGCGCTGGTGTGATGCGCCACGGGACAGTTTTTGCCATGGTAATCGTTCGCGCCGGAAAAGGTCCATACGGCCACTCAATGGTTTGGTGCAGTTAGGTAATTAACTTCTATCGCGCCGGTGTCACATGCACAAGGCATCCACCAATGGTGCACCAAAACCAAGAAATTTGTAAATCTGTAGTCAATACTTGCGTGTAGCCTGTCCGCCATCTGTGCAAGTATCCACCAATCAACTCATCATTAATGTACTCGGTCATCCTACCATCAATCCAAAAAACATCCACTTATTCGTAATCGTAATCTCGAGATTTCTACAGCACACAACGAATGCCAAGTCGCGGGAACCAGCTTATTCACAGGCGCTCAGTCAAGACAAAATCGATAGGCAAAAGGGTTGAGTTCCAGGTCAAGATCTAGTCCTGAGTCAGGCAGTCGGGGATGGCTACGATGGATGGTGCTTGAAACTGAAGCGAGAAGAGGCCCGGAAGAGGAAGAATCAGGATAAGATTTCTGGAAAAGTAATGTTTTTAGTTTTGTGTGAAAGACCAATGCAGAGATTGCAAGAGGTGAAGTGTTGTTGAGTTCGTATGATGGATCAGATAATTGTCGTAATTCTGGCGGGAGTTTATTCTAGAGGGGTGGGGCAGTTATGGCTATGAAGCGATTTCCAAATTTTAAGTATGAGGTGATGGGAGGGCAAAGAAGTGTTAGGACAGACGAAGAGTGGGTTGAACAGAGTGGTTGGATTGTAAATAACTGACGAAGATAGGAGGGTTGGGAGGATTGAAGTGTGTTGTAGGAAAGGAATAAGACTTTGTACTCTATTCATTCAGGTATTTTAAGCCAGTGAAGTGATTTGAGAACAGGAGTTATATGATGGTGTTTGCGAGATTTGGTGAATTATCTGATCCATCATACGAACTCAAAATGCAAGAGCATTCTGGATGGCTTGAAGGCGGTTTATTTGAGTTATATCTATATTGAGGATAAGTGAATTGCAGTAGTCTAGTTTTGCATGGAGAATGGATGCGGAAAATGGTGGATACAGTTTTGAATTCAAGCATAGGGAGGATTCTGCAAAGGTGGTGGATATGCATAAAGCAAGAGCGGGAAAGATGGGTGATATGATCAGAAAAAGTGAGGTTTTAGTCGAATATTAAACCTAAATTACGGACAGACGAGTTACTATTAAAGGTGTGGGTGGAGGCAGAGTCCAGGCTGAGGGAGATACAGGGGTCAGGAATTTTGTTTAGCTCGTCACGTAGGCCAAAAAGTATGAATTCAGTTTTAGATGGGTTCAGGCACAAGAGATTAGATGTCATCCTGATGCAGATTTGTTTAATCACAAGATGATCTATAGATTCGGAGAAACAATTCGTGGAGAAAGAGATGAATAACTGGGTGTCATCAGCGTACAGGTGATGGCCAACCGAGGATGCTTTAATGAGCGAACTGAGTCAGGTAGTGTAGAGAATAGACAGAAGCGGTCCAAGAACAAAGCCTTGCGGAACTCCGCAAGTGAGAGGGCATGATTGAGAACAGGCTTCCGAAGTTTTAACGGAGAAAGAGCAGGAGGAGAGATAAGACTGTATCCAGAGGAGAGCAGCATTGATCAGCAAAACCAAACCAGGTCGAAAGTCTCTCCCTACAACCTACCCTGAAATCATCACCTACTCCACCCTTCTACCCATTACACCTAGCTGGATCCCTCCTTCAGATGACTATTCGTGTACGGTCCTCGAATTTCTGGACTGATATGATCACAAATACACACAAGTCATCTTCATCATTTGCTACTGACACCATACAAGTTACAACTCTTGAATCAATGACATGATACAAGACACATTTATCTGAAGCAAAACAAGGAACAGATTCATCTTCAAAATTTGTTACATAATATGATTGGATCATTGGATAATTTAGGCACATTAAAGAAATGTAAAATACTGACAGAGTAATACTGCACTTGATATTATTGAAGCAGTCCATTAACTAAATCAATTTAAGTATTAATTAAATCAATTTAAGTCAGACGATTCATTTCGGCCACTGAATCTGAGGAATGATTTAATCAGTAACATAAACAAGTGAATCAATCAGTAATTCAGTCAATCAGCCAAACAATTCCATCAGGCAAATATCGAATCAATCAGTCAAAAAACCAAACAATTCAGTTAATCAGCTACTTAATCACAAATCCGGTAAATTACTGGTAAAAATAGGCTATTCAACAAATATATGACATTGCCTAATCATTCTAGCGGTTAAATCTGTTGATAATTATCAATTAAATAAATCAGTCAATCATTTAAAATTTCTTTTCAATAGCTTAGCAAAATAAATGACTGAATTCTAAGAAGTTATTCAAACTATGTGAAAAACATTTTTTAAAGCACAAAGACGTTTTTATTTGATGTCACAGTTTTTAGTTTGATGTTTGTTATAGACATCAGAACTTTTCTTTGGCATCGTACTTTTGCATCTGTATTAAAATATGTTGATTTGGCATCAAAATTTAACAAATACTCCACCTTCTTGCTTTAGATATATGTAATATTTTCCATACATCAACTCCTTTAGAAAGTCTTCTCCTGCACAACCCACATTGGCCGGGTGCCAAATTTAAAACTGCCATGACCTGGTGCTGAATATTTGGTGGCATACTCCATAAGTGCTCCAAGAGTAAGTGGCTGGTACGATACATCTGGTGGCAGAGTCTTTTTCTTTTCTGCTGTTGTTCTTGAACTTGCAATTGCCTTCCGATTTTCTGCCATCAGACTCACTAAAAACCCAAAATATAGACTATTAAGAATACATAAATACAAGAAATACCAAAAATTCACAGTTTTATTAAACAATAAAGTTTAGTTAATAGTTCAGTTCCTACAAAATTGCTTTCAGTCCTATATCAGGCAAAACAATGCAACAGCGCTCTGAGCCTCGATTTCTGGTCATCTAGGGTCTTAAAGAGACCAGTCGCAAGTCCAGGCACAAATGGACCCGGACAGTGGATGATGATCTTCACCCACTGAAGTTTGGGCGACACCCAGCCAAGAGATGAACCCAACCGGGACAATTAGCAGAGTCGTAATTAATTAGAAACAGGCTTAGTTTAGTATTGCAGCCTTGTGCATCGGATTAGTACTGACAATTTATGAATTCCTGCAAAGGGAGCAGAACTCCATTTTCTCTCGCAATCTGGGGTGGCCATACTGTTGATAAGGTAGCAGTTGCAAGGCTGCTTCCACCTGACAACATTGCGCAAAAGTTAACAATCAGCATAAAAGCGATTTTGGTTTCAATGAAAAGTAAAAGCAAACAAATAAACTGTTGCTAGACTTCAGGTTAAGCCTTGTTTACTTATAGTACAACTCAATATTATTGAAATAAAACATTTAATAAATGTTAAACATATATTTCTTGTACAATTATTGGTAAACAGAATAAAAATTTAATTTGTGCAGTTGGTACTGTTTGAAATTTGCAATCTGTTTAGGATTTTCATCTAATAAATGTCTCCAAAAGCACCATATGACATCAATAGTGAGGGTAAACATTACCGTTTGGGTTATACCTTAATACAAATATTGGTTTTATATATTAGTCTATCTTTTATTAGTTATCAAAGCCAATATTAAGTAAACCTCCTACATGAACAGCAGTTGCAAGTTAATCCAACTAAAAAATAGATCATATCATACTTATTTAACTGGCCCACATGGTGCCATAGTAAGTCTAGAACTGCAGTTGTTATGCAAATTTCATTTTTAATAAATGTGATTTAATTAATTTAATTTTTTACAGAGCTTTGCTAAACATAACTTATTTGGAAAATTTCCACACATAAGTCGCTCCCTTTCAATTAGATGCAGCCCTAGAAGTTCTCAGAAAAAAACTGCTACTTAAAGTCTGGAAAATTCGGGTACATGTACTTGGCAATCTCAACAGCTCACTGAAAATCTTGAAGAACACTTCTTGTGCACCACAGCTCCTAATGATAATTCACAACTTCCATTTAACACGCAGATCTTAACCCCAACCAGAGATGAATGGCCAAATGGCTACCATATCATTTTGGCTGCACTTAAGCTACTACAGATTCTTAGCATCACTATTTTGTAATAGAATTATCAGAAGACCACTGTTAGCATATGCATGTAGTGAATGAGTCAAGTGAATTACCTAAGTGATTCATATAAACATTTGGATTATTACAGTTTGACTGCTGGCAAAATGTCAGTTAGGATTATGTTAAAACTGGTTATCAGAGGCAAAGCCATTTACATACTTGCTGAATCCTGTCGGCTGTTGTGGACCTGAATGTATTGGCTGTCAACTGCCTTTGCGTCCATCAGCTCCTTTCGCTTTCGTGAGAATCTTCCAACTGAGCAAGCATCAGCTTCCGTCAAAAAGACGCACTTGACGGGTTTTGGTTTGCCCTGTCTGTCAAAATCTCCCCAGACAAATTCATCATGATCAGCTGCATTGTCTTCATCACCAGTTTGATTCATTCTAGAAGAATCTTCAGCATTTTCTTCATTTGGAACTTGAGATGCTTCATCACCTTCATTTTCAGCCGACAAGTCATTTTTCTGGTAATTTAGTTTTAAAAACATGGAGTTAGGTTTGAATTTATTTGTTTCTAGATTTTTCATCATGACATTTAAACCCTTGCTTTAGTTTGTCAGCTGGGTATAGTGGTGAAGCGGCTGCTCACTTCTGCCACTGTTTGGAAGAGGTTGGATTCCTGATGTGTCATAAAAACTTATTGTGAAGGCATATTTACCAGTGCCTGGTATAGAAGAAGACAGTGCATAATAAACAGGCCATTAACTTATCTGATGCTAAGCTGTCTCAGGTAACTTACCTCTGTGGAATGCCCTGTTGCACTTCGACCAAAGTGACAACAGATTCAGGTACATATATCCGATTTACTCAGAAGCAACTATTGGGCATGCTTTGTTCACCTCAGCCTTCATACAAACTCAAAAATATGAGCATATAACCCGTCCTTG
>OZ029916.1:22282721-22382205 GCA_964023275.1 Norana najaformis | reverse complement strand
TTCTTTCAGATTCGCCGGTAGATTATTTTTTCCACGTGCAAGTTCTCACTCTCTCTCTCACAGATTCGCCCGTTAGATTATTTTTTCCACTTGCAAAATTTTAAAAAAAAAATATAACTCGACAAACAAAACGCAAAAAACGCTAACGGCTAACAACGAACAATTTAGAGAAAAATTAAAAAATTTTGAAAAAATCGAAGCTTCCAAATTGCTTCGGAAAATGGACTCATCTGGAGCCGCCTGCATCCAAGTAGGTTTCTGAGATTTACCCCCCGGGGCCTGGGCATGGAAGGTGTTGGAATGCCCCCTCCTGGCGTGGTCAGCAAGAATAGGCGTTTGAAGTGGGCAGAAGTGGTAGAAGTAGACGTGAAAGTGCTTGTAGTCCTCAGGGTACAGGTGGTGGAAGCAGTCATAGAAGGGTCTGGTAGAGGTGGAAAAAAGCGGCAGAAAATAGTCATAGAAGTGAAAGCGGTGGTAGCGGAGGTAGAGTAGGTAGTGGTTGTAGTCGTCCCAGCGTGGCAGAGGTCTTCGCAACGGGTAAAGTAGTGACGGTAGTTGAGGAGGTGGTGGCGGTAAACGGCGGCGAAAGTGGCGTGCATAATGGGTGTTAACAGTCAAGAGATCTTCCCCTTCAACCTCTCTTTTCTCTGCCTCTCCGTCTCTCATCAGCAAAACCCTTTTCCTCAGTGTCATGATCAGTTTTTCCCACAAAACAGAACTTCCAGGTCTTCCTCAGCGCCTTGCTCAAAAAACCCGCACCTCCCTCAGTTCCTCAGCCCAGTGAACAGTGGGCCGGACAGGGGCCCTTTTCGGAATCCCTCGATAGGGAGCACGGTCAGAGAGATCGTAATGATGGACATCCACGACGGTTTTGCAATGCACGTTTGCCTGACGAGCGGGATTGACATTTCTGTCGCCGTCATCCACCCCTCTGATCAAAGTCAATCGATCATCGTCAGTGCCTCGCGTGACAGTCCTGACTGATGTTGACTTGTCAGACCAGTTGACAAGGGTGTGACTTGTGTCCCTTTCAAAAATACCATGTGGGTGAGCAGGGTCTGGGAACCGCTGATCACTGGCATCATGGACAAGAGTGCGCAGTGAATCAGCTTGAACTGGGGCATATGGCTGACCCACAAGAGGGACTCCCGTGTCATCATCTTCATGACCAGCTCTGTCTTCGTGGCTCCCCCTCCTCACGCACTTTCAACAACGTCTGGTCAGGATCGGGATGAGATTCACTTTCATCCACGTCACAGTCACCCCCCGCCTTCGTGTGAGACCTCCTCACGTACTTTCACAGCCGTTTCGTCAGTACAGGGGCGATACCTCCTCACGAACTTCGACTGGTGTTACTTCGCCAGAACAGGGATCAGTGTCAGAATCGCATTCATCCGTCAGTCCATCCCCATTACCATCACCCGTGTCTTCGTGTGAGACCTCCTCACATACTTTGACAGCTGTTTCGTCAGTACAGGGCGTCGATCTATTTGTCTCATCATGTGTGGGGTTCTTAAGAAAGCTGAATAAGGACATATTCCAAAGCGGACCAGCGGGTGTTTCAACATCTCTGACACGATCTGACTCAACTCGGTCATCGAACAGAGGACAGGGAATCGGACCGCGGTGACCGTCACCTGATGACCGGTTCGTCAACCCTGACCGGTCATCGACGATTTCACACACGGTCCTCGATTCGCCCTGACTGTCAATGAGGACCCTCTGCCCGTTACACACAAAAAGAATGCCCCGCATGTTCGCATCACGGGGGCCTGGATAGAAAATCTGAGGGGCTACTACCTGGACGGGATCTTCTTCGGCAGCTCCCGGGGGCGTCGCAGCCTCCACGTCAACCTCTCCTCCCTGCGCAACCGGCATCCCAAACAGCGTCTCGAGCAGACAACCGAACCAGCGACCGAACAGCCGTCGAAACATCACCAGCAACGCTGAACAGACAATTTAACAATTCACAAATTCGCCAAAAAATCGCCTAGAAAATCGCAATCGAACAATCTAGCCAAAAGCTCTCTCAACAAGAAGGCCGAACCAACAAAGGAGATGACGTAATCAGTCGCGAAAATGACGTCATTTCGTCACTGCCGCGAAAATATTTTAAACCGCTAAATTAATCGCTGCGTTATTAATTAATTAATGTATTTGCTTATGTAAAGCTGTTTGAATTCAGAATCACTTATCCGTAAACAGATGCGATTTAAGTTTTTAGAGACTGCTTTTCTTCTGCTTCCGCTTCTACTCAACGTCCTCCTCCTCCTCCTCATCTTCTCCTCCTCCTTTTCCACCTACTCCTCCTCCTTCTCCTTTTCCTCCTTCTCCTTTTCCTCCTTTTCCTCCTTTTCCTCCTTTTTCTCCTTCTCCTCCTTTTCCTCCTTTTCCTCCTTTTCCTCCTCCTCCTCTCTTCCTCCTCTTCCTCCTTCTCCTCCTCCTCCTCTTCTTCCTCCTCCTCCTTCTCCTCTTCCTCCTCCTCCTCCTCAATTTTTAGCCACTTCTTTCCTATTTACCGGAAGGCAATAAAAATTGTAAAAGTTGATCACGGACAATATTTAGCTACTTTGCCTAGTTTTTAATTTTTATCCACGTTTTGATTTTTCTCGCGGCGTTTTTAACTTTTATTGTCGCGTTTTGCATTTCTAACGTCGGGATTTGATTTTGATTTTCGCTTTTTGACGCACAGGAGCGCCGGACGACATGTCAACGTGAGGCTTAATTATTCCTCCTGCGTAACGAAAACACAAAATTAGCGTCCAACAGATGAGTTAGAAATAACAAGCAAAATTCAATAGGGCTGGAGACAAAGGTAAAACCTATTTTTGTTATAAATTTGGCCAGATTCCACATCCTAATTGCATCGGCAGATGCACTGTTGGCAGCTGACCGTCTACCAGCTAGCCTGGTGATACGTCACTTCCAGCAGCTACAGCCGTCGTAAGCCCAATACACGGCAGCACTTTCTCTAGTTCTTCTATTACCTCGTTGTACTCAAGCCTGTTGAAAGGACAGCGTCAAGACATAGATGTCTATGCGTCAAGATCTAGGAAAGGAGTTTATAACAGTTTAACATTTTTCAACAAAAATGAGTGAAAATAAGGTAGACAGATGCGATTCCTTGAACGAATCCGGTCTTCCCAACCCTTTCTTTCATCGAGTAAAATTCTCGATATGGGGTAAAATACAGGTAAATGTTTTTACGGCTGAATTCGTTGTCGAGCATAGCACGAGGCGTTCACGGAATTGCGAACGAGAACATTTTTTATATTTTTATTAATTAGGAACTGTTAGAGCGCCGGTGTCTAATGCACAAGGCATCAACCTATGGCGCATTAAATTTAAGCCGCACTGAGGTCAATATCCAGTTCAGTCTCCTAAGACTGAGGCAGCCTGCGGCGGTTAAGCCAACTGAATAAGGTAAGTCTGAAGTCGAGAACGAAACAACCGAAAAGATCGTGGATACCGTAACGCCCGACGTTAGCCTATACACGGGACTCGAATAACGCCCGCCACGCAATTGGTCAATGCATAGCACGTGATTTTGTGCACGCGTATGGGGCTAACGGGCGTGATTGAAGTTGTCGAGGATCCTCTCACGCCCGAATATAGTAAAGCGTAACACGTGTTGTATGTTAGGAAAGGACAGTAGTAAAAATGACCTAATTTGGACCCCTTTCTGATAAAATATCTGTATATTAATAACTGATGTTGTTATGAGAACCTGCATAATTGCCTGTCGCGCATTTGCAAACAAAAACAAGAAATGGGGATTTTCTTTTTAAAAATTCAGTCCAACAAACCCACAAATACATTTCTTTTTGGGAAATACAAGTTTATTGCCTCATAGCCCATTTTAATGCATTTTTGCTGGCACAACGAGACCTTTGGTATTTGTAATTAAAATGCATGAAATAGCGATAAGAGTATCAAATTTTGACATTATCTTTATAAGAGAAATTGATGGAAAGCTAGCTAAACTGATGCAGCCTGAGGGCCGCCATTTCAAAATCTAGAAATGCATCCGGAAGTGACCCAAATCACAACGGAAGTGCAAATTTCACGTGACATGCTTTAGCCAATAGCGTGAATCTAGTCTCTGAGTTTCCGCTAATGTCCCGGGCGTTAACGGATCCACTACGAACCGAAAAGCTCGCTCACCAAGAACAGTTCTAGTTTTTGGCACAGCAAGAGAAAGGCATTCAGGTGACCTGGTTGAATAATGATAGTTTGAGGAGTGAGGAATGATTTTAAGTATTGTTGGCTAAGTGGTTGGCCAGAGTTCAGTGGCATAGCCGACGCTCATCTCTTTAAAACAATTTTGAATAATTCAAACTATCTTACTACAGCTACTCCCGCTAGTCAGCAGCTACTCCCGCCAGTCAAAACCCTGTGTTATTCCTTACGGTCCCGTCCCCATGACCGTATGATCCTTCCTGCTGATAGTTTAATGCGTAAATCTATTATTAGGACATTGTACACTTGATAAGTTTTTTCTGTTAGCTTATTAGATTAAATACTTGTACACCGATGTGCGATGAGATATTGATTAATAAAGAACATACTTAATTAATTAATTAATATAAATGAATCGAGTTAAGTCTTTAAAGCAACATCTGTGCAGGAAATAAAAAGGTTAAGGAATTCATTGGCAGTGTCATAGACAGGTTCTTAAAAGATATTATATAAATACTAGATGTATTCATTCATACTACTGAAGATTGAATTACACGTGTTGAGAAAATATATTTTTATTATTTCACAGATTGCAGTTATGTCTGTGACGGTCTTTCCAATCCGAGTGATCATGTTGTTGTTCTGTCTGTTACTGATATGTGTCACGACAGCAATTGCCACATACGGAGTGAGCCATCACCAAGAGAAACCGATGAGTGGATGGAGGAGGTCAGTACCCCAAAATAATCTGCAGACCATTTTTTAAAATTCAGTTGATCTTTTTTGAAGAATCTAAATTCCAGAAAGACTGTGATGAAGAGAAAGATAGTGATGAGGAGGTGATCATTGACCAGAGGTGATCGATAAATGATGATGATGCTGTTACTGATGATCAAGACAAGAAAGTGGTGATCCAAGAGGCCTAGTGGGATGATAAGACAATCATGCTTTGGTTGATTTCAGTAACCGAGCTGTCTCTAAATCTGCCAGTGAAGGTCTTTGCATTTTAGATGGCCTATTATATTACAGAAGACCATGCCTCGCTTGCATTGCATTTCTGTGACTAGTGTCTGTGCCCATTTTGATTTCAAATGAAAATCTAGGGCAGTAGTTCTTGAACTTTGTATGAAGTTGTGTGCTGGCAGAGGCCAAATGATGCCAAGTCTCTTGACAGTGATGTAGCGATAGTCAGCTAACAATAGTCAGGAATTTTGATGAGTCGCCAGTTATTTGAGTCCGTAAGTAGAGTAAGTTACAGCCTGTCAGATTTAAGTGTCAGTTTTTTAAGCTTCTCTCATCTATGCTTTGTCACTTTGTTGCACGTTGGAATTATTTTTGCAGACCAGTTACTGGAGCTGTACAGACCAGTGCCAGTGTGTAGACCACCAGTTTAAGAACCACTCATTAAGGGATTCACCAATTTATTGTGGATTAGAAGTGTGATAATCTATTGATTAATGTGAGAATGTCAGCCCAGAGATCGGGGTTCAAATTATCTTGTGAACAGAAAAATATTTTAGGATTGGTATTCTGGGCTTTAAATTGAGTGCATCATATCAACTGTACATTATCGGTGGTGAGATTAGACAGCAAAGGAAAGAACTGGCTACATGCATTGGCTGCTCATCAGTTGGGTCTTCTAGTGCTTCTGTACTTGGTAGATTTTCTTAGATATCGATACTTGATGGCTTTTCTAAATGTATTGAGAAGTTGGAAATATTTAGTATATTTCTTATACTTCAGTCTCTGTTTTTTGGTAAATTGCTATTTGTGTGATAATTTTACAAATTTGAAGTGTAATCTTTTTTTATGTTGACAATGGTTGTGAATTCAAATATATCAAATGGTGTTTGGTTTCTGTTCCAGAAAATTATCCATCCTAGTGCGAGCTTTGATACGAGGTGTGCTGTTTTCTTGTGGTTATCACAAGATTCGTGTTATTGAACATAAAAATTCTGCAACTGGAGATAACCAGACTAAGGCTCCAATTGTTGTTGCTGCTCCACATACAAGTTTCTTCGACGCTGTAATACTTTTTGCCTGTGATGATTTTCCAACTGGTGTTAGTAGAATCGAAAACGACAACATACCGTTTCTTGGAGGTTAGAATTCTTGACTGTTTGAAAATGTATTATGATTTCAAACACATAGTTTCATTTTACTAAAAGGATGTTTTTCATGTACACTTGGGTTGCTTGATATTTTCTTAAGATAAATAATGTTCCCCTAAGAAAAATCATAGCATGTATTAGTGGCATATTGGCTGCGGTTTGATTTCTTATCTTAATGCATCAGATTATTTTTATAGCTCATTTTAAGAATCTCTCAAAGGCAAATGGTGAACTTTATTTAATCTTATGCTGTGGGGTTATTCTAAAGCAATAAGAAGTAGATAAATTTCATGCCAAATTTTAAAAATGTAAAATTTTAAAAATCATTTTAGTAGTTTTAATTGCAGAGCTCTGTTACATTGAAAATGAAATTTAAGAAATACATGTTGTAGCTGTGTGCTGGACTCTCCATATAATCCTATGTTTGGGAGGAATATCAAGCACCATGTTATAACGAGGTGCATTGTTACGAAGTCATATTTAAAGGTGAAATAAATGCCCTGACTGCATTATGTAACAATTGATATTATGATAGTGCATGTGTTAAGGAGGTTTTGTTATAGCTTTCTCATTTATTATTATCTCAGAAGATGAGGAGAAAATTGATGTTCTAGCCCCAAGGCAATTGTTGATGATAATGATGAGGATGATGGTGACCCAAGTTGGCTGAATTCTTTCAGATTATCCTGTGTTATCTTCAGTGACAATCATTGTCACAAGGCAGGCTTATTCCAATGTTATTAAAAGAGTCAATAAATTTAATATTTACCATAAATCAAGTACTTATATATTGTGAGAAGTAAAATGTTTAAATGCTGTAAATTTTGTGAAATGAAATGTGTAAATGGCAAATGAGCTTTTACTGAATTAGTAAAAGTGATGACCGTGATCCACATGTTGAAAAGCTACATTAGAAACTTAAATAGCAATAAAACAATAGCAGTAACCAGAGAACATGTTTTTTGTGTAATGCAGCAATAGTTAAGTTTACACAGCCCGTATATGTGATACGTGAGGATCAGAATTCGCGCCAGAAGACAATTGCTGAGCTTAAGAGAAGAGCAACGTCATCAGATACCTGGCCAGAAATTGTCATCTTCCCTGAAGGAACCTGCACCAATGGACAATGTCTCATTGCGTTCAAACCAGGTGAGCTCATCTGCTGTCATCTCTTCAAGTTTTACAGGTGAGGTCATTTAGTGCAAGGTCAATCAGTGGAATCTGTTCAGTGCATTAATGCTAAGGTCATCCAGCACAGCCTAACTTTACTTAGTGAGTTATTGAGATTGTTCTGCTCAGATGTCACAAAGGGGGGGGCATTCAGTGAAAGTATAGGGCACTTTACAGCTGAATAATGTCACATGTGCATTCTGAAATACATATCTTGATGGGCACTATGTAAATTTGGCCTATGCATTATAATATTAAAACAATGGAGGATTTGTGCTTTGTACCCATTCCTTTTTTATCCTGTCCTCTACATTTTGTATTTGAAGTTGGAATCTTGCCTTGTACCTTTGGTTATGTTCTGCTATCTTTTGATTAACTGTCAGAAAAATTCCAGTTACGGTGCGGACCTGTTTTTGTGCGACCACATGTTAATGAACCACAGGGGTTAAGAGGGCCATGCTGAAATACAATAGCATATGATTCACTAAGTCTTAGGCTGGCTAGAAAGCTCAAAGACAAAAAGCTCAAAAACTATATTGCTGTCTTGTTATGAGCAAAAATGTTTGTGATTTAATACCAGACAATTTATGTTCCTGGCTGCATTAACCTCTACTGTTTTAAGACTTTATTTTAAAGGTGAAGTTCCTGCATTGGACCGTCAAGGCTGTTGGTACCTTAAGCTACTGCCTGTGTTTGCTAGCTGGCTGTGGCAGCCAAGGGCACAAGTACCACAATTTATCTTAGCCACAGCTGCTACTAAGTGTGGTACCTTCATGCATTTGGGAAGTGGAGACATGCAGCTGTATCAAGTTCATCTGCTTTGGAACTGTACTGCCCTCTGGAGGGCTTAAAGTTAGCTGCAGCCAACAGCTGCTGCCACCTATTCTTTAGTTAATAGTTGTGATGTGTCTGACACAGACAGTATGTACACTAGGAGATTGCATGATAACAGAACCTATGTCTACAGTGGACAGTTGGTTTGAGTTTTCTTTTGGTTTTTGTAACTTTTCTATTTGTTTTGTAGGATGGTTGAATTTTCAGTCTGCCTAGTGTGGAATAAAGTACATATGCATATATGAATTTGCAGTTACCTTTGTTGATTAACATGCATTTTGGGCTTTTGATAGGTGCTTTTATTCCTGGAGTTCCGGTCCGACCAGTCAGCATAAGACACAAGAACCGTATGGTAAGTGGAATGACCTGCAGTAATTCCTGCCATTTGGTACCTGAACCCTTGCTATCCGGGTAATTTTAGCACTGTTTGTTGTAACGTCTCATCTTGCTCAATTCCAATCGCCATGCGTACCCATTCATTAGTCCTTTTCTCCGTCCATGATGTTCTCAGCAGCTTCCTCCATATCCACATTTCACAAGCATTGATTTTTTTCTCTATTTTCTTGGTCATTGTCCACGTCTCACTGCCGTATGTTACTGTTGGTATAATCAAGGCCCTCACCAATCTTTTTTTCGTGTCTGTGCTCACATGTTTGTCTTTCCATATTTTTTCTAGTCCATTCATTGTGGCTTTTCCAATCGCCACCCTTCGGTTTATTTCCATATCGCACTTTCCTTCTCTTTCTACTACTGATCCCAAGAATGTAAAGCTTGTTACCGTCTCTAATTCCTCTCCATCCACCATAGTGGAATGACCTGCAGTAATTCCTGCCATTTGGTACCTGAACCCTTGCTATCCAGGTAACGAATGTATGTGCAGGCTCATCGAGTGCAACAGGACTGGGGTACCCAGGTGGTATTTTATTTCAGTTTTTGCATTCCTGCCTGTGAACTTGCAGTCATGCATATAATAAGTCTGCAGTGTTTTTGCAAAACAATACTTTTTTATTTTAAGCAGAAATTTATTTGCTTCTGTCAACATTCATTGAGATAGCTTTGGCCTGATTGATAACAAGAATCAAGTAAGTTAGTGTTAGATTATTGTTCTTGCATTACATACCTCTGTCAACAATAGTCCTCAGCATAGTCGGGTTGTAATGATATTGGTGTTTTAGTACATGATGTCGTATTTTTACTGTTGAAGGGTTACTGCTCAAGACCTTATCTTTGTATGAATGCTCCTTTGTGCTCGCAATTCTGGCTATTAAAATAACTTGTATTCAGTCTGTTAATTAAGTTTCTTGTGAAAGATTAATTTTTATATTAAATTAAACTTTTCTAGAATACAACATACTGGACTTGGGATGGACCTGGCACGTAAGTAATCAGGACATTCTTTGAACTTCCTGTGTTTTGGCTAAGACTTTTTATGATTGATGAACAGGCATATGAACAGGCATAACACACTGAAGCTTAAAATTACAGTCAGGCAAATTCTCTTGGGTGACATTTAGTGTCTAGTCACTTGTTTTTTTTTGTAATGCAGGTTTTTATTTATATGGTGCATATTGCATCCTGTCATCAAGAATTATATGCAAATTAATGACACTTCAGGCCAGAATTTCAAAGTATATGTGCAAACGTTGAACTGAAACGATTTAACTTTTGTTGTGATGTTTGCTTGAACACTTTGGGCCTTACCTTAAAATGTAAGCTCAATGACTAGGAAGAAACATTAATTTGGAATATTTTACTGTTGTTATGTTAATTTGTGACAGGTATACTGTGATGTGGTTGACACTCTGTCAGTTCAGTACAGAGGCTATTGTTGAGGTATGTAAACAGACCACTAAATCTTGGCTTTAAACATATATGAGCATCATATCCTCCTACATAGATTCAGCTTTCCTTGTGCAGTTGGATACTTGACTTCACTTTAATGAGTGCATTGTAACAGGCAATTCAATGAAGTAGGATGACGAAATAGACACTATTCATTTTTGCTCTAATACAGCCTGTAATTTTTCTTAAGGGAACATTACTTATCTTACAAAAATATCAAGCAACCAAGGTGTATGTGTAAAACATCCCTTCAGTAAAATGAAACTGTTATTGATGTTTGAATACATGTAAATTTGTTTTGTATGTAGAATTTATGTTTGTTTTCCCTATTCCCTGTTTTATGTTCCTTCCCAGCGTTTGCCTATCTATGTGCCAAATGCAGAAGAGCGAAATGATCCAAAGCTGTTTGCTTCCAGCGTTCGAAAAGTCATTGCAAAGTTAGTATCTTTTCTTCAGAGTTTTACTTTAATACTTATGGTGACAATTAACGACATCACCCAAAGACATACTTAAACTGTTGTTTCTGTTGCATAATACATTCACTACAGATGTAGCACAATTGACAGTTGTTGTCTGACACATTTCAATAAGTTCAGTATGAAACAAGCGATGTTATTACTGAACGTTTCACTTTGGATTTTAACCAAACTTATCAGTTAAAACATTTCAATAAGTTCAATATGAAACAAGCGATGTTATTACTGAACATTTCACTTTGTATTTTAACCAAACTTATCAATTAAAACCAGGACCTAAACTGCAGTGATGTTCATCATGAGAATATTTTTGGAAAGTAGGGAAGAATAATTTATAGATAGGTGGCCTACCCTGGTGAACCTGAACGGTAGTTGTGCGTTAACTTTCATTTTTCTCTTCTGTTCTTTATGAAAAAATCTGTTATGATTTTAAGAAATGCATGATTTTGACAATATAGGAAGAACCAGAAAAGGATACAACACTGCATTTCACTTCACTGACATGGCACTGCCACTGTGCAGTGTAAAAATGTTAATGTTTAGTTTGCTGTCTCTTGCATTTTGAATATGGTATTTTAATTGTTGCAGAATTATTGGCAACAATTTTTTTTAATATTTGGTTACCAATACACAGAGACAAGTAAAAATGATATTTTCTGTTTAGTGCTCTGAGTGTTCCTGTCACGGATCACAGCTTTGAAGACTGTCGACTGATGTTGTATTCTGCAAAACTTGGCCTTCCATCTGCCTCAGGACTCCTGGAATTCCAGAAACTGTCAAGAAAGTTGGGGTAAGACCACTTTAAGCCAGCTTTAAATGGTGCAGTTTCCTTTGGTATTCTAGTTGCAAATAATCTGCTGTGGGGTTGTGAGTGGATCATGAAAAACAGTGCTTTTCTGGTTGCTTTAGAACAAGCAGTTATCAGAGTAGACAGGTCATGGAAAATTGCTTTAGAACAAGCAGTTATCAGAGTAGACAGGTCATGGAAAATTGCTTTAGAACAAGCAGTTATCAGAGTAGACAGGTCATGGAAAATTGCTTTAGAACAAGCAGTTACCAGAGTAGACAGGTCATGGAAAATTGCTTTAGAACAAGCAGTTATCAGAGTAGACAGGTCATGGAAAATTGCTTTAGAACAAGCAGTTATCAGAGTAGACAGGTCATGGAAAATTGCTTTAGAACAAGCAGTTATCAGAGTAGACAGGTCATGGAAAATTGCTTTAGAACAAGCATTTACCAGAGTAGACAGGTCGTGGAAAAGAGTTTCAGCAAATAAACCTTTTTGACTGGAGATTATGCATACTGAAAGTACGGAATTTGAAGTTAAGCTAAAACTTGATAGTCTATTTCATTTTCCTGTAACTATTGCTCATCTCTTAAGATTAACTTCTATTGCCAGTTTTGCTAGTTTTAACTCATAATTGGTTCTTTTTTGGAGTGTGATTTGCGTAAACCTTTGGCATTATGGTCATGATGCTGCATTACGAGAATCATTAATAAGAATTATTCAAGTTGTGTGTTGTGTGCATGATTTTATTAATTTTATCAGTCTGCTGATCTAGTGTTTTTATGAAAATATACTGAAGTTCTTCATTATGTTATGGTTCTATAAATTTTAGAGTCAGATATAACCAGCTGAAGACGCTGTTAGAAAAGTTTAGTGTCATAGCAAAGAATGGCAAAGGCCAGATTACCCTTGAAGAATTTGGAAACTATCTTGAGCTCCCTGTTACAGAACCATTACAGCAACTATTCACTCTCTATGATAGAGTAAGGCAGAACTTTAAATTCTATTTTTTATTTTTGACCGTAAAGACTTAAAATTTTAGCATGATTTGTGTAAGTTGATTACAGGATTTTGTAGCTTTTGTATTTGTTTGACATATTAGAAAATGTGAAAAAGTGATATAGAATTAGAAAAGTGGTATAGAATTATTTACTTAAGGCAATGATGTCTTAATGACTAAGGTCATTAAATCGCTTATATTGAGGTTTATTTAGAGCTCAGTTGTATTTACTCCCAATACTCAATCTGTCTAAGTCGATGGAGCAATGTTGGACCTAGTACCACTTACCTGCAGCATTCCTCAAGGCTCTGTTATGACCACTTACTTTTCTTCTTATGCACCACTCTGCATAACGTTTTACTGATTCAGAATGGTCTGAAGCACCATTTTTGTGCTGATGATATTTTACTGTACATTTCCTTCAATAATTCCTCTTCTTCCAGCTCTCTTACTCTGTTGTCTGACAGCTTTAACCAAGTTGTCTTGAATGGCAGAAAACGGACTGCTCTTGAACTGGGTTTCTCCATTTTAGAACTTAACAGCAACTTAATAAATTTAACCGTTTGAATTCAGTCCATCTAGACATCTTTCTCAGACAATGCGGCTGTTTAGCTGCAAGTTAGGTGTTGTGATTGATGCCGACTTATCGTTCAGTGAAGACATTAATTCTATATGTGTGTCTGCCCACTACCACATCCTTGATAGGAATATGTGACACCTTTTCTTTTCTGCCCTGGTTTGTTTGGGTAATGCCTGGTCTCCAGCAGTCTTGACTACCGCAGTTCACTTCTTACTGGCATTTTAAAAGCTACCTTGATGAAGCTTCAAAGAGTTCAAATTACATTGGCAAGAACTATAATGAAGACTGCAAAACATGAACATATATCACTCATCCTAAAATTATTGCATTTGCTGCCCATGGAAAAGTGAATAGTTTTGTAAGACAGGGCTAATTGTAATCAGGACTCTAGATATCTGCCAACCTCACTATTTTCACTCTTTACTGACTCCCTAAACTTGTCTCTACCTGAACAGATCTTCTGACTGTCTTAATCTGACTATTCCGTGGAAAAAGACAGCTCTTGGCAGGTGTGTGTCTATTCTGTTGCTGGTCCTAGATCTTGGAACTCTTCTAGCAAACATTTTATCTGCAGTCTTTTGGCCTTCAGACCTGGACTAAAAACTCATCTGTTTCTGGACTCATTTCCTTCGTAGACTGTTTTTGCATCTTCTCGGATTTCCTCCTTGGCTTTTCAACCTAAAGTACCCTGGAATATGGCTTGCACAATGATTTTGCGTAGTAGCAACGATCGAGTGATCCCTTGAGCATTATCACAGTGGTGCTGTAGAAGTTCTCTGATTATATTAACAGTGGAAATATAATTATCTGTAACATTGTTTATAATATCATATGTTATGCTGGAATATCATTATTATTTATTCTTTCAGGTTTTCATTATTTATTCTGTGAATTAAATTATATAATCACAAAAGGTATGGTTAATTTTATAACTATTACTAACCTTACCTTAAGGCAGATAAATCTTGAAAAGCTCTTTCATTCCTTTTGAGATATTTTAGCTTGGTTTCAAACATGACAGCAGCCTCTTAGCAAACGGTTGACCTTTCCCTGTGGGGTGCATGTATTTTATAATTAAACTTAAGCTGAAGTATCTGTCAAAATGGTGACCACTATAGCAGTGTAACTTTATGCTTTATGATTACTTTCTCAAAGGAAACAAAATCTGAATTTCTTAATAGCACTGATTAAATTTGCCTAAAATGTAATGTGATTTGCCTAATATTCCTTTTTAAATTCTCCAAATTATTTACCTTACATTTTATGGCTCTTTAGAATTGTTTGCCTAATTTTTTTTCTTTAATCTCCAGAATTGTTCTGGTACAATCGACTTTCGAGAATACGTAATTGGCCTTTGCCTTGTTTCTCAGCCGTCCAACACTGAAGATGTGATTCAACTCGCCTTTGAGGTATGGTGCTTATAGCAGGCCTCAATGAACAGAGTGATTATGATGTGTTCCTTACATTCTGTTATTTGGGTGGTTTCTTAATTAACTATTCAAAAATTGTTAATTGAGTAGCCGCTTGGTAGCCCTACTTGCATTTGAAGTATGGCACTTGTTGCATTCATATGTTTTATACATTCATTGGTTTTCTCGGTCAGAATCTACATGATGTGTGTGAGAAAGTCAGTGGAAATAACCTCCAGTTATGCAAGCATCCTTTGGCAAAATGGTGAATTTGTCATTGTTCTTGAACTTTAACTACATTTAGAGTATTGAGGAATGTCCCTGAAAGGTTCGTAAAAGGCAAAATTCAAATGCGTAGATAAGGTGCAACATTCACCAGACATATAGTACTTGTGCTAACGTTTTTAATAATCTGATATGTACAAAGGAAATAAGTATTGAATGTTTGTGTTTGACAGCTGTTTGATCGTGGATCAAAGGGCTACATAACTGAGCTTGAATTGGCTGAGATATTACACAACATGCTTGGGATGAGTTGCTTAGACGCTGGGAAACTGTTTGCACATGTTGACTCAGACTGTGATGGCAAGATCTCGTATGGTATATGCAATTTTAAGAATTATAATTGATACACATAATATTTATTGATTATATTGAACATATTTATTGTTAATAACAATGATAAAGGTACATAATTTTTTATAATAATAAATGATAATAGGTGAACACAAGTTTCTTATTGCTAACAGTGTAACATAATTTGTGAGAGGTAATGTGAAAAAGTGATATAGAATTAGAAAAAGTGGTGTAGAATTATTTACTTAAGGCAATGATGTCTTAATGACTAAGGTCATTAAATCACTTATACTGAGGTTTATTTATAAGCCTTTATAGAGCTCTTGAGAAGGATTTGAAGGATCTTTCAGCTGAAGTACAAACATGACTAAAGCGATCCAGCAATGACAATCTTTAACTTTCCAGCAAATATACTGATCTTGGTTACTATTATATGACTGACCAGGCATAGTGTTGCTCAACTTCACTGTGATTGCCAGCACATCCACCAGCTGGCTTGCTGCAGATATATAATTATAATTTGTTAATTAAAGATATAGTTTTTAAGACATTAAAGAATTTAAGTGATGGCTAGGTTGTGCAAAAAATTGAGAACAGGGTCGGTCAGGGATTGTGACCTCAACATACCAGTGTATTTGGTAGATTGTGTTGCTGCATGCTAGTTGAATCTGGTTCATTCATGCCGAGTCACTTTGAAAACAACATTTTACAAATGTTTTTCCACAAGTAAAATCCAAATAAAAGAACATGGAAGTTGACATGATGTATAAGTAGGGCCAAAATTTCAGTTCAAAAGTAAAAACTGATAAAGACTTGCATCTGTTAAGTGGATTTAAACAAAGCTGAAAATATTAAATTAAAAAGCAAAACTTTTTTATTGCTTTGTACTACTCCCTAAATTGTGCAAGTAACAATTTGAAAGTTAATTAGCACGAATGAACCTTGCTGTGCTGGAATGTCATCTGTGAAATAGAAGTTGCTTTCACACTAGTTTTTCACTTCTCAACTCCTTTTCAGACCATGTGGTGGCCAGATTGACTAATGTATTTGTCGAATTTTTTCCAGCTGAATTCAAGGCATATGCAGAGCAGAAGCCAGAATACTCAAAACTGTTTTTGACATATCAGGAGCTGATGAAATCTAAAGCAAACACCACTGATGCTTCAAATCAGAATTTGGAAGGCAAGAAGACTTTGTAAAAATCTAGATGTGTTATTAAAACGTGCCTATTTAATAAAAATCATGTGACAGCCTTGCAAGATCTTGTGACTGTGTTGCAACAACCGTGATGCAATTAAAATCTCACAGTGTTCTTGGGTTGTCAGTGTTTTGAATCCCATGATTTTTGTACTGTATATCTTCATATCCAGTCCTCTATCTAATTCTGAAGAGTATTTTGATGCATGTTTTTGTATTTTGTGATTATGTTTATACAATGATTTATATGACTTTTGATTTGATATGATTTTTGAGCCAAGGTTTTGGTGTGTTTTCTTTTACAGCTGCTTTCATTTATTGCTTGGAAATACATTTGCGCTTATATCCATTTATCTTTCCTGCCATACATTTTACTGGGTTTCATTTTTGACTTTTAATTTGAACTAATGTTTGTACAATACAAGAAATTTTACAAAGATTAGAAATAAGTGTGAAATCTTGTCGAAGATTGCCTGGAAAAGACAACTTAGGACTAGACTGTTTTTGAGTCTTTGAAAATGTATGCTTGAAATTGGTTTTTGTGGAAGGCGTCTAATCCCAACTAGACCTCTGTGGTCTGCCACAATTTAGGAGCAGCTGAAGATTCTCTGATAATGGTTGTCACGTAATGTAATGCAATGTACCTGAACATTCATGTAGCAGCTTCTGAGATGTTACAGTTTAACAAACTGTTCATCTGCAGCACACAGCAAATGAAGCTCGAATAGCGAAGGAAGTCTCCATGTATGGGTATTCATCATTATTCCTAAATGTCAAACAAACAGTATGTGATGCTGATGGGCAGACTTTCCAGTAGAATTAAATTTTTTATAAGCAAGCATACAGAGACAATCATTGATTCAAGCAAAGTAATTAGTTAATCTCCACATGCATAACTATACACAATCCAAACAAATTTAACCGTGTGATAGCCGGTACCTTGCCAGTCGGCTTGATTTGACAAGATATGAAGTCTACTTGGCAAAGGAAATGGTTTGAGAAGTGAATGCAGAGCTTTAGAATATCACTCACATGCGTGGGAGTTTATAGACTTATGTTTAAGATTCACAAGCATTTCTGTGAGAAACTTGATAGAATAGGATTTCCTCAGTTTTCAGAATCTAGAGGAGTGGAGGGATGTAGGCACAGGGCCATGCTAGATGGCATACGCATAGAATCACTGTGGGAAAAGGAAGCTTAGGAAAGACTTGGTTAGTAGGTTACGAGAAATGCTGTTTTACATTTCTGTACTCAGTATGATAATGCAGTGTAGCAGTTACTCATTTCAAGTGTTAATATTTGATGGCTTTAATATATATTTATATATTAGAATGCTGTAGTATTTTGCTTAATTAACTGCTAGTTGTAATTAAAATCAATTGATTAGTGGTAATCAAGTATTTAAGCAAAATACTACTGTATTCCAAAATTTATGATTGATTAGGTAACATGCTTTTCATTTTTTAGGTAAAATACTGTCCATACTGAATAGCTTTGGCTTTTATTTCACAGTTAGCAGTGTTTGATATTTGAAATTCTGGGCATTTCCTAGGTTCTAGTAGCCTTCTGTGATCTCATTTGATGTTGATGGAAAATTGGGCAATGAAAAGAGAAACCTGTATAAAAATTTATCAGATTGTGGGAAAATAATAAATTCTTGAGTTTGATTTCTGTTGGCTAGATGTCTGATTTGTGCTTTTGCATCTTTTTGGTGTTTGTTCTGACCAACATTTGTATTTCAACCTATTCATAGGGGACACTTTTAAGGCTGATTCTTAATTTTGCCTACCTGATCATTCTCCAGCAGGTATACTTTATCTGTCACGATTGTCATCTGTTGACCAAGACTGTCACCAAGGACCGTCATTGTTGCAGTGTTGCCTAGTGATTCGATCCCATTCCCTGTTTCTGCAAGATTTGTGTTTGCTGTTCTGTTGTGTGTATTGATGTTAATAGGAAATGTGCGTAAAATTGTGTATCTAAGGTGATGTCCAAGTTTTTGCATAATTACTGTATTCTCTTGATTTCATACAATATATGAGGCAGTCTAAGCCATCAGGAGAGCCAGATGTGTATCTGCTCAGCCACCATTCCATCCGGACTGTTCCATTTGGCATCTGAAATTATTATTGTCTGTATCTATACTGTACTGTTATCTGTTGCCTAAGCATTAGTGTTGCTAAGAAGTTGTGCTTAAAGGATTTGCTCAAGGTCTTTTTAGACACCAACCAGCTGTTACGAGGCTGAAACTCGTAATTTCCATATTACAAGGCAAGAGCTTAACCAATTGGCTACAAATGAGATTGTGATGAGCTTATGAAAGTGAAATGCCAACAAAATCTAAAAAACAGATCATTAAACTATGAATTGGTTCACTGAAGAAACATTGGAAGTGGCTGTGGAAAAGACTGGTAAATGTGTGAGCCAAATAGGAATGAGGTTGACAATGAATTCCTAGTAGAAACTGGCAAATGGGAAACATAAAGTATTAGATGCTTGAAACTCAGAGACTTCTAAAGGTTCTGATGTGTAGCTTATTAGATAATTCAAAGTTTAAATGTTGCTGTGAAATATTCACAGTGTTGCAGGGGTTAAATGAAAGGTTGTGTGCAATATGTCAACATGTATGTGCAGTTTGTTGTCTTGTCTGCTAATTTTTGCCAATGACTTTTTATGTTCTGTTCAGCCTTCTGTGGTAAAGGTACGCTTTTTGTGAAACTGTCTGTGGCTATCGATTTGCAGCTGGCTGATAATTAGCAGTTTACATTAAACTGGATTTTAACAGGTGTTTAAGTTCTATCAAAAGAGCATGTATATCAGTGGTCATCTAATTTGTTGGGTCCATCAGAGATTTAGATTTACATCCCATATTTCGTACCAGTAATATGATTTATGTAGTGCCATGTCAGGGCCCCTGCTCAGAAGCAGGACAGCTTTTAATGGTGGTGCATATGACACAAGGAGTCTAGGTAGAAACAGAAAAGACCTGCTTTAAAAATCATTGTTAATAATGATGCATTCATTTACCTGTGGTGACGAGAACATAAAGCCAAAACCGGTAATGACTGCAGCAATTCCTAATCTGATTTGCTTTCCAGTAGGGCCATCTTGTACGCTTTTGCCAAAACACACTTTTGGAGAAGTTTAGGCATGTGGTTTTGCTGCCCGATATTACTTCAACCTACAGTGCAATGTCCCCACAGTAGCTGATCAACTTGAGCCTCACCTTTTATCATGGAGTGTGCAGGTTTGGGTTTCCTTGCCTGGGACAGTTACTATGTAGATACTATGTAGATATTTCCCAGACATCGATGTTCATTTGGCCCTCAGCTGGGCCTTACTGTACCACTGGTAGCCAGCTATGGGCCCAACTAACATGGTTGTCTGTGTTGTCAGTTATGGTTTTCAGTGCAGCACACTTAAAAATCATGCAAGGAGTTGAACCTGGGACTGTGTGTGCTTCTGAAGACCTAGTGCCAGCTGTAGATCAAGTTTTTGTTGATAGGAATATGATGTTTTGTGGGTAATTCACTGATGGTGGTCTCATTCTGTGCTACAACTGGCTGCTATAACATAATATGGCATTAACTGCCAACCACTGGGAGGATTTTGTCAGTCATGCATGGAAAGAACAGTACTTCATGCACGACCGCTTAACACTATCATCTCATGCTTCATAATTATGTACAAGCAGAATGATAAAACAGCAAGTTAACATCTTTGGATTGTTAACATTACTGAAATTTGAATTATGAAGAAAAAATCTACAGTGTGTAGGCTGAGATGTCCTGGTTCATGAACTTCTAATGCAAATGCAGCTCCTGTGTGTGTATGTGCGCATGTGTGTAGGTGTGTGTAGTTTTAACTGATACCCCATAAATTCACACATGCATGGAACTAGACATTTTATGCAGCAGGGTTTATTGGCAACCTCTGAGCAGCAGCAGATCACTACAATGCAAAGAATTCAGTCAGACTTAAATACCATGTTGACATTGTATTGGATCTTCTATAAATATTAACTGTGGAGTAATTAGCAACCACCAGATTATAATACACAGAAACCTTCAACAATAGTTATCATTTATATACTAAATAACCAAATTGCTGCCTTTATCTACAACTATCTGCATAGACGTCATTAAAAATCGGTAGGATATTCTTGATTTTTATAGACTCGTGCAACGCATTATTTAACGCAACAGAGATTATTCCTAAGCTGCCCTTTTGGAGATATTCACCTGGAGATAACCTGAAGGGACATGCAATATTAACCTGGAGATAACTTCAAAGGACATGCAGCAGTCTTAACAATGCACACAAGATCACACTAACAATAAATTTAAGCAAAAACTGATGACCTAATATATCAGCTGACACAAAATTCATCAAGGAAATAGGGATCTTCAGAAAGGCCACAAATGTTATAATGGTAACTTGCACGATAAGAACGACTAACCTCAGCTAACTGTCAGCAGCTTTTGGTTTACAGTACTGCATAAATAAAACAACGTCAAAAGACAAGTTAAAACTGTCAAATGCCCAGATTATTTGCATAAAATAAAAGAAACGTGGCTGACAGTTTTTTAAAGAACTGTTTCTGCGAGTGATCTTGGCCTGAAGATCCAGATAGCAATTCGAAGCAAACTAATAAAGTGATTAGCTTCCATCACTTGATGTCTTCTTCTTGCAGACAAACTATTAAGAAAAAACAGTTTCTGGTAAAACAACAAAGCAAGAAAAAATATATACAGATATAAATCATAGCTGGATGAAACTTAATGTTATTTTGTGGTATGTAGCACGTAAGGAAAGGTTCTACTTAAAAGTTGGTTGTGCCACACGTTAGAGTTGTTGCAACTGCAGAACCAGTGTCGAAGGACAGAAACTCAGATATTTAAAATAAATAGGGAACAACTCTGAGTTATTATTCAGACAGAAAGCTGGCCACTTGAAACACTATCCCTAAGAGGGATTAATTCCAGCCAGAAGGAGAGAAATAGCTGTCTTTGTACAGGCAAAATTGTCTGTATTTAATACGAGATAATTTGTTATTTCTGGCTACATTAACATCGACAGCTTCCAGACATTATTTTCAAGGTGAAGTCTCACACATTGGACTTTTGGTACAAAGCTATTGTAACCTTGGCTGAGACAGCAGTTAAGCTCCTGCTGAGAGGCTGCCCATGACAGACAAGGGCACGAATACCATAATTTCTCAGCTACAGCTTCTACTAGATGTGGTCCCTTTATCTGTTTGGGGAAAAATTTAAGCGGATGATTAGTTTAACAATAATGCTCAAATAAAATTAATTTTCACGTAATAATTTAAGGTTTTCTAAATAACCCAGTTTTGTATAAATATTTTTGCAATTTAAATTCATCAAATACAATAAATTAGACAAACCTTGTTAGTAAAAGTGGATGGTGGCTTTTTCCTGTAAAATAATACCAGCAAGCATAAGTAACATTTATTAAATAAATCTTAGCTTTAAATTTAAAGCTACTCAGCTGAGCAAGTAGTAAACCTCAGCAGTAATTACGAAACAATAATTGTAAAGCCATACCTCTTGCCAGACGTCTGTCTAGACAATGACCGTGAAGACAAGTTTCTTCTCTTGACTGGATTTCCTTCTTCATCATTTGATGCCTTTGCTGGAGATGCAGCACAAGCGGTTGAACCGAGACTTGAACCTGTTTCCGAGGTCTCTGCGCCCAGCCGTCTGTGTGCCTTTACATCTTCACCCCGCCTTTAATGCAATGTAAGCAGAGCAAATTTTCAAATTTCTCATGTTAAAGTCTTCACCTATTTTGGATGTTTCCCCATTTCCATAACTTTGCTCTCTGCTCTTCCTTTGTCCTACTTTTCCATGTTTTTCGCTATAAGTATTTTTATACCTATTTTAAAAATTTATAATACTGTAGGTAATCTATGTCCTCCTAAGCTCAAATGGCATCCAGGAATGTTGTTGCAATCCTCTGGCAGCATTGGCCAGCTGGATAGTTGTGCAGTAGTCTCTCAGGGTGGCCACTGCCCTGTGGAAGAGGAACTTGAAAGGGATCCTCTGCAGGAGGCTCTCTGTGCAGGAGTCATACACTGCCTTCTGCTTTGCCAACTTGCACCAGGCATGCCACAGTGACTGGCCTTGGCACTAGCGGCTTAAGCAGGCAGCGCCATTTTGGAATCACCTCATCGAGAATGGGCACCAGTTTGCCAAACTCTGAAAGCAGCTGACCAATATACTCTTCCATCATCAAGGATGTCACATGCGTCTTTAATTCCGTGCCTACTCAGTTAGTTTAGTTCTTAGAAGCAAATCAAGGACCTCCATAGAACACAGGTGCTGCAGGGTGTTGGTACAGTTAGGTATTGATGCCCTGGAGCCCACAGTGCTCATGCACACAACGGCGGTCGCAAGTCGCCCTTTGCCCTACTGGCAACTGTGCACACTTAATCTCTGCTTGCACCATTTATATACATGTATCTCACTCAGGACTCTTATCTAAATGGATGTGCAAATGTCACACCTCCATCTAGGTGGGAATATAGGCAATCAGTTTGCCCCAGCCATGTCAGTGGTGTATTTTACACTGGCCTTGTGGATGGACTCGGCCGAAGCACCAAAACTGCCCCAGCCAGGGAGCATCAGCACACCACCAGCCTCGTGGGCATCAACCCAAGCGGTCCCCAAACTGTGGCTGGGGCGGAGGCACCTTCGGTAAAGGGGATACGGAATGGTAAAAAACGCTAGGTGAATTCAAACTGCTAGTTTACATCTACTCTTTCATAATGACACCACTTGATTTTCAGCAATTGTTGCATTTCTTGCTCTGAATTTAGACCAGTCTATAGCACTGAGTAATACTGACACTGTAACAGCTAATTATGAATGAGTGGCTCAGATTATCTCAGACACCAGCACAAACAAGAGCTTACAGGGTGATGGTTCGACGGCTGTGTTTACCCCGACGTCTTTTCACTCTGTTCAAGTGATCTCCCTGGGTCAGTCCAGTAGTTTCTTGTTTAGGCGTCTAAAGCAAACAAACAGATATTCACCTCAACAGCAAAGTTCAAGGTGATGCAAAATGCCAGTAACATTTGAGCAAATTAATCACCACCATAAAATTGGTTCATGTTTTGTTATCAAACTCATAATAAAACATGTAAGCCATAGACTGACTGATCGATAGTTACTGACACTGTTGAAATAAATTACTGAGTTGATCAATACAATATCAGTTTACTGTTTAACTGACAGCCATCAAATTAATAATTTTTTCATTTACTACCTGTAGTTTATTCTGTGCCTGACAGACTCACACAAATTTGCTAATGAAATATTCACAAAAAATTCTCCAGATTAAATCACATTCACTGACATATTACACTGACTAACTCTATAATGGACTGAATACTGACTAAAGGATTGCTAATCTGTTGATGGACTGACTGAAAGACTGATCAATCAACCGTTGACTAACTACAGCTACTGATGGACTCCTTACAGAATCTTTCTCAAGACTGAGGCAATCCACAGAATTGTTGTTGATCAGACTCGTCGTCATTTCCCTCTGGTCTTCTATCCTCATCTCATCCACTGCAGAAACTATTTGCTGGAAATCGGTTCTTTCATTGGTCGTTGTCCAAAATGAATTGCTTTTTTCCCACATCAGTGATTGCTTCCTGGAAGCAGACAGATTTACATGAAAACAAATCCATTAGTCACAGCACAAGAATTTCCTAGCCTCAGCATACCATCTGAAGTAAAATGCTTTGTGTCTAACCTAAATCATTTCCTGCTCAATGTATAAAACTCAGGCTAACTAATAAGCATATACAACAAAGTCTGCTACTTTGCTATATACATTAAATAGAATAAGTTATTAATTATGGCAATGATCACACACAAAAGTGAACTTTTGTTTTTATAATTTCCAACTTCACCAAAACCATTATTTCAGATTACTATTTAATTCCTAAGAAATGACTAACTCTTCAAGATAATTCTGCTGTGGTCCAATGACAGATCCAGGCCTGGCTATCCGAATCCATGCAATGGCCTCAGCAGCAGAAAACTCGTAATGCTTCATCATGTAGCATCCAATCAACGTACCTGTACGACCCAGTCCAGCTAATCATCAAAACAAATGCATCTCAACTGTGTCAGCCACAACTCAGAAAAACAAGTTGGAAGAAAACAGAGGACAAAATGAGGAGCATCATGTCAAAGAAAGATGACCAAATACCAAGTATAGCATTAAGCATAGTGGGACTGACAGTGTTCAGAAAGGCATCCACTCCTTTGAGATTCCTAAATGGTGCTATATGAAGGCCCGGATACAAACATGCACACATCAAGATCAACACAACTAAGACAAGGAAAAATACTTTCAGGATATAAAAATATCAATAGTGGTAAATGTGTTTAACACCGATCATAAATTTGGTCAAAAATAATAAATTAGGGTAAAAAGGACATAAATTTATTTAACAATAAAATACTGCGTTACCACAAATAATAAATAGACTCAACATGGATCATAAATCTAGTTAGTATGTATCCCTAAACAGCAAATTATCACCAGCTGAATTTAGCATATATCTATTGAATTAAGCATATACCTTTGCAGTGAACAGCAATGGCACCTTTAGCATTTTCACAGATTTCCAAAAACCACCGAAGTATTGAATCGTTCGGAGTACTGCCATCAGAGAAGAAAAGATCAAAGTGATCGAAGCCCGCCTGACGGAAACGGTCACCGCTGTACATCTTCTTGTTCAGGCGAATGATAGTGGAGACATTTCTTTGCTGGAAGTATGGGATATATGTTTCAGGAGGATGGAGTGGATAACCTGGAGAAAAATAATATAATGTTCAAAGTTAAACTGATTTGGTCGTTTACGGTTGCTTGTGACTTATAAATAAAATCAGTCTAAAGTCTAAGGAGCCTAGAGCCTGAAGATGTTCACATTTGGTGCATACTCCATTTGATGATTTTGTTCTCCATTTAAGTTATTACGCAGTTTTAACGTGCTATCAGCCAGCCACCAAAATGCCCACGGGTAAACATATAACAAACAGGCAGGTGTTTGACCGATTGTGAAAGGCCATCAAGAGGTTTTATATAAATGCATGTTTATATTCAAAAGCCTGATAGTGCTGGTGTCCAATATACAAGGTATCAACCGATGGCACACCAAAATCAAGTCAGTCAGGCATTAGCCAGAAAGTCAATCTACTGAAAGAGTGGGGCAGCCTATGAGGCAAAAGCCAACAGAAAAAAGTCTTAAGTTACGACCGAAATGACAGAAAAGCCTGAACAAAACAAACAGATATAGCAAGAGACAGTTCCAGAATTTAGGTCCTGCAACCGAAAAAGCTCGTCCACCAAGAACAGTGCTAGCTATTGACACAACCAGAGATAGACAATCAGATGACCTGACTGAATAATGACAGGTCTGGGGAATGAGGACTGATTTTAAGTATTGTGGTTGGCCAGCGTATACATGAGTTATATACAATAAGCCCCCAATTTGAAACAAATCCTTGGCTGAACAGGAAGCCAATGCAAAGATTCAAGAACAGGGATTACAGGCTCATATTTGGAGATATCAGTTACAGTTCTAGCCAAACACTTCTAAACACTTTGTAGTACCTTTGCGATACCAGTAAGAAGTAAGTTACTATAATCAAGGCAACTAGAGACCAATACAGTAGCTAGAGATATCCTTGAGTGAGGACATGTGGATATAATGTCATGAATATACATGTATGATGACTTACAAATACCATTTACACAGTCAGTAACAGACACATTTGAATAACTGAGTTACAAGCAGCATCAGCCAACTCAACCAGTGAATCACCCAGTTTTAAAGATTTAACCTATTCAAACATTTTAAGTTGCTGCAGTGTCCAGTAGCAAAAATATGATACTGGGGGGCTATTAGGGTATTATACCCTAATATCCCCCATATGATTGTCAATGTCATAAGGTGCAATGCATCAAATAACAGTAAAGTGGGCACATAGGTTAAAGTCTTCTCTGAAGACAGCCAATGCCTAGGAATCTCGAGCAAGTCCTCAACATATATGAGGACTTTGAGATCCAGTACTTGAAGATGCTATATTACAGTAAATGTACTGATATGTACATCAGACATGAGTGTAATATTGCATCAGGCTAATAATGACCATGACCTTGTCATTAGATGATTGATGGTACTATACAAAAAAATTACAAATCTACTAAGTGAATTACCATGAAACTAGTCACATTCTAGTCCCATATGTAAAGAACTGAAGTTCATGAAGTGCAGTTTAACAAAAAATCCAGTATGATAAAGTCATTACCATCTGCAGTAACTGCATTTACCAAACAAGTGACTTGTGTAACGATAATAATGCAGCGTGATGTCACATAAAATCTGTCAGTATTGGAACAGCTGAGCAGGCCTTAAATGCTATGTCACTAATGTACCAGCTGAATGCACACTGATCAGCAGTGTCTAACATAGTCACAGCAATTTACAGTGCCAACACCAACTATTGTCAAGGTATAAAGCAGGTAAGTATCATGAACTAGCAAACATCCCAAAGCAGCAGTGGCCAATTCAGGGAAGGCTAAAATCATGGTTATGCAGTCAATCTGAAATTCCTCCATAAGGATGCTTGATGACAGTACAGCTAACAAATCAATAACACAAAACAAAATTGTGGAATACCATTTTCAATCTTTGCTTTTGAGTGTGGCCCAGCAAATGCAAGAAATTTATCAGGCACAATCCAGTTGAGGTCACCGTTTTCAACTTTCTACAACAGATTCCATTGAAATTGGTTAGGTTGAAATGGTCAGTTTTTCTTACAAAGTATTTGCAACTTTTGCAAAATGTAACCTCAAAGTAGGTGGTAACTAGGAGAACTCAAGTCAGCCAAGGTAAGACACAGTATAGCATGGCAATTAAATATTTACTGCGTTTCATGACGTTTGAGGGCAGTGCAGCAATGATGCATGATTTGAATATGAATTTCTAATTTCTGGTTGTAACAACATTAAAAATGTAGACAAATGAGAAACAATGCATTTTCACTTTAGCTTCAGAACAAACAATTACTTTGTTTCTAAACTTTTATAGCACCTGTGTATAAAAGGGAAAGTATCAAATGATGGCACTGAAAAGTGCTCCACTTCAGACAAGTCCTTGCTCCAGTGGTTCAGCTGACAGGTTCGTGCAGTTCAGTAGCCAAAGCTTGCCACAAAGGCTGAGCTGGGAATCAAACTCGATTTTTCCAGTGCAGAAACCAGCATAGTTTCAATAGCTCTACCATGCTGTCACACATAAATATGCTCATAAAAAATAAAAACAACATCTGAACTTTAAAGCCAAATTGTCACTTCCCTTAATATCAATAAATGCACCATTTTAAACAAATTTTACAAAATATTCCTCCAGAAAATAAGAATCTACTATTGACACCTTCAGAAGCTTTACAATAACTGCAAAATTTGCTACAAGTTTCAAATTCTGGCATATTATTTAAATGGATTCCTCATCAATTGTAAACGCAGCATCAGTGTACTTACCTATATCAGACAAACTATTTTTTTACCCACATTTACAAACAAGTCATCCATTTCATGCACACTAGAAAAAGTCATATTAACATAAGCAGTAGCAAGATAATGGTGGTGGCCTAGCACTGTGGATGAAATGCTGTCAGTTCAGTAAACGTAAGCAATATATGACTGATTAGTACTTGAAAAAGACTTCCATGTAGACGTAGCAATATATGACTGATTAGTATGCGAAATTTATGGTCTAGGAAGAGGATTAGCAAACATAAATTAAAGTTTAAATTCAACTGTGTTAATTACTAAGACTTATAAGTTATCAAGTTTATTTTCCTGCAAAACTGTTAGTTTTATCACATTACGCAAGTCAGTGTGAAGGCTGTGGCTGCATGTCCGCAACAAGCCTGGAGATGTCAGGTCGAATGTTCGTAGTTGACAGACGAAGAACTTCTTCAAGATGTTTGTCAGTGAGTTGATTCCGGGTGTTGCTTTTGTTGAGCTTCATTTGCGAAAAGGTTTGCTCACAGCGATACGTGCTTCCAAACATGCTTGCACGAAAACAAGAGCATTGTCCTTCAGGTTGACGAATGTTGCTGGAAGACACTTGTAAAACTCTACCAAAGTTTTATCTCTGAAAGCAGCACGCATTGTGTCAGAGGATTGCATGTCAATAAGTTCAAGCTGGTACTCCAGCGAAACATCTTCCACCGGAACAGCAAATGGATCTGCAAACACCTTCATCTGCAAGCTGTGCTGGTCAAAGTCTGCAAAACGACCATCGAACGCCGTCATCAACGCCTGTAACTTCTCAGCATATATGTTCGTACAGATACCTGGATTTTTCTGCAACAGGGACTGGAATGTTGGAAAATGAACGAAGTTTCCAGACTCAGCTTGTTGAATAAACAACTTTAGTTTGACTTTGAAGCCTGCAACATGATTTGCAAGATGACACACAAGCTGATTTTCTCCCTGCAGCTGCACATTAAGACGATTCAAGTGTTCAGTAATGTCGACAAGAAATGTCAAGTCAGCCTGCCACGCTTTGTCAGTGAGAGATGCGACTTCTGCTTCTTTCTTCTTGCCTGTCATGAATTCTGCAACGTCATCAATCAACTCCCAGAATCTCCTCAGCATCTTACCTCGACTCAGCCATCGCACTTCACAATAATAGAGCAGATCGCCATGGTCTGTGTTGGTGTCTTCAAGAAGGCTTCGAAACTGCCGATGGTTGAGGCTTCGTGACTTGATGAAATTTATAGTTTTTGTCACCAGTGTCATCACGTCCTGGAAGCCAAGATCCTTACCACATAAATTTTGCTGGTGAAAAATGCAGTGAAACTTCACCAGCTCCCTGTTTCCAGTTCCCAGATGTCTTGACAACAAGGACACCAGCCCATTAGTTTGACCTGTCATAGCTGGTGCTCCATCTGTAGTGATACTAACCAGCTTCGTCATATCCAAGGAAACACTGCCACACAGTTTCAAAGTCTCGTCCAGCAGGTCAGCCCCTGTTGTTTTGCCTTTCATTGATCCCATACCAAGCAACTCTTCAGTTATCTCAAAGGATGAGGATACTCCACGGACAAACACCAACAGCTGTGCAGTAGAGTCGATATCGGTCGACTCATCGGCCGCCAAAGAAAAGTAACAAAAGTTAGCTACTTTGTCTGCCAGTTGCCTAGTCACGTCCTGTGACAGAGCTGAAATTCGGCGTTGTATTGTCATGCGGTTCAGAGAGACCGTCTGCAGCTTGTTAGTAGCATCTGGACACAGTTTCTTCGACGCTGCTATCATACAGTTCTTCACAAAGTCACCATCGGTGAACGGCCGACCCGATTTCGCTATCATAAGTGAAATGTCGTAGCTAACTTCACATGATGCATCGAAGTCGGCAGACCGCTTGGTAAAAACCTTCTGCTGCTGGTTCAGTGAACGACAAAATGACTGAATTTTGGCTGTTCTTTCTTCACCAACAACACTTTGGAAATCCTTGTGCTTCGACTCGTAGTGGCGCTTCATGTTTGATATCTTTGCTACAGCTACTGTTGAGTGGCACAACAGACAAATGACGTTACCCTGTTGCTGAATAAAACAGTAGCGGTCTGTCCAGTCATCATGAAATTGTCTGTTTTCATTGTCAACTTTTCGTTTCCGACCGTTAGACATTTCGTATTTACGAGGGAATATAAAAACACAACTAATTACGAATTACAACAACTTGATGAAATTAGTCATGTAAACACGAGATTGTAAAAGTAAACAAAAACAAAAAATGGGGGACACATTATGAATTAGAGATGTGCAGAATTAGACATGTGCGCAACCGTAATGCTGCCTTTTAATCAATCGCAACGTCATGAAAAAATATGACTGAATTATCAATTTTTCGGCTTTCGCATTGATCTTCGCGGGCCACATGAAGGCTCGTGGCGGGCCGGATGTGGCCTGCGGGCCGGACGTTGTGCACCACTGATGTAGACGTAGCAATATATGACTGATTAGTACTTGAAAAAGACTTCCATGTAGACGTAGCAATATATGACTGATTAGTACTTGAAAAAGACTTCCATGTAGACGTAGCAATATATGACTGATTAGTACTTGAAAAAGACTTCCATGTAGACGTAGCAATATATGACTGATTAGTACTTGAAAAAGACTTCCATGTAGACGTAGGCCACCTGGTGTAATAAGGACATCGTACTAAAGATAAAGACAACCCACTCCTTTACATAACCCTATATAGGAAGTAGTCAGAAGAGACAAAGTAGACGAAGCAAAGCACAGAAGAAGAAGAAGAAGAAGAAGAGGAAGAAGAAGAAGAAGAAGAAGAAGAAGAAGAAGAAGAAGAAGAGGAAGAAGAAGAAGAAGAAGAAGAAGAAGAAGGCATGTGCATTCACCTCATAATGTTCATATTCATCCACGTTAAATGTCTCAAAGTCGAAAAATCCAAAAGCCAAAGCCTAAAAATAAATGACATTTATTAATTTCACAATCAAATTCAGTGACTCAACAAAACAAAATTACGAACTTGGTGGAAACAATAATTTAACTCTCAACAGAACCCATGAAAAACGTTACGTTGTAGCCCATCTGGGGTCCAACTGGACCCATTTTGTTTAACATTTATTTACATATATGTTTTTCAGTTTAAATAAGTTGCGTTTAACAACATGTAAGAACTTTGCTAACAAATCTCGGGAAGAGGAATATCTGTTTGAAATGAATGTATGGCATAATTGCAGGAAATATTGGTCTGCCATGCTCTTGAGACCACAGCCTTCAGAGGTCTCATTTCCCTTTTTATGTTCCAGAAAGAAAATTCCAAATTAAAAGTATGCACAGAAGTACAAAATAATGCTTATCACTGGACAACAAATTTTTCCAAAAGTTTTGCTTCCTAACAAATTTTTGGTGATTATGATAGTCAGCTTCAACTGAACACAAATATACTTTCAGATTGACTGTATCATGTAGGAATTTGGAGAAACATGAAATTAACTTTTATTGAATTTAGCATGTTGAATTGCACAATGGTGGGTGAATTCTACATCTGCCCAGAGTCAGCCACTGGTATCTTTTCGACTTTTCCAGCTATTTGAGCATTACTTGCTTACAGATAAACTTGTTTTCTTAATGAAATCTAAAATCATTTTTTCTAGCAATGAGTAGCTTTGAATTATACTTAGAAGATGCTATAAAAATATTCAACTAAATTACAAATATTACAATTACCACATATATTCCATGGAAGTCAAGCAATGCTGCCAGCAGAAAAGTGATTTTAACACTCAACAACTATTAAAGGATGCTGCACCACATAATTACAGTATCCAGTGTCCAAACACAATCACATGAATGATGCCAGAAATTTTCTTTGATTTTAAAAGTAGCAAACAGAAACCTTGCTGATGCCATGCAAACAGTCCAACAACGTCAGATTGTAAGTGCTTGCTCCAAGCGAGGCATCTCTGAAAACACAATTCTATCTCACAAAAGTCGTTTTTACTGTAATATATACTATTAACAACTACAGTCACACAATGCAACCTATTTACAGTAAACTATTCTACACTTAGTAGTTTACACAATTAGTAGTCTTTCATCACCAATTACTAAACACTAACTAATGTTTATTGTTGTGGGATCAATGTAATAGTCAACATCATCAATGTCATTAGTAAGGTTAATGTTATCATTGACATCATCATGGCATTTATTCTATTAACTTTTTCACTTTTTTAAAGCTTAATTATTTCTTAATTGATGTATTATACATTAGGAAAATCGGAATTATTACTATTCAGCCTTGGTAATGCATGGATGTCAGAAAGGATCTCTTTGAACTTGCAAAAAGCTGTTTGTTAATCAATTCAATTAATAGTGGAGGGTATATGCTAAAAAGAAGCATAGCCTGTGACTACTTATCCAAATATTACCATACATGCAACTTTCAATTCAATCTCAGCCAATTCATCTCAAATCAGTCAATACAGGTTGCAGCCTCAGTAACTTGCATACACTGGTCATACATAAGCTTATAATTTTTACTGACTGTACAGATTCACAGCAACTTTAGTAAGTTTCCTTAACGTTTTTGGTTTTTGCTACATAACTAAATAAGCAAAACTTCTGCACTATATTGCAAGTAGCCTACACATTAGCATTGGATGGAATCATGTTCCAGCATATTAAGCAAGTATGTAGGAAATCTAGCTATGGATAAACTAAGCTGAACTGCATCTGTTGTAATAATTTTCCATAAAACATCATCCATAAACATCAGACATAACAACCACTGACAATCACTTTCAATCATGGTTGCCATCGTCTCTTATAATTTCATCAACATAAGGCATCAGTTGACCTATAAAAAACTAACGACTTAATGGTACTGATGTCTCAGGCACAAGGTAATGGTCAATGACACAACAGCATCTCACGCTAATCAAAGCTGTGGTTCCTTGGGTCATTTGTTTAAAAATACCTGAAGGACAGAAACGACGGACCAGAATTTGATGTCAGCAGCTGATGGACTTCTTCCGGAGACTTTTTCAGGTAAATAACCTTAAGTAAGCAAGTAGGTCGTCAGACTATTCGCAGCTAAGCACAGGTAAGACTATTCGTCAGACTATTCACAACTAAGCACAGATAATACCACATGCACTTACTAGAAATAGATGTTAATAGGTAATGCCTTAACCAAATAGGAGCTAATGGGTAAAGTCTTTTTTCAGAGCATCTCTAAATGATCCTAAAAGATGAGTTCATTTTATTTCATCACAGAAGACAAACCTGAAAGATTGTCATTTATAGCTCTAGAATTCTCTTTCTTTAAGTCAAACTTAAAACCTTTTACACTTTGTTGCAGTCATGACATCAGACTTAAATGGTAGACTATTCCTATAACCAGGAACACTAAGCCAAGTGGTACCATGGCAGCCTTAAAAATTATTTTTGCTAAGGTACAAATCTCAGTGTGTTATGCAAAATATGGAAATCTTTTCAGTCTAGACAACTCTTACAGGAAGTTTATGTTATAGCTTTTGTGTGCACTTCAGTCAAAATGTAACACAATCCTAAAGTCGTAATCATAATCAGAAACTCAAGCTTTCTACAGCACCCAAAGAGAGCTAAGTCACAGGAACCAGCTTATTCATAGGCACTCAATCAAAACAAACTCAACAGCCAGGAAGGGTAAGATTTGGTTCCAGGTACCAGGTATAAAAGGCTCAGGCAGGCAGACAGTCATACGGCAGTGGTGGATGGTTTTGGGGAAATCGAGTGGTAAGGCAGATAAGGGGAACAAGAGGAATCAGGATAAGATTTGTGGAAGAGGAGTGTTTTCAGTCCTGAGTGAAAAACCTGTGCAGATATCGCAAGGGGTGAATTGTTGGTGAGTTTGAAGACTGGGTCAGATAATTGTTGTAATTCCAGCAAAAGCTTATTCCTGAGGGGTGGAGCAACTATGGCTATTGACTGATTTTCAAATATTAATGATGGGAGGGTGGAGAAGTGTTAGGGTGGAAGAGAAGTGGGTTGAACTGAATGGTTGGATTGTAAATAATTGACAAAAATAGGCAGGTTGGGAGGACTGAACTGTGTTGTAGGTAGTAGACAGTCATACTTTAACTGATTTCTGCCTAGGGCTTATGTAAATATGCTTATATTACAGCTTACAGATGGAATGCATTAAACATATATAGCTGAATATCCAAAATAAATAAGCAGTTTTTATTGCCTCGCTTATTGTTCTTAATGTGATTCATCACTTGTTGATTCCTTTTTGTAAACCAAGTGCTGACTGCTAAGTCTCTGATAATGATACCAGAATAAAGAAGTTCTAGACTAGGTTAGAACAGAAAGTACATACACTATAAGAACCGATTAGAAAAGCTGCATTGACCGTCTTCTGTGCATCAGTCTGTGTGTATTGCAGAATCTTTTTCAAAGTACTTATCGTCTGCAAGCACAAACAAACAAATCACTGAACCCCTCATAAATTGCATTTGTTCAGTTACATTACGTTGCATTGCAAAATCACCAAGTTAAGACAATTCAGTTTCATCCATGTCAGTAAGACTGTTTCCAACAAGGTCTCTTATTGTTGTATATTGTTTGCTTTGTTGTATATTAAAAATGTAAAGATAAAAGTAATTCTTGTTTATATAGCTATACATAAACACCCCTCAGAATCTTGGACCCAGGATTAAGGGGTCATTCAGCTGTTCAACAGTGCAAAGACAACCCAAAGTAATCCACCTTTTTTAGTTTCTGACTTATGATGGCAACCAATCTCTGACCCAAAAGGGAGGGAAGTTGGAGTGCTGAGTTGGCCCGAGGGCCTGGTATTCCATGGATGGTCAGTTGGTCACCCAACCAAGCACCAAACAGGTTCAGTGTTATGTAACTTCACTGTCATCTCACAGCTAATCATCTGACTGCCAGTGATCTAACTGCTAATCATGCAGTCACATACATTATGTCAATGGCTCTTAAATTGGTAGCCTATGGACCAGCACCGGTCTGCAACAATTTAGTCATGAATTATTCTGCAAAAATAAGTATACATTTTTGTGATCTTTAACGTACAATGCAACAGAAGAAACTTAGATATAAAGCTTAAAAAACCTGATACTTAAGCTCAAGTCCTCCAGTAGAATACTAAGACTTATTATAACTCATGACTTAACATAATTTATATATGTTTTTCTTATCAATTCAACCAAACTTAGATCCTTTGCATCCAGAGGAATCGTAATCAAAGAGGACATAATTTTGACTGCCGGCTCCTACATACAACCTTATAGTTTTGCTGCTCCAGAGTGGGCATAGGAGACAAAATCTCTGGCTAGACAATGAGTGCTAAGTGGTGTGCCACAAAGATCAGAGCCTGGGCCACTGCTACTTATAATTTTATTAACAACATTTTATCTAAACTTTCTAAGTCTGCGAATGATACAAACCTATGTAGAGCAGCGGTTGATAAGAAGTGAAGATATTGAAAGAAGATCTAAGGAGAATGTTCAAATAGCCAGAGCACAGGCATATGCTTTTCCATTTGGGAAAGTGCTTGGCGATGCATACGGGGAAGAGAAACAAGAGTTTTCATACGAAATGGGGAGCAAGGTAGCGAAAATGAGTGAGAAAGAAAGGCACTTGGCAGTGATTAATGCACAAGATTGAAAAATCTTCAAGACTATGAGCTGAAGCAGCAATAAAGGCTAACTCGATCTTAGGCATTATCAAGCGGACAACAGTCTTCAGAAATACAGACACAATATTAAGGTTGTACAAATCACCGGTGAGGTCACAGTTGGAATACAGCAAGGTAAGGAATACATACCTAAAACATGACAGAACAACTGCAGAAAGTGCAGGTAAGAGCCACCTAAATGAACTGGGGTCATAAGGATTAGAGCTATGAAGAAAGGTTGTAAAGGTATAACCTAACAACACTGGAGAGAAGGAGGAGCACAGCAGACCTAATTGAAGCTTATAAGTTTATCACTGGAAACGAAGCAGTGAAGTGGCAGAGGTTACCTTATGCCTACATGTCAGAAACCAACAGAGATATCATAAGTTCAATTTGTTTTACTTTTAGGCTTTTTCCTGTAATTTTCTTCAGTTTTTACAACAACGGTCTAAATACTAAAACATTGTATCTCATAAAGTTATAAAAATATTTAAAAATTTCTTTTCAATTCTATCTGGCAACAATTTCTGCACAATTTTGTGCTCAATTAATCTATGCTGTCATGTAAAAATTTGTTGTAGACTGTCTTGAAGATCAAACAAGGGATTCAAAGCCACAAACAAAAATTAAGTAAGAAACCGAAAGGAACAGCAGGGCAGAATTTCTTCAGTGCAACAGTTGTAGACTGCAGCGTAGTTTGAATGATGACGCTGTCTCAGAGGACACCGTCACAGGTTTTAAGAAGAAGCCAGGAAGGATTTACAAATTACTGGTAAGCATTCCCCTTTATTTTGCAGTGGTTCTAACACAGCTTATAATAATGTCTTCTGAACCACTTAAAACCCTAGTCATACTATGATATGTTATAGCCAGAATAAGTCTGACCATTGCCCTAGAAGCCTTTGCAAGGGTTCTTAACAGCTGTCACATAAATGTTTGATTATAATTACAATTTGCATTTTACTTACACGAGGAATACTTTGCTCTACTGACCTTCAGTTTCTTGTTAACTTTCATGCAATAACGATACAAGATGGCGAGGTTCAGTGGGCCAAAATCCGCAAAGAAACTGAAATATGAACACAATTCTTGATGTCAGTTCGGCTTAAATGAGAGACTGTAAACCAGAAAGCATAACAAAAGGCTATATAAGAGTTAAGCTTCTTTTTCATTTGAATTCTTGTACCATTTCAGTCAAGTTTGGCCAATACAGCAAGAAAAGGAAAAATATCAGCCTCTTTCTAATGTAATGTTATGTAATTAGACATTTACATAGCACCTTCTACCCCTTAAAGATTCTACCAACCAGCCACAGTAATGTTCGAGTTTGTTAAAACTATAAGATCATCTGCATGTGAACGATGCTCAGACAAAGGCAGAAACTTCCATTGGCAAATGGCAGACTATTGCAAACACACAGAACCTAACCAAGAGATTCTGCTCCAGCTGAAGAAGTCTATTTAAGCTAACCCAAAAAGGAAGCCATGGCTATGAAGTGTTAGTGACTTCATTTCTTAGCCTCAGTATGAGGACACTGGCCTGCCCTCTCTTACCACCTGATCCTCCCATCAACTGTTTACTGTCTATGTACTCATGGTATAGTTCACCAGACTGTGCCAGTGGAATAAAATCTTGAAATATGTTTCATCCCTGCCAAAGAGCTGAACCTCTGATTTGACAGTTCAGTATGCTGACCACTGGGCTACTGCACTATCCACAGGAAGACATACATAACAGAAAAACCCCAAGAATTGAAAAACAGGGAAATAAAGTAAGAATGAATTGCACACATTTAGCTTAAACCAAATAAAATGAGCTTCTATGTTAGACAGAAAATAATTTAAAAAACAGACACTTACTTTGCGTAAACAAACTCATCGTCGACACAAAAATAATGAACGTGAGCTGATTTACGAGAAACTACTGGATGAATTGTGAAGTAAAGTCGGTCTGAAACAACAGAAGCAAACAACTGACTCATTGTAATAGTAACAATGGCAGCTATTTGTACTGTAAAATGATTCAACAGGAAAACCTACCCGTAATTTAATACACTAGTACTTTTAAAACTTCTGTAGCACCACCCTCTTGTCTTTATATGGCAGAGGACAAGGGCTCAGCATATATGTCTGGTCTTTTTGTTTTTAAATTGAAAATTGCTGAGTAGAAAAACTATTTCTAGTGATTAATTGCTTCTAAAATCTAGTCAGCTAGCAAGAAATGTAGATCTAACTGATCTTAGAAGTTTAGCAGAACTTTACGTCTTAGATTTCAGCCGAATCTTAAATTCGAAGGTAAGGGAATGGATAGATTATTATACTTAAGGCAGTCTGAAGAAAAAAGGGCATACTCTGGCAATATGGTGGTTGGACAGCAATTAATTTGCAAGTTTAACTACTCTGAGATTCACCATTAGAATGTAGGAATACAAACTGAAAGCAATACAGAATGAATGTGTACATATATAGTGTGCGTTGGTGTGCAACGGGTTAGTGGTTAGCATGTTGGGCTCTCAAAAGAGAAATCAGAGGTTGAAATCCTCACCTTGCCAGAAAGATTTATGTAGTGCATGTATAGCTTTGACCCTGCTTTAATTTTTTAAACAATTTCCTGGACAAGATCCTGCACCATCATTGTTTGCCTTTTGTGGTTACTATGTACATACCATGCTAGCTTAAGACAAGCTACTTAAACACAGTCATGATTGATGAGCAAGGTAAAATGAATTTATATGAAACAACAAGTTTGTAACTGTAATTTTAATTTGAAATTAATAGTGCTTCTTCAAGATAAACTCATCAGAGATGCTCTCTGTGCTAACGATGTTAAATGTCATTAAGAACAGAACATTCATCCATTAGTAAACATTGCTCAGATGACTAGAAGAGTCACCAGGCACAAGCTTGTGCACACATGCAAAGCCCAACCAACAGGTTCCCAACTAAAGTTCAATGATGACAGCATGTTCGGAGTTTCTGAAGCACGTAGCGTCGTATACGTATTGGAATTAAAGAGGCACTTATAGGCCTACGTATCTTTAATGAAGGTCGCTGATACACTGCACAATTCGATCACACGATAAACATTGAATTCAGTTACAGTCTACTCCCTTAAATGCAATATTTCGAAATCAGGTGAATTTGCTTTAAGCAACATTCATCGCTAATCAAGTTAACTTACCTTTGATGATCTCGCACGAACTGTCAAGACATTCAAAGTCGAGTTTCGTTGATTCCATTTTTTCCATTTAAATATCTACAGTATGTTACCCAGATCTCAAGAAGCCGATCGCTTCTGTCGTTTTAATTGTCGTTGCTTGAATTAGAAGTTCATCATCTACACCAAAACTGCATTTCCTTGCGCTTCATGATTATAACAATGTAAAGTGTTGGTCTTTGAATACGGCTGTATTTGTTTATCTATTCGATGCAATAGGTCTCGACTGGATGTTACAGTGCATCGCTGAAACACTAAAAGCATTTGATTGCTAAGTCATCAGTCATGATGAGCCACACTGGAAGTTCTTCGATGCCATTACTGGTATTACGAGTTCGAGCGTCTGATGTTAAAATATTTTGTAGATGACTAAATCAATCCCTAGGCACTCGACTCCATTACTGTTTGCATTCTTGAGGACAGGAAGTTGCAGATGAGATCACGTGATATTTTCATACGCCAATGGGCGTCGCTCGTTGCCACGGCAACAGTATATAATTGCTCAAGTTCTAGCAGAATGGGGCAGAGGTGCTTTTCCCCTCTCCACCATTGCTCTCCAGTTTTCACTCCAAAAGATAAAAACGTTTGCGCCCCATCCTTCTGCAATAAACTTCCAATAGAATTACGACAGTTATCTGACCCATCATACGAGCTCACCAACACTTCACCTCTTGCAATCTCTGCCCAGGTCTTTCACTCAAAACTGAACACTTCAACACTTCACCTCTTGCAATCTCTGCCCAGGTCTTTCACTCAAAACTGAAAGCACTCCTCTTCTACAGATCCTATCCTGATTCTTCCTCTTCCCCTTGTCTCTCTTTCCGGTTCAATTCCAAACACTATCAACCATTACCGTGTGACTGTCTGCCAGTCTTACTCTTGGATCTTGATCTAGAACCGAACCTTTCCTGCCTATCGATTATGTTTTGACTGAGCGCCAGTGAATAAGGCGGTTCCCACGACTTAGCTTTCATTGGGCATTGTCGAAATATAGAGCTTATGATTACGATTACGATTTGGAGTTGGGCTACTGTCAAAACCGTGCACGACACAACTTATTGTCAACCCAGAGGTCTAAGATTCATAACCTTCCCTGGACAAAAAATATTTCAAGATTTCTGTTCCACTATAGTGATGGTGATTAAAAAGTTTGCAAAGGGAAAAGGACAAGTAATCAAGGCCAAGCAAAGCAACTCGAGGACACGTGTGTAAAATTTTTAATAGACGAAAGGAACATGAGGGCAAATAATAATAATATAATAATGTAGAGATTAGTGTTGTAGTTCGTAAGCAATCGACCAGTCGAAAACAACGATTCAGAAGCACTTGGAGCAGGGAGAAACAGTTAGTCCAGGAAGGCATGCACGATAAGTTCGGTTTTTAGATGTTTCTTGAAAGTAGTGATGAATGTAGCGTTCCTTATGACAGAAGGAAGATTGTTCCATATTCGAGGAGCTGAGTCGAGGCCATACGGTCGCTATAGAAAAAACTTGTAGGCCTACATTTACATTTATTTATCTTTGCAGTGTGCAATGTTGTTTCACTTTTAAAATTGTATGTTAGAAATTAAAATTATATTCAAAATGTTCAATTAAGCCTACACATGTGTTACCAGTTCTTAAAATGTCTGCAGTTTTGTACGCGACACCTCGGAAGGAATGAATCAATTTACTAAAGTGTCATCTTCAATACTATATGACGATATGGATGTCCAATATCTGCTGAAAAAAAAGATAAAGACGATGATGTGAAACAATGGGTCTAACAGTCTACGACCCAAGTTCACGACGCCACAACATCCACTACGTAGTAGGCCTACGCATGCCTACGTAACTGTAATGTAAATTCACCACTGCTGTCCGTTTGGAATAGGTGCCACACCATTTAAGCAAAGCGTTTACAGTTATTCTAGCATGGAGATGGGTGAAAACAGTATATGTTACTGTTTAATAACGGGACGCCTATAACGAGACACAAAGTAGACCAATCAGTCAACATCAATATGTTCAACAATGTAAAGAATGTTCAGTACACAAAAAATAATATTTGTGCGGGAAAATAATATTTTGATATTTGCATTTTGTGTAAACCAACCTTTTTCACGGTTTTCATGGTGTCTTCTATTTCACACTTATTGCTAAACTTGACTGCTTTGGTGACTTACCTTTCACTCATCTGTCCCAACAAACCTCCAACCAGAAAAATTATGTAACCTGACATTTAACTGGGTGGGGGGTTTCGAGCTGAGGCCATAATCCTTGATCGGGTCTTTCTTTGCCAAAGCTCTTGACGCACTTAACTTTGCCGATTTACCTTGACGGAGATTTATTAAGCAAAAAAACTCACCACTTTTTCAGTTTTTGAAGGTGGACTTTTTTAGTGTTTCCAGTTTGCATCGGTCTAAGTGGTTATTTTCCATTTTTAAGTATTCCGGAAGAGGCCGTCGTGAGTCAAGTTTAGTTGAGAAACATGTTGACCAGGCTGTGCGGTTTGCCTTCTACTGTTTTCCGCAGCGGTCTGTTGACTGAAGTGGAAAATGCGTTGGTAACTACTGTCCGATGGAAAAAAAGGCGATGGGCACCAATTACTCCGAGTAAATTATTTAAAATTCCAGAGCGAAAACCTGAAAACCCCGAGGAGAGCGAGGAGCTAAAACTCCGTTACGCACATTACCGAACGGAAATACGGTCCATAAGGTATCGACTTTCGGTCGAAGGGTTTTCTACGAGTTATGGCTTTGTTCTGTAATAAAATATATATATATATATATATATATATCAGTAATCCTGTGGCAAGTTAAGGCTGACTGCATGTAATCCAGGAGAGTTAAGGCCCGTACAGATGGCATTGCTATGGCCAACCTTGCAGCACATTAATGCATCAGTATAGTAGTTGCTTGGATTACTGAACCCTTGTACAAGAAACTGTTGAGACTCGTCTTTTGCTGGCTAATGATTTGGAAAAAGGGAGTTAAACCCTCCCCAACACTTTGGGATATGGTAGACTTTGCTTGTATATCTTTGCAAATCTTAATGCATAGATTTTGCAAAAAGCACAATACTTACTACCTCTAATCAGAAAATTTAAACTTTGTATTGGCTGCAGTCAGATGGCGTAATAAAACTTTACTGCCATCCATTTTCTGCTTTGGATTTGTGAAATTCTATGCTTTTATGTGAACAGGGAGTATTTAAGAAATGAGCTGAGGGCAAAGACTGCTTCTTTGACTGACCAGTCACACTTGGATCAGGAAGATCAGCATTTTGCAAGGTGTATACAAGAAAATAACCTCTGGAATGAACTGTCATCTAAATTTAGGTGAGCCTGGAATTTCTTCAAAGATGACACACCAGCATTCATTCTTTCTAGTTTAACTTTAAACACTTCAGAACAATGTAATTATCTCTTCCAGTTGTTTATTATATACCACTGTGTTGTACAGATTTTATATTGCTCTGTTGTACCATTATTTTACACAAGTGTTATTTAATTTTGTACCTTAACCAATGTTCTCTCAGTGGCACTTGTTTCTTGTCAGTGGTACATGCTATCGCTAGAATGATCAGTACACAAATTCTTTTAAGTGATCAAATAACATGATTGAATTTTTGTACGCTAGGCTTATTCGATTTTCCTCATTAATGTCATTCTGAAATATAATGGTGTGTCAACGGTCTTTTGTAGTCAACAGTCGGGTTTCAAACCGTCGACTCACCTGTTTAGTAATGTAGCATTAACTCAACTAAAAACAGTCTGATTTTAAAAATTATAATTAAACAGTTCAATCACAACGGTACTTGAATTGTCACAGTTTCTAATTCTCGAATCCATCAACGACATTTGTAACTCCAAATTTAGCATACGCCAGACCAGTGCCGCAAATGTTTGAGCTCGTTTAACCCCTTTACCGTGGAATAAATTTTTTCAATTCTTTCCACACATGTGCATTTATTTTTAGGTATTCTTCAAAATAATGCATGTGATTAAGGAAGACTGGTATTTGTAATTGTAATATTCCAGAAGTCTTTGCTCTGAGAAACATAAAAGTCAACATATAATAGTTTTTAAAAAGTAGCCCTGTAGTGCGCCTTATTAATTTATATAGCGCCAGATTAGTATTTTCGCTTTGTATGATATACTCCAAAGCATGGTGCAAAACCAATCAGAGGTCTTGTGGACCAGTATAGTTCAATTTTTCACTGGATCCGTCGTGTCAGCAACTGAAACACGCATTCTAGGTGTTCCTATAGGCCTAAATGCTAAGCGTTGACGTGGCCCGATTTCATCTCTTGACCACGCAGACGGCGAACTGCTGTCCTAGGCCTACTGAACGGTTTTCTGGCTATCATCACTGTCATCATTTTCTCACCCAACAATTTTACTAGAACTAAAACTTAGTTAGCTATCATCAGTCACCCTCATTGGGCAAACTATCATCATTTTCAACTAATAAACGATGTATTTCTTCGTTAGATAAACCACGCTTGCGACCAGCCATTTTTAGTGTGAATTATATAATTTTATTTAGTTGGCCCGCCCAGTGTATGACCTAATTTATAATACGGAAAGCCGTTATTTTAATCGTAAAGCACTATTATATTTTGCTATTGCCGTTAGGACGAGTTTATTCGGCATACACAGTGAGTGAATAGATGCATATCATGCGGACAAGTTAACTCGGGGTTCATGCTGCACAATGGGTTCCCGCTGGACGAGTTAACTCGGGGTTCACGGTAAAGAGGTTAACACTTTGCCCAGAAATGCTAATTTGTGACATCAGAAAACTTTCCGCGAGCGCCGTAGGTGCATATTTGCTACATTGTAGATAGGCTGGTTCAAGCAGTTGGAAGTTAGGAACCAGTGCTCTTTCTATGTAAATAAGTGCACCTTTAATCAGGGCGATAAATCACCTACAATTTTCCCAACAGTAATATGTACACATGTAGGTCGGTTGGGGAGATAGAGCTGAAGGTCAGCGATTTTCTTGGATACTCACTAATTATTGAGTGCCTAAAGGAATTTTATCACTTTAACTTTCTAAGCAGTTCTTGATTTTATGAAGTCAGAATGTGTTTGTGTGTGAACCTACAGAGAGGCAAGAGAAGCCAAGCTCTCGAATGACAAACTTGAGGTGGATCTGCAACAGTTAAGTGATATGGAGGAGAAAAAAAAGGAGCTGCATAAACAGCTAAGATCAGAAGTGTTGAAAACCAAGGTAATAACTCAATATCTTGTCTGTATATTTAACTGTATGGTAACAATTTACAAATGTTAACAAGAATGTTTATTAACAAGATTGGATATCAAAGTTGTATTTAAAGAGGGCTTACAGATTTTACCCCTGAAAATTGTCCAATTTTACCATCCCTGAGAGGGAAAGAGAAAAAAGATCTTTCAGGAAAATAGAGAAATGATCATCAAAAGCAGAGAAGGTACATATGGTCATAAAAGAACAGGGAAAGTTAAAAAGATGTCCAAATACTGGGGAACTAAACACTCATAAAAAGTCATTGAAAATTTTTGTATTTAATAAACCCAGCAAGAAAAATCTACTAAAACACCCTCTGAATTTATTTCTACATGTGACCCGAATGGTTCCTCAAGGTGTGTTGCAAGTGTCTTAAATGCAAACAACATTTTAAACATTTTTCTGAAAATGTAATTGCCTCACATTAAAAAATGTTAAGTTGCATGTTAGGCTACTTGATAACTTTTAATGGTATTCTGCCTATTGCACTCTAGTCATATAGCAAAATTGATCTATGTTTAACACTTTCTTGATGATGCCCAGCAAACGCAAATTTTATCAAAACAGGCAGGTCTGGCAAAACTGTGTTGCTAAATGTGATAAAAGAACTATCCAATGGGTGTGACGACATCCTCCCATGAATGTGTCATGCAATCTCCTGTTTATGCAATCCTGTCTTGCAATCTTGGCTTGACCCTCCTATAAGGCGACCCCTTGCTTTGGACTTTCATAACTCTCCAAAATTTCTTGACTTGTAAGAGAGTATATACGGTATTAGCGCTGTGCCGCTGCTTCAATACTTTTCCCCTCCATGTCTGTTGTAAATTTCTGTTTGTTGTAGTTTCACCTTGTAAAATTTGTCATAACTTGAACATCCTTGATAGTGTCTTTATTTGCCTTGTTACTTACTTACTTGCCTTGAGGGTCTGTATCCAACCTTTGGACTTTCTCTTCCTCAGCATGTTAGTCACTTTTTCTGTCTACTTGTGTATCACTTGGTTCTGTAGATACAGTTTCACTTGATTTTCCTTGATGGCTGTTCACCTTGACCTGTTTTTGAATTGAACATTACATTATTATTGTATTTGTCCGCCTTTTATTGCCCCCATTCTTGACTCCTGTTCTTTCTTAATCTAACCCCTCTGGTTCCCTGCTTTTATAGACTGTCCCTCTAATCCCGAATGTCACAATATTACAATTATAAATGTTTTCCTACTCTTACAATGCCTTTCACAGGGTGCTGTTTGTAACTGGGAATGTGAGCAACTTAACCTTCAGTGGTTCAGGGAAAAGCCCTACTGGGATGTATTTCCCCATTCATTTTGCACCTGTCCATAGTTCTTTCATCCACTGCTTCCCATCACAGACTCACCCTGCTTGTTACCAAAGCTGTTTCTGGATGGTGATTGAAAGCAACATGGTGTGTCTGTGTTAATAAAACCTGGTGTAGAACGTTGCACTATTTATCTTTTGTAGGAAGAATCAAAGCATTTTATATCGGCAGATGATCTAGAAAGTGCAATTGAGGTGGCGCTGAACCAACGTTCAAATTACAATTTTGTGATTGATAACAGCGGGAAGCGATTTGTGGAACAATCGGATGGCAGCACTGTTACAGCAAATACTAAAGGAGATAACAGCATTGTTGAGGCTGATTCAAAACAAGCGAATGCAGATGATATTGGCCAGGATCCGGCTAAATGACTTTGAATCATTGCAACTGCTGGTCGCTGTTCACAAGTGTCATGTGGACCATAGTGCAAAGGATTTAGATGTCATTTATGGATAGGTTTTTGAAGTTTTTAATGGTGCATGCAGTAGATGGTTGCTTAGTTTGGATGAGATCTGGGAGTGGATGAGAATTTGTCCTGTTTACTAAAATCAAGAAGTTGTTTCTTAATTACCAGAATGCATTCTCGGCATTCTTGAGAGCTTCTCTTCTTGACAGATGGCTATGTTAAGCTGAGCTACATTAAAATAAGAATATGTAACAAATTCAGAATAAACTGAAAATTATGCAGATTGGTGACCTTTTAGTGCAAGGTAATTGAAACTGTCTTTGTTGGTCTGCACATTGATGGATAGCAGCAGCAGGAGGGATGGACAATCGGCCATATAAGATTTTTTACATTTTTTTCATCTTTCTGCCAAACACATGTTCATAGATCACTGCTTCTTTGCAACCACTTGATGGTTGAATTAGGTCATTGGCATCAATCTTGACGGACAATGGTGCATTTAGCCTCTGCGTATACGTACATTCGTAACTGTAATAAGAAATTTGTATAGTGCCTCCTCCAGAGAAACAAATCAGAGGTGCTCTCTGCACTATCCTTATCATGATGATCTGACTGCTAACGGTTTGGCAGCCTTTTTCTTTCAATGCTCTTGAATGCAGTTTTGCTTTTATAGTAATTTTGTAAGCCATATGCATGGTCATTATCAGTTGTGATAAAAGCAAGGGGCGTTGATCCCTATGTCTCCCCCAATGTTAGGTGGGGAGACGCCTGTGGCTCTTTTACAACAATTTTTCGGTAACTTTTCATAATGTAAGGAAACAGGTGTATGCCTTGGTCCTTGTCCCCTAAACTGATGGTTGATCTTGAGAAACGGTGGGTGTACTGTGACACTGTATTCTTGGAGAAGGGGATCTATTTGACAATGGGAGGGTGTTAATTCTAGTCTCTGTTGATGCCTTGTGCATTGGACACCGGCACTATAGTTATGGCTATTATTCAATGTAAATTCAAGACCTCCCAAGTTAAGTTGTTTAATTAAATATGCAAATAAGGTAGGTTGGAGGGTGGTCCTGGTCTAGTCCTATGGGGATATAAGAGTACAGAGGAATAAGGCAGGCCGGTCATTGACTGAAGCTAGAGACCCACCAGCTGAGTTGAGACCTGCAATTGGCTGAGGGTGAGGAGGGTCAAGGACTCATTAGCTGGACGGCCAGCAGCAGAGCAGAGTAACAGAGGCTATATAAGAAAGACGCGCAGGTGTCTTGCCTTCTGACGCCTATCATCTCGTTAGGATGGCGTCGGTAAATAAACTTCAGTATGTCTGGCTCCGACCCAAATTGAGATACAGTATGTTGAAAACGAATTTATGTTTCTTTAGCTGTCTGCAACGGAACACTACTATTGATGATCCAGTGCAGTACAGAGTGTATGCCCTTTACATGTACCAAATTTTATATGCACAAATCCGCATAGGCCATAACCCCCTACCCCCGCATTTGCATGACCCGTCTCCCTCCCTCCCTCTGCGGACGTCCTTTATGGACGACTTCTTAAGCCAACTAATGAATATTTCTGTAGTTAATTGTAATTGTAATTTGCAACTTCTGTGGCGCTGGTGTCTTATGCACAAAGAATCAACCGACAGCGCACCAAAATCAAGCCGCAGTCAAGTCAATATCCAGAAAGTCAGTCCGCTGAAACCCCGAATCAGCCTATAGCGAATAAATGAAAAGGTAGAAATGACACAAGCGACTGAGCAGAACGAACAGGTGCAGAAAGGGAGTTCCAAAGTTGTGGTCCAGTAACCGAAAAGCTCATCCGCCAAGAACAGTTCTAGTTTTTGGAACAACCAAAGTAAGACTTGTCAGATGACCTGGTCAGTTATTGACAGTCATCATCCTGGTACAGTGGCTCCAATCTGTATTCTAGCTGCGAGAAGTTGGAACCTCGTGAGTCTAGGGAAAGTAAAAGTAGGAGTTCGTGACAATAATTGCATGGGAACTATAAAATAGCAATAATAACAAAATATTATTACATAATAAATAACCACAACAATGATAAATGACGAACACTGCCATATTGCCAGGGGCATCAATCGCTGTGATGCAGTGGGAAATGCTCTCCCAAATTAAAGGTGGGAACCCCAACCATAATTACACCGCTGAGTTTTTCATGCATCAAGGTTGGCTGCACATTTCCCTTACTTGCCTAATGAAATGATCACTTTGCAGTGACAAACGACGAGTTAGCTGTGTTAGCATATCACGCCATGTCATGCATCCTCTCCCTTGCTGCAAACAACGCTAAGGAGTCGTCCATTAAGGATGTCCGCAAAGAGGGGGAGGGAGGAGTCACTCAAGTGTAGAGAAAGGGGGCTAGTACGGTCCGTGCGCGGGGACCCTAAATGGCGTGGCACCCATTCAGATGGGTAGCGCAGGTGAAGAATCTCACCCGATAAATTCATTGCAAAATGAGCAGGATCGAGGGCATACTGTTGCTATATTAACATACATTTACGTTTACATTTACGTCCAAAGCGGACGTCCGCATCTAAGTTTGGCAGCTATCAGTGCAAATGTACACGTTTTATATAGGGACCGTGTGGCTCGACCCTGCTTATTTTAAAAGAATTTATCGGGTGAGATCTTTCGGCATCGATGCCCGTTTGAATGGGTGCCACGCCATTTACGGTCCCCGTGTACGAACCGTGCTAGCCCGAAATTCAAATCTCAGAAATAAGACAATCAGTATGCCAACTTGCTTCTTAACCCTTAAAGGCGCCTTGACTTACTGGTTTTAACCAGTAGGCCTTATAGCTAACCAGGCCAGTGAACTTCGCACTCCTTCATTTCGAGCGCAGGATATCTTCGTTGTGTGGTTATGCAAATCTCCTGGATGACATCTAATCTCCTGCGCCTAAACCAATCTAAAACTGAATTCGTATTAACATGCCTACGTCACCAGCTAAGAATATTACTGAAAAATCCATTTAATTCAGTCTGGACTCTTGTCTCCGCAACTTAGCTGTGATCTTCGACCAAAACCTTAGCTTTTCTGATCATATCACCCATATATCCCGCTCTTGCTTCATGCATATCCGTGGCCTTCGCAGATTCGTCCTATGCCCGACTTCAGAACAGCATCAACCATTGCCACATCCACAGTCCATACAGACTACTGCAATTCACTTTTCCTGAATACAGACACCGTCTTCAAGCTATTCTGAATGCTCTATAGCTCTGCTGTTACCAAAACACCATCACATCACTCCTGTTCTCAAATCACTTCGCTGGCTTTAAAAAACTGAACGAATAAAGTACTAAGTCCTATCGCTTACCTATAACACATTTCAGTCATCCCAACCCTCCTATCTTTGTCAGTTATTTATAATCCAACCACTCGACTTAACCCGGTCCTCCCGCCCTGACAATTCTCCGCCCTCCCGTCACCTCATCTTTAAATCGCTCCGTAGCCATAGCTGCCCTAAACCTCTGGAATAAACTCCCACCAGAAATACAACCATTATCTGACCTATCACACGAACTCAGCAACACTGCATCCCTTGCAATCTCTGCCCAGGTCTTTCACTCAAGACTGAAAACACACTTCTTCCACAAATTCTATCCCGATTTTTCCTTATCTCTCTTTCCACTTCAGTTGCAAACACCATCCGGTCCATCCACTATAGCTGTCTGACTTTGCAAGCCTAACTCTTGGGTCCTGATCTGGAACCGAACCCTTCTTGTCTATCGATTTTGTTTTGACTGAGCGCTTGTGAATAAGCTGGTTCCCGCGACTTAGCTTTCGTTGGGCGCTGTAGAAATATCAAGCTACCGCATACGATTACTATAATTATGTTCTGCAGCTCAAGTTGCTCTCTAATGACACCCTGGCATATTGTTGATCCAGCCATGGCACCAGTTACGTCATAAAGTACGAACTCGAAGCTGAAAATATGGAAAACCAAACACACTACGGCTTCATCCGGCTTCATCCGGCTTCATCGGGCTTTAAGCAGGAAACGGCTGTGATCACTTTCAGAACGAACGTGAAACAACACGCCAAATCCCACTGGAAATGTGTACAGCCCTGGAAAAACAACAAACCGAGGCGCTGTTAAAACAGTTTACTGATTAAAGGGATATAGCCGCAACGTTCCAGAGACCACAGATACGGGTGGTCAAGCGGACCTTTAGGACTACAGAGTTATAGGCCACGAAATAAGTTCCTTGAGGACCAGAGTGCTATGAACTGGATTTGCAATGGGAATAAACTACGTCCAGCTGCAGCTTCGCGAAGATAATGATTACATTCGGAGTAATTTAATGCGACATTCATGAACCTACAAATCGAGTTTTTACTCCGCAATAATTTTGGTTCGCTGCTCACGTGTGGGTGTTGTTTGTGCTGATCTGTGGATCAGTTGTGGATGAAATGGTGGGCGGACGGATGAGTGGAGGAGAGTGGGGGAAGGCAGGGAGATAAAAAGGAGGGATATATGGAGGAACGGATGGACGGACGCAAGGGCGGATCCAGGATTACCGAAAGGGGTCCCATGGCGAGAGAGGAGCACGAGTCTAGACGGGAGTCTGGGAGCTACGCCCACATGAGGGTCATGGGTCATGGGGCGAAGCCCTTGACACTGAGCGTTGTTTCTCACAAAATAAGTAATTTGGGGATTTTATTCTTTCATTAGTTTTAGGTTTCCATGTTGTATTCTAGTCCAGAGTTCACCCTTTGTACGCGATGTACTGCACAACATAACAAAAGCTGACAACAGTTGCACTCAATTAGACAGTCGGCTGGTGACGGTTACAGATCTGTCTCGTCGGCTGTTTGCTTTACTTTCAGGTTCTGACGGGAAACATAACAGCATCAGAGTCTGTATTAATCAATGTTTTGAAGTGAATCAATCTTGGCTTCAGCATATGACGGCGGGTGCACGGCCAGTCCTCTTCCTCGCCGTCAGGTCTTACCAACGACATTGTACCGTCAGTGTACTCAAGTTGTGTTTATGGCTGAGTTCGCTAGGTAGCTGCAGGGAAAACAATAATCTTGAGAAGTCTTTCTTCTCTGTTGCAATCTCTGCATCGACCGTCCAACACGCTAGCTAACAGACCATCGCGTCTACTTGACTAACAACACTGCCATAATTAAAATCGTTCATTAATATCGAAACAGTCCATCGAGAAGGTACATCACAACTGATAACATGATTATTTAGTAGTAGGCATACTTATTAATCAAACAACTGTTAAATGTTGATCTTAAACTAAGGATTAGTATATATATATATATAATTACAAATATGTACACTTCATTCATTTTGGCTTTTCTTAAATAAGAAACTATAAATTTGCTAGGGGTTCCTTTATTATCAGACTGGATTTACTCTCAAATAGCATCTGATGACATGATTATTTAGTAGTGTGCCTACAAAATAATCAAATAACTGTTGAATTTTGATCTTAAACTAAGGATTAGTGTATATATATATAATTACAAACATGTACAATTCATTTGATTTCCTCCAAACAATGACCTTTAATATGTAACCAAGTCGACGAAGGTGGGAAGGGGAAAAGGGTCTCTGACCCCAGGGTCCATGGTTCCTTGGAAGGCCCGGCAATCCAGAAGTCTTGTTTTCATTAAGACAGGTTGATACAGTCCTATTTAGGCCTGTATGCTAAAGCCTGTCACCCAATGTCTCTAGGGTGGCGTTCAGAAATATCTAGCGAGGTTATGAGGTGCGTCAATTTGTTGAAAACTGCGATTTTAGCTGACTGTTTGGTTGCATGAACATTTCAACATCTGAAGGTCTTACAAGTCAACAACTGTTTGGTTGCATGAACATTTCAACATCTGAAGGTCTTACAAGTCAACAACTGTTTGGTTGCATGAACATTTCAACATCTGAAGGTCTTACAAGTCAACAACTGTTTGGTTGCATGAACATTTCAACATCTGAAGGTCTTACAAGTCAACAACTGTTTGGTTGCATGAACATTTCAACATCTGAAGGTCTTACAAGTCAACAACTCCCATGCTAAAACTTGGTGGGGCAGGCTGCCTAGCCAAATGATTAACATGAAGCTAGTTTGGCCATAGCCAATGTACTAAGCGCCAACATTATATCGATGGAGGAAATCAAAGTCCAAATCCACACTCGCTGTCATTTTACAGTTCTTTTATTGTCCTGATATTTTTCAAAACACTACAACCAAGGGGGAGGGGGGTTATGGCCCCGCCCTCTGGGTCCGCCCATGGACGGACGGACGGACGAATGGACAAATGGAATCGGTGGATGCATGGATGGATGGATGGATGGATGGATGGATGGATGGATGGATCGATTCATAAATGGATCAATCAGTGGATCGACGATGGATTCTTTTACAATATTTTCTTCGGCATAGGTCTGACAAGGGTGTCCATTAATCACTTAGCCATCGACAACACTCGCTAATGGAATTACGTCCTGTGGCGTATACGCTGTGTATTTAGGCCCATATATGTATATGACTGTAGCCTACTCTGTCTTGAGTAAAACATTATGCGTTTACACACAGAGACTTAGGCTTAGGCTGAGATGCCATTTAAAATCACATTTCACACCGCAAATAAATTTAGAGACTGTAATCTCATACATATATAAACCTATATACGGAAATGTATATATATATATATATATATATATATATATATATATATATATATATATATATATATATATATATATATATATATATATATATATATATATATATATATATATATATATATATATATATATATATATATATATATATATATATATGTCTGCTATGTGTGTAAGACGGCTAACGAGATTTTCATTAACTGTGCCTTTTTAAGAAGACGCAAAGAAGAATTGATGGAAGGCGTTGCCCCAGCAGGGACCGTCTCCCTCCTACCCTCTCTCCCTCTCTCTCTCTCTTTCTGTCAGTCTGTTTCTCTCTCTTTCTGTCTCTCTTCTGTTCTTTCTACGTGCATCTACCGCCCTGTCTCTTCATAAGTTAGTCTATTTTTCTTCTGGTTTTAGCCACAGCGGAGGCCATCTCTTCCTTTCTCTTTATTTCTGTCTCCATCTGCGTCCACACGCACCGACGTCCCTCTTGTCTATTTGTCTGTCTTTCTTCTGAAGAGCGCCTAGCATTCGGGCGCCTGATTGGTCTCGGTCTTGTAGATGGCGCGCTTGGCGACAGCGTTGCCCTCTGTCGTCGTAATTTAAAGGCACGACGAGATTCGGGTTTCGCATCGGATCAACTTTTAAACGGATTTTACGCGCTTGTTCGCAACGATCCATGGTGGGCGCGGAAAGGGTTGAGGGAATTCAATTATCTAGATAATGGTGTGGCGGGTACCTCCACCTTCCATGGCTCTGGAACCGAAGCAAAACTGCCCAGCGGCAACGACTCGACTGCACTGGGCAGGGAAAGAATCACAAACTACCAGGCAATGTTCCTCTGACAGTCACGTTCACCGGGCTAAACTTGGGTCCCTAGCTACCCCCTAGTTGCCGCCAATAGCACAGTGTGGGCCAGCTTTGGACCCAATGAGTGTGGTTATCAGGGTTTAGCAGCCGAAAATCGAGCCATTTTCAAGAACGGTAACTTTTACACTGACGGTGACCTCAGCACGTGACCTTTATACTTTGAACTCGAACGCTGATCCTATTACATGCAGCAGTGGCAAAGGTTCGACTCTTCACATCATTGATCTGTAAAACTCTGGCAAACTCGATCAGAAAATACCTGATTGGTCTCAGGTCTCAAATTCACTGAAGTCCGAAAACAAAACTCTACAATCAAACTCGTGCTTGCTCAGCCTATTGGCCTACACTAGGCCTACACTTTAACAAGTCAAAGTGTTAATGGAAATTTAAAATGTACGAATTAAAATCGTTGGAGGCCGGAGTTGAGACTTCAACTGTAGGTCAAAAGTCAACTACCCCAGTTTTAATTGAAAAGTTCATGCCGGAAGTTATAGCGGTTTACGCGCAAAACTCTCCTTAACGAGGCCAATTTTCTCTAGGAAGCGTTGAAAGATGCCATCTAAATGTAGATGTAAATGTACACGGTTTTATATAGTGACCGTATGGCTTCGACCATGCTTAGTTTTACAATGAATTGATCGGGTGAGATCCGTCACCACTGCTGCCCTAAAGTCGTTGGGGGCCAGGGCTCCGTCGCGGACCCCGCTGTTCAGGTTACAACGCTTCCCAGACCCTCTAGTCGAAAACGGGCGCTTCTCGCCCTTCACCCGCGGCCACCCCGCACAACTGAACATATGTTGTTATTTGGGATCCAAATTTCGACCGATCTCGTAAATTTCACAAATCGAGTCATGACGATTAGACCAATTTTTTCTGCACTCCTTTGCTAGGCCACTGAGTAGGCCTAGGCCTGCACATTTCTAGTTATGACACACACAACAAGGGGCTCGGTGGAATGACCCCTACGGTTTGCACTTCCTTATTTTGCTGTCAGTTCTTGAAACTGCTTCAGATGAGGGTTAGCAAATGTTAAACCAGTCAGCCACCTCATGAAGTACATTTGATGATGATGATGATGATGATGATGATGATGATGATGATTGATGATGATGATGATGATGATGATGATGATGATGATGATGATGATGATGATGATGATGATGATGATGATGATGATGATGATGATGATGATGATGATGATGATAGACTTGTATACATTTGCAACTGTTGTGATATTGGGGGACTGTGAGCATTTGCAAAACCTGCCATCAGAAAAGGAGTGAAAACCACAGAGAAACGAAATCATACCATATTTGTTACTTCCACTAAGTAACCCATTATTCGCAGTCGTGCCATGATTTGGCTGTTAATAAATTACCCGTATTTTACGTGCCTTTGCTTCTGCCAAACAAATTATAAATACCCGGATGCTTGTGGTATACAGTGTCCTCAAACTGTTCGCATTCTATGCAACTGTCTTTCTTTGCCTGCAGCTGCTGATTAGAAGTTTCTAGAGCGAGAGAAAACGATGTATGGAGCGCTGTCCGCATAATTATTATGCCCTGCTCAATGCAAATATCTCGAGAATTTATCAAGTGTTTTCGGCTTCCGGAGATAACGGCGTTCAATCAATTCCAATCGGTAGGATGTGACGTAGGAGTAGGCTTTAGTTATATATATATATATATATATATATATATATATATATATATATATATATATATATATATATATATATATATATATAAAATATATATATATATATATAATATATATATATATATACGTTGGTCTTATACTTACTGGAGCATGCGGAACATATTATGATGATCTTTATGTCTTTTATGGCGTGCCTCATTGTCTGTCACTCTCTTTGTCTGCCTGCATCTCTCCTTTCACCGCAAATGTAGCCGACCATGAACATCTTCGCGCTTGTCTTCCTCTCATTGTTGCCCGTTCCTACCCCTGCTTTCCAATGCATCCATCCATCCTCCCTCCCAATCGACATAAACCTCCCTCCATCCACACTTCCTCCGTCCCTCCGTCCCTCCGTCCCTCTCTCCATCGCTAGGCGATCGACTCTAACCTCCTATTGATTTCTTTCGATGATAGACACGTGCGCCCTCTACGGAAGCACACAGAGGACTTGATCAGCTCTATTTACTTGCATCGCGAGACCGCAAATACAATGTAGTGGCCAATAAATATTATCTAGTGACAACTAGAACGACCTACAGTGACCAATCGATCTTTCTCGTATCCGCTAAAGAGATCCATTGACCATCGGATAACATCTATCTTGCTCTGATGGTCGCTAGCTAAAAATAAGAAATGTTCCCTGTGGTCTTCCGTAGGTGCCTGCACATAATTGCAGCTACGCACTTCGGCTAATGCAACCGGATCCAGACTTAGCAAATAAGCCCCCCCCCCCGATCTTTCTGCCTTGTATAACGCCACCCTATCCCTCAGTTCCCTTTCCCTTCCTTTCTTCGCTCTTCCCAAGCCTGAAACAATTAGATTCTGCAGTGCGTACGTGTAGGAAATTATTTGCTCATCAAGAGCCTGAAGACAATTGGCAGATCTGCGCTGAGCTATCTGTACATGACCTGCGCGTGCGCGTCTGAGTTTGTTTCTGTGCCTATTTGTGCATACACACTACTCTGCGTGTATGGGTCAACTGGATCTCAGTTCTGAGACATTTATATCTCAGCTGATGTTTGAAAGTAAAAGTAACACACTTATTTACATTATTCTATCGAAACTCTTTAGAAGTTTGGTCCTGAAGTTGGGTGCTAGCTCAAACACAACGTTACCCATTAGCTTTCGCCTGTAATACAATCGATAATATGGGGCAACCTTGAATTAAGCGGATCTGACGACCCTTTAGGTTTGCCCCACTGACACCTCAACAGTAGCGTCTAAGATTCATTTGAAAAAAATTTCATCAAAATTTCAGGTGTCTGTAATCTACTGTAACAGTTGTTGGCGACTGAATAAATGGCTTAATCAATCCAACAACAAGAGGCCTATATAGGCCCCTAAACTCATTTTCCCAACTTAACTTATCTTCGCAAACTCTTTACCATCCAATCAGACCGTTCATCTACTCGTTCATCCTCTTTCCTCACTCTTGCCTGTCCCTCTGTGACTACTCGTCTTAAGTTCTCTAACCGATTCACACACTACACTGCATCTCGACTCGGGAACGATCTCCCTCCTGAATTTCACAAATTCTCTGTTCCTCTATCTCTTCGGTCGTTCACCCAACATCATCCGTCTCTAGCCTCTCTATTACACCTCAGGAGTTCCATTTAAAACTTAAGTCTGAGCTTTTCAAGAAATCCCTTTCTGATTCATCCAATCCGCTGCCTTCCCATTTCTCTCAGCTTAAACACAACCCACCCTACCAGCTCCTTTCCCCCTTCTCTGTCTGGTCTTCTGGCAACCGGACTTGGTTCTTGACAGGGCATCTTTGGACAACCCCACTGGCGTGACGCAGCGCTCGTGAATAAGTTGGTGCTCTGCGCTTAGCTTTTAAGTAGCACTTTAGAAATTTCAAGTTTGCGATTTCCTTTTAACTGCAGAACTTAAAGCTGGTACTCATTTTAAGTTAGTTGCCAATCCCGGAGGATGAAGGATTGGGTGGACATCAAATGATGTCGAATTTCATGGATGAACGCCCATCCAAGTACTAACCGGGTTGTGCGATTAGAGTTCCTGAGCAGGCCTGCCTAACATACCACGAAGCACAGCTAGAAGCACACAGCTAGAAGCAGCACACGCACATCAATGAAACATAGGCCTATACGAAGGAGAAACTCTCTGGATTTCAACCACGACTCCAAGAATCACTTACGACTGGAAGTATGGGAGAAGAGAGAACTCCAGGACAAATCCTATCCACTCTCATCCTTAAAGGCAGGCACTAGAGTCATGTAGCTAGCAGGTCCCAATCGTTGGCGGGGAAGTGACGGTTGGATGAATTAATTTTCATTAATTACTTTAGGCCTAAACTACTGAGATTTTTTAAAATAAAACTTACATTTTATCAACAAAAGCTGTCTAACTTAAATAATATAACTACTAATCATGCTAATATACAGTCATGCGTTGTATGAAGATGCACGAAGTCTTTTAAACGAAAGTATCATTGAATCAATTAGGCCTATAAGCCTACTATTATCCGCCATATCAATTATCCGGTGTCCAATCGAACAATTCTCACTGTCGGCGACTTATGACAGCTACAAGACGCTGTACAATATCCATATGCGTTATCTATACCCCTACTTCTTGAACTGGGGTACAGTATCCCCGCTTTTTCAGACCTGAATAAACAATACCCATTAAATGTATATGTGTATGGTTTTATATAGCGAGCGTGTGGCCTCGACCCTGCTTATTTTCCAATGAATTGATCGGGCTAGATCCGTCACCATCGTTTCCCGTTTTAATGGGCCCCACGGACCATGCTAGCCCGAGATTAAAATCTCTGAAATATAGCCACTATCGGTATGCGAATCGGCATATCCACGCACAGAGGCGCCTTGACGTACGCTTTAACCAATTACATTGTATGCCGTATTTTTGAGCATAGTCCTACTTCCGGTTGCGTGAGAGTAATCGTATGTTGCAGATATGTGAAAATTTATGTTCTAAATTTAATTTCAGTGTCAGACATTGTCTCGCTTAAGCAATAATTGTGTTTAATTATTTGTACAAGAAGAGTCGAATTTTTAGTTAGATTGGAATAAAAAATTAATCGTTAACACGTTCTGATAGAGCCAAAGGGAGCGATATTAGGAGAAAACAGGAAGGCAGGTCGCCGTGAATCAGCTTATCAGAGTGAGTAAGCAAGTAAGGCGTTGGAGTCTGGTAACTGCAAACTGTCTTCTTGAGCTCCAGGTACAAAGAAAGAAAGAATGGGCCTGATGTCTGTGAAGAACACTGAACTCTTTCTGTGTGCTGGTTGTGGCATGTACGGCACTAAAGACAGTTTAGAGAAGAGTGTGCTGCTTAGAAAAAAAGTTAAGAGGATTAGAAGAAAAGCTCAGAGGCAGATGGGAAAAACTTTGAAGCTGTGGTAAAATGGACGACTGCTGACGATCCAGTGGAAGAAGGAAACAATAAAATGGAACTTAAAGATATGGTGCAGGATCCAAAGGGAAGACCACCAATGCAGCTGAAGCAACACAAAGCAGCCAAAGGTGTATCCAGCAGAAGAAAGAAGGTGGTGTTAATAAGAGATTTCCTGGTGAGATACGTTGACAATAACTTTGCATATACGGTGTGCGGGATTCTTTGCTATCTGCAAGCCACGAGCACATATTGAACAACTGCTTCTGAATATTAAAGAGAAAGACGAACTGGATGATATAGTTATCATGCAAGTTGGAACATGATGGTTTTGATGTCATCCACTTCGTCCGGATGGAGGACAGACAAGGGGAGGTCGAGCTTGGGGCTGGGAGGTTTTGCTATATGTTAAGAGTAATATCAATGCAGTGGAGAGGTGTGACATGAGGAATGACGCCTTCAATGAAAGCCTCTGGTTTGAAATTCAATTAAACAGCTCTAAGGTGTCTGTGCGAGTTTGCTACAGAGTGCCAGATGCCTTGAAAGAAGCTGATTAGGGACTATGCAAACTACTGGAAAGGGCTTATACAGGGAAACGTGGTTGATTATGGGAGACCTCGACTACCGTATTGATTGGGGAAATGCGATGCAGAAACAGAAAAAGATAGAATTTTCTTATAATTTGTTAATACCAGCTTCATGCAGCTTGATGTCATGGAATGCACTGATGAAGAGTTTCGTTTTGGATTCAGTGATAACATCTGATGAAAATATTGTGGAGAATATGACTGTGGGAGAGCATTTTAGTACTACTGATCATCAGGTATAGTCAGATGGGAATTGGTTATGGAGCAGATCCAGGAAGTCTAAGCTTGTGAGAAAAGGCACAACTTCTTTAAACAGGCTATGAATTCGTAAAGAAATGGTTGATGGAAAAAAGGATAGGTGGAATATGATAGGTGGAATTAAAAGGTGTGGGAGTGAATGAGGCATGGAGAAAGTTTACGGAAGTCATGAGGGAGCTTACTGAAGAAAACATAGCCAAGCAACGAAGAACCAATGAGGTGAGGCCTTTGGTAATCCGAGAGGTTCAAAAACAGATAAGGGCAAAAGAATAAAGCATGGAAAAATTTTGAGAAGCTAAAGAAATAAAAAGACTGCTTGCTTTCCAGTCTAAATTCCTTGAGTCTCTCCTCGTACGGATGAATCCACCAGATACCTCAATCATCCTTATTGCTCTTCTCTGCACCCGTTCAACTAACCGAATGTCCTTCAGCAGATGTGGCCTCCAGGCTTGAACGCAATACTCCAAACGTGGATGAACGAGCGCCTTGTTCAGTCTCAATATGCCTTCCTTGTACAAATAATACGTTTAATCACTCCCAACATCATGTTTGTCTTTTTCACTGCGAATTGCACATTGTGGTCCTTCTTTATGGCTGCTGACCACAAGCACACCCAGATCTTTTCCTCTTCTGCCACAGAGAAAGGTTTCCCGTTCATCATATGCTTAGTTTTAGGATTATTGCATCCCACGTGCATCACTTCACATTTATCGTTGTTAAGCAGCATCTGCTACTCTTCTATCCACGTGAGCAGGTTACATAGATCTTTCTGCACGCTGACCACATCATCCATTGACAGAAGTCTTCTCTGTATAGCTTTGTATCGTCTGCTAACATCAGAAATTGGCTTAAAACACTTTGGTCAACGTTGTTTACAAAAATTACAAACAACTGAGGACGCAATACAAACCCAAGCGGTACACCACTGAGCACAATTGTCTGGCTCGATGGTAGTTCTTGCCTTCTTCCACTGAACTAATTTTTGATCCATTTCAAACAGCTTTCTCGAATTCCACGAACCTTGATTTTTTGGCCAATAGCGTAAAAAATTCGATTGAAATGGTTGGATTGGCAAGTGGCTAGTCCAAAGATTTTAAGAAAGATACCTTCTTTAAATCACAATCTTTGGGCTAGACGGTTCTCCACTAAATGAATGAACGAACGAATGAACAGAAGAACGAATGAATGCATGACTACGCCAGTTAATGACTGAATGCATAGATACATACATATATACATGTGTTTCTACGTCGATAAATACAGAGATAAACAATGATTAAATAGGTCAGTAAGTAAGTAAGTAACAGTGTTTGACTTTATATACTCTCTTCTTGTTTCCAAAAAGCTTGCATTCTGGGTTCTATACGCGGCCGCATTGATACACCGTCAACAACATAATGTATAATATATGCGCTATATAAATTATTACATATGACCTCAGGTCTGTGCTTATATACGTATGCGTTGCTGTTTGGTTGTGCCTGTGTAGCGTTGTGCTTGTCTTAGCTTTAGAAGCACTTTCTGATTTGGCTGTGGTCTAGATTTACGGGCACATAATCTCTCAGGCCGTTGCGTCGACACCAAGCTACGATTTACACCAAGAGCCAAGAAGTGGAAGGGAATTAGCGACTGCCTTCATCCCACAAGCAAACCTCGTACATGTTCTTCTGTATGCCAAGTTATGTACGTCTTTTATTTTGCTGCCAAGTCATGTACGTCTTGCCTTCTTCTGCCATGTCATGTACGTCTTCTGTTCCTTTTTTGCTGCCAAGTCATTTACGTCTTTCATTTTTCTACCATGTCATATACGTTTTGCCTTCTTCTGCCAAGTCAAGTATACGTCTTTCATTCTTCAGCCGAGTCATGTACGTCTTGCTTTTGCCTTCAACACTGTAGTCATGGTAAGTCAAAGAACGTTCGTCGGTGTTTGCGATGAACAATAATTTCATATTCAGCGTGTAACCGTCAAACCTTTTATCCGTAGATACCATAATCCATCACTTCCGCCTCTGCCACTGTAGGCCTAGCTGTATGTCTCAAAATGTTTCTGTCTGGTTACTAATCCGTAAGTGTCTCTGTCTGTCGCCCTGTCTTTGACCACTGGTCAGTAGATATATGTGGATTGGTATGTCTCTTCAGTTGGTCGTCTTCGACCTGCTTATATGTATTCTTCGTGTTTCTTTGGAAGTCCGTTATTCCCTTACAGATCGTTCTTCGACAGTCTTTTACCATTTGTCTGTTCGTCTGTTCGTCTTCCTGTCATTGTCTGTCTGTGTCTGTTCTTAAGGCTGGCAGATTGCCTGTGTTTTGGACGCGCCCACATGCATAGAAACACATGGCCCCCACACGCAGACAGAAACACCGCAGCCTTTGCCGCTGCTGCCTCCTGGCGTCCCTGTATGTATATGCGTCTAGCCTCACAAAAACGACAGTGGCGCCGCCGGCGGCCAACTGCGACGGAATTTCCTGCTCCATCTTCTCACCGCATCTTCGTCATTATTTTATCCTCCCCAAAGCAACAGCAGAGGCGACACAGGAAGCAAAACAAAACAGGAGACGGAGGATAAGCAGGAGCAGGCGGAGGAAGAGCAGACTAAGACAGAGGCACAGAGAGAGGAAGAGGGACAGGAGGAGGGAGAGGAGGGGAGAAGGCGCAGAAGCTGAAGAAGAAAGCGGGACATTCGTTCAGTTCTCGTCGATTCGGCGAACGAACATCACTCAGGAGAGATTCCAGGTCAGTATGAACGCAAAACATTGAAGCCCATATGGGCTTAAATAAATTTATATAGCGACTATATTGGTCTATTTGATGTATACATGTAGTTTGCAGACCTATGTATTATTAGGTCTGTATGATTGGTTGAAGAAAGGTCCCACTGTTTACGCAAATTCTTGTGATTCATGGGTTTACATGGCGGTAATATAAAGGCGATTTTTGCATAGTTAACTTTGAAGCTTCTCTTCAGTCAAGCATTTAATGGTTAGTTGCTTACTCGCTAAAACGTGTCATCTTATTGACAATGTATCTCCCACAGGCTAATCCAGGCTATAATGGCTTTTTTGCATCAACTAAAAAGCAACAGATCTAACCCGATTTATTGACATTTGTAACTTCATTTCAGTCATCAACGATTAATCTTACCATAATGATGAACGAGTGAAGGAGAGAAAATTTGCTTAACTGATTCGTGTGGTTTGAGAGTATAAATATACTTGCAACAATTAACGCTCACTTTTGGAATGTGTTAGCCAAAGGAATAAAGTAAGCCTATATATACGGAGATCTGTTGGTGAAGGAAATGAAACAAGGCACACCAAAGCTTCATCCCGAGATTTCATATTCTGATACTCAGCAAAGAAAGCGCTCAAATTATTGTTGCCGAAAAGTTGCTGAAGTCACTATTTTGTCAATTTTTTACCACTGTGCCAGGGACCGTTCACAGTTCATGGCCAGTGTGACTATAGACACTGCTCGTGTCTGGTTCCATACACAGTTCACGCTTATGTCTGTCTGTTGAAAAAAGTAAGTCTGCTTCAACACTTGCAGTTAAATGATGCTCATAAGTGTTTTAGGAGCTAAAGTCACCTATTAGAATGTGTCTCCTCACACATTTCCCTTCTGACCAACGTGCTCATTATAGGCCTATTCTGAGATAGGGGACTGTCTCCTAATATTTCGGTTGGGAACGTACATGATTATGTGCCCCAATATTTCTGAATTTTTCAATTTTTTCCGTAGCACCATGTATGCCGTTATTAATGAAATTTACAATAATATTGGTAGGGAGTCGAATGGTATGAGATAAAGAATACAAGAAAAATATGGAAAATTAAGGGAAGAAAAATTCTGATGAAAAATGAATGCCGAAGCACGCTGATGACTAAATAAAATTAACTCGAAATTTTTATGATATAAAATTTTCATCAAAAGTCCTGAATACTTAAAAAAATTGTCAAATATTTGTGACAAGGGGAAAGATGTGTTCTCCAATGTTCAGAACAGATCGACGCCACTCTTACCCAAACTTGTTCCCATAGTTATTCCGCCCACTGCTTTCAACCCCAAAGCTCACCCTGGAAACAGCAGTAGGTGAAAGGCCCTATAGCAAAGGCTTCTGATTATCAACCCATATAATTCATTCCCATAGGAGGGGTAAGTGCCCCATCTTGCCTCTATGTGCTACGCCCATGAGTTTAGCTGCTTATTTTTCCTATTTTCCTTGTGTTATTTCCAAAATATCACCGTTAACACATATTTTCAGCTGAAAGTAAATATTCTCAGGCAACCAAGGAAATAGTTAAGGTTATCAATATCTTTTACCCCCATAATAAATTATATTAAAAAATCCACTTGCTAGCTCGCTGTCACACTCACTACACTTACATACGCGCTCATTCGCTCACTCGGGTATAATGTTTTGTGTCTAGGGGCCTACGTATTGCCGATGCTTTGCATGCTCGGATATCATATATATATATATATATATATATATATATATATATATATATATATATATATATATATATATATATATATATATATATATATATATAGTCTACAAATATATGCATATATACTTGACCTTTACGACCTAATTACTGAATTCGTTTGAGTCGGCATTCGGCAATTGCTTTGAAGTCGTATCTCCGCACAATGCTCGGCTAACCTTAAGTCGTGTAACAGCATATCGGTCTCCAATTATGTCGCTATAGTCTCCACATAATGTGAGATTGCAAGGGGTGAAGCAATGGTGAGTTCGTATGATGGATTAGATAATTATCGTAATTCTGGTGGGAGTTTTTTCCTGAGGGGTGGAGAAGCTATGGTTATGGCGAGATTTTCAAATTTTAATGATGAGGTGACGGGAGGGCGGAGAAGTGTCAGGGCAGAAGAGGAGTGGGTTGAACGGAGTGGTTGGATTGTGAATAACTGACGAAGATAGGATGGTTTGGAGGATTGAAATGTGTTGTAGGCAAGTTATAGGACTTTATACTCTATTCGTTGTTTTTCAAGCCAGTAAAGTGATTTAAGAACAGAGATGATCTGATGGTGTTCGGTGGTATTGGTGACAGCACAGGTTAGAGCATTCTGAATTTAGCTTGAAGCTCTTGGTTTGGGTTTTGTCTGTATTCAGGAAAAGTAAATTGCAGTAGTGCGAACCCGTGTTGCCAAAGCCTGCCAAGGAAAGAGCAGATCAGTGAAAAACATGGGATGTAGTGTCTAGGAAAAGAAAAGCAAGGTTGGTCTGGGCTCCATCAGATTATCACGCGCCTTTGAGGCTGTTGTTAATTGCGCGTGTTATAAATGTCGGTTTAATAATAATAATAATATTTTGCGCTTAGCATGAAGTACAAGAAGTTTGTTATGGCAGATAAGCAACAGTGGGCCGAAGAGAAAGCCAAGATGGCTGAAGAAAATTTGGCCCCTGGATGTCCAACAGACAGTTGCGATTTGACTCGATGCTAAACTGGCAAAAGAAAAACTGGTATAATAGCAATTAGGCCCATTGCTGTCAGACAGAACGATGGATTTATCTCTACTACAGGATAACTGCAAGAAATTAGGATAAGCCATGGTGACAAATTTCCATTGCATCTTCCTTCCTTACAGTTCAAATTATAGGGCTTTACTTTGTGTATCTGTATATCTTGTTTCTTGTATGTATGCTGTATGTATGTATGTATGTTCGTATGTATATGTATGTATGTATGTATGTAGGTACGTATGTATGTATGTGTGTATGTATGTATGCATGTATGTTTGTATGTATGCGAGTACATGTATGTAAATAGACATTTGTTTACCGCTGCATATTATTCATGTTGTATAGGGTGGCTGCAGTATTCACGCTGATCTATCCCAGAATGTAAATGTCAGTTGTAGATTTTTGATTATATGAATTTTTAACGAATACTGCGAAATCTATGCTTCTTTCGGGAGAATTCAGCGCCCGAGCTGTCTACCATTCTGCGGATGGAAGGATGAATGGATGGAGCGAAGCTTGAATGAATGGGCTTCAATTGAAGCCGGGACAAACAGAGGGAAGTGTAGTTGGCATATGCGATGAATAAGTGAAGTAATGGATTAAAGGATCACAGATTGATGGATTATTATCTGAATTGATGGATGGCTGGGTGAAGTTAAGGCTGGATGGATGACTAGATGGAAAGACTAATGGATGTATGGACTGATGGAGTTATGTGTTGATGGAATTATAAATAGATGGGTGGATGGATGGATTTATGGTTGGATGGATATGGATAGATTGATGGATGTATGGATAGATGAAGTTATGGATGGATGAATGGATGGATGGATAGATGAAGCTATGGATGAATGGACGGATGGATGGATGGATGGACGAGCGAATGCTTGATGCAATGGTTGAATGAATCAACATCTACATGGAAGGACTAAGAATAGAATGAATTATTGAGATAAAGAATGGGTTAAAAAGAAAGAGTGAACGAGTGACCGAACGACCGAACGAATGAGTGCTAATATGGTTTATGCTAAGAGGACTTAATATGACATGTTTAATCTCGATGTCCGATGTCCACGTCTTCAACCGATTTCACTTATTCTAAGTAATTCCTGGCCTTTCTGCTTCCGAGTCTTCGTCCTGGACCTGCTGGGACCCTCAGGACGCTCCTCAGACCCTCTTTCGTTAGTGGATTCGCGTCTTCGGCGCTCGTTGTCTCAGACCCCTCAATTTTTCTCCAGGTCCTGAACTTTGGGTTAAAAAGTCATACAAGTACGTAGCCCAAATATACTCAATTTATAATAAATGCTTAGATTCCACTGGCTTTCGGGGTGGAGCCCGGATCTCGCTGGGGAGCGTCGTAAGAGGCTTCGTTCCTTCAATGATTGCTGTCCCAGACTCCCTCAATTTTACCCAGGTACCGAACCTTCTGGCTAAAAACTTGCACAAGCAAGTAGCCCAGATGTGTTTCTGTGTTTCTTTTCATGCTAAATGCTTCAAAATGCGTGGGATTCCAGGTCTCTGCCCCGGATCCCACTAGGAAACTTCCGACGCTCCTCTAGCCCCCTAGTCTTTAGAGACTTCGCCCCTTTAGCGCTCGCTATCCCTGAACCCCTCGATTCTCATCCAGGTAGCGAACCCCTCTGGCTAAAAAAGTCGCGTACGCCGCTGCTTGACCTTAAGGTCTATAGTTCATGACCTTACGGCGTATAGTTCTTGTCGTGTATGGTCTATGGGCTTGACCTATATGTGTAAAACCTTGGACTTTGGTGCTCATGAGGCTTGGAAAATGCCAAGTGTATGCACAGAAAGTCACATAGTATTACACCACAGCCACACAGCCCTCGCCCATTCTTACCATAATTATCGTCGATTGCGTTGAATACAAACTGGAAACTGTTCGAGTCTTTAGCCGCCTCAGAATCCACGAATGCGCAGGTATAGACAAAATACTGCTTGTATGCTGTGAACGGCTTCTAACTCCTTGACAGCACAGGCGGGGATTTCTTCTTGAACAGCTCGCAATCAATACTGTCAGTCTCTGTGCGACATCATAGGCGAAATAGATAGTAATTGAGAAAGCGGTTTTGTTAAATGCTATAAAGTTAGAGCGAGTATATGACAGAATACAGTATATAGACCAGAAAATGGGAAGAAATATGACGCCAGATGACATTTAGGAATTAGAAAAAATCGCCTACCCTCTCTGACTATAATGGGTTTACTCTGAGGTGTCTGACCGTCTGACTTTGCCTTAGTTGTCCGGATTATGTGTTGAGGAGCACGATGAGGCATGCTGATGTTTAAGACACATATACACGGCTAGCGGTGACCTGTTGAAGGGACTGAATCTGCGTCAGGTTATGCAACTGGCAGAAGCATTTGCAAGCTACCTTTATGCTTCGCTTCATCATAGCATAACTATCAATAAACACGGCCAGGTGCCATACGACTCCGATGACGATCGATACAACTTGGGAGACATTCAATCCTAGGAATCGCGTTCCTTCCCGAAGCGGCATTATGCTCAGCCAAATCAACTCCGTCTTCGCGGTGGATTAAGCTGAAACAGCAGGACCGAATACTGCCGACACAGCATGGACTCATTGGGGCGAAAGCATTCGCGGCTTTCTTCGGTTGACTGGAATGCTTTTTCGTCTACGCACAGATCGCTTGGCTGCCTCTCAACGATGCTCGCCAGTTGCCTCTGGTGTCGGCCAACGACAGATTTCAGAGAACTGAAAACAGACCAATGCGGCACTGTTGCAGTTGACTTCACTTGACATTGGTCACTTATAGGCCCTTTAAATCCCACGTTATTAAGCACACAATAAAATTGACTCCTTACAATGTTCAGAAGTGCGCATCAAAGCCGGGCAACAGAAAACATTAAAAACCAGAAACAGACTTCGAAGCGATAAGTTTCAGTGAAGAGAGAAATACAGTCTCGGTAAGAGAGTGGCGAATATGAGGAAGTAGAGAGTTCCAGATGGATGGTCCAACAACCGTGAGTGAGCGCCGGCCAAAGACAACACGTGTACCCTGCAGGAACAACATACCAGAAGAAGCTGATCGAAGAGAGGATAGGCCTTTAACAAAGGTACACAAACGTACACATAAAGGCGGATCCAGGATTTCCGCAAGGGAGCCACATTTCCGCAAGGGAGCGGGCGCGTTGAGCGAATGTGTACGGGAGCCTGGGGCATAGCATCCAGTGGGGTCCAGGGACAAAGGTCAGAGGTCAGAGGTCAGAAAGCTGTTACGTCATTTAGGGTATTTTCCTTGCATTATTTTTAGGATTTTGCGCTGTATTAAATATTCCAGATTCCGTAACTTTATGCCCAATGCTTTTCACAACCTAACAAAAGCTGAGAGCACATTTACATGTGTTCTAAAAGTACAGATACAGCTCTATCACATCTTCTCTTTTCTTCTGGTTCTCTGCCCTCAGGCAGGTTCAAACGTCCGATGACGCCACTCCTCTCGGTACTGAGCTTCTTCCTTCAACCTGCTGTATTCGTCCGTCATCATCCAATTCAGCAGCATCTGTCTGGGTCGTCCTCTTGTCCTCCTTCCCTCCGTTCTGTCCTTCCACTCCATCACATCGGCTGTTTGAATTTTGGAGCCAGGTTTTGACTTGTCACTGCAACAACAGCCTCTGAAGTAATTACATTTAATGCCAGTCAGTGAAATATTTTTAGCCTTGACGTATGAGGGCGGGGTCGCCAGTCCTGTCTCTCGCCGTCTCATCTTCCCACCGACAGTGTACAATGTACTCGCTAGAGAGCGCAAGTGGAGCAGTATAATCTCGAAGCATCTCTCTACTCTGGCGGAGATTTGAACTCCCGACCTCTCGATCGACAGTTAAGCACGCTAACCATTAGGCCATCGTCTGACTCCAACTTGACAAATACCACTGCCATAATCAAGAATTTTCATTATCAAAGCAATCTTTTATACAAACACACGACAGCTTATTATTTTTTAGTACTTATTACACAAATAACTGAATTTTTATTTTAAATTGACCAAGGATTTATATATGCATGTTTATATATAAACATATATATAAGTATACATATACTAACATGTCAATATATGAGCACATAACTATTTAACTAAAATCTCTGCATTGGCTTCCTGTTAAGCAAAGATTTGTTGCAACTTGGGGCTTAAGTTCTTACAGTTTATAAAACATTGGACTCTAGCCAACCACAATGCTTAAAATCAGTCCTCATTTTCTAGACCTGTTATTATTCAGCAAGGTCATCTGATTGTCTTTCTCTGGTGACATCTAAGACTAGAACTGTTCTTGGTGAACGGGCTTCTCTGTGGCTGGACCTAGATTTTGGAACTCTATTCCTACATTGTTCATTCTGCTCAGTTGCTTGTCTCATTTCGTTCTCAACTTAAGAAAATTGCCTATTTGAAATTGCAGGCTGCCTCTTTGGCTTAGTGGGCTTGACCTGATTGCAACTTGATTTTGGGGCGCCATAGGTTGACTCCTTGTGCATTATATACCGGCGTGATAGAAGCTATTAATTATTGATAATTAATGATGATGATAACAATAATAATAATAAGTAGGCCTACTTACTGTCTTTTTGACTATTCTTAAATAAGAAACTATGAACGTTTCGTTCCTTTATTACCCTATTTCAGACATAGCGACTGGCGAACTAGGAACAACGACTTCTTACATATTGCCAGGTCCAAGGAACAGGGGAAGGGTCGCTCACCCCGAGGCACGCGGTTCCTTGAAGTTGAAGGAACCCAGCGGTCCAGCAGTCTTTTTGTTCTGACTGAGCGCATGTGAAAAAGCAGGTTCCCGCGACTAAGCTTTCGTTGGGCGCTGTAGAAATCTCGAGTTTACGATTACGAAAGACGTCTGGCAAAGTGTTGTGGAAACGGCATGCTCTAGAAAGGGTCACGCCGCTGATTATGATGAGACTATTTATATATACTTGACACACACACGCACACCTACACACACCTACATACACACATATTATATGGGCCAACATTATAGGGATAGAGGAACTCAAATTCAAACCCACACTGGCGATCATATTTACCGGTCTAGTCTTTGTTGTCCTTATATTTTGTGACAACACTGCAACCGACGGGAGCCATGGGCCCCACCTCCGGACATACCCTTGCGTACATGCAGACCCACGCACCCGCTTCCATACAGCTACATGTGTTGGCAGATGGACGAGGTTTCGCAGATGTCTTAACTTCTGCACTGCACCTCTTGAGAATCTGAATTGTTCAGTTGCTTTAACTTGAACATTTGCAGGCGTATATCGAACTAGATTGATATAACTTATGGAAGTCTGAATGATTTATGGAAGCCTGAATGATTTATGGAAGCCTGAATGACTTATGGAAACCTGAATGGCTTGTGGAAGTACATGCCTCCAGTGAAAACTCCATTTGCATATCAAAATTACACAGGTGCCCCTTTTTCAAAATCTGCGGCTATCCCTGTGGCTAGCATCGGTCTTCGCTGCGGAACTGAAACGTTAATTGGCATATAGGCATAATACATGTATGCCCTTGGGCATAGTCCAGTATTAGGCATGGCATAACATATTAATTTGTGTTTATCTTTGGTATGCATTTAGGATAGTTTCACAAAGAAGTCATGGAACCAACTGGGTTGAAGGGAGGATGGAGGTCTTTTACGACTTCTGTGTTTGGAGGAGGAGGAGGAGTGGGAGGCGGAGGAGTACGGGGCCAGTGTCTTTCGGTCCGAGAAATTCAACGCAATGATCGCTTGGATTCATTTGTGACGGTGGAAGACGAAGGACTTGGAGAAGACGTTTCTCTACTGGAAAACCGTCCAGTCGACCAAAAGAAACTCCGCAAAAGGTAAACACACATCGATCACGTCTTTGATGCACTGATCCGCGCAGTGGCGGCGATCTGGTTTGAAAGGTAGCGCCAGACACTTCAGAAAATCGATGTTTCTTTAACACTTCTCAGCACCGCTTGCGTTTTAACTAGAGCTGGGTCGGTATCGGTTTTTTAAGCCTATATCGGTTTTCGATACTTTTCGCGTTTTTTCAGAGTCGTTTCGGGTTTTGGTATTTGTAAATATTATGGTATCGGTATCGGTTTGTATGTGTTTTTTATGCTTTAAGTTTATAGCCCAATTGTGCTGTTATGCATAGTAGGCATACAGTTTGCAACTATACAGTGTGCAGAGCTATTTCACTGTACATAACAAAATTGTATGTGAAATATTAAAATTGTATTTTGCATGTTGAACTGTAATGTTAGTTCTTAAGATGTCTGTAGTTCTGTTATGATGCCTCATAAGGAGTGAAGCAACCGATTGTAGTGTAACCTTTACTTCAGTACAGTATGGATTTGCCCAACAAGCTCTTGCTTTATTCGTCGTTCGGCAAATATGCAATACGATGACTAATTGTTCAAAGTGTTGTGAACTGAGCGATGAGAATCTATTAAAGCCCACACTCGGAAATAGCCCTACTATCTCGCTAGTCACATGTATGTCTGGAATTCCCAAATACGACCTAGCGACTTGGGCCACACTTGGAAATTTCGATCGGTCAGTCGTCTACCAGTGGTCTAGATTGCTGTATTCTGGCCTAAGTGCATGACGCCACAACTTCCGTGTGCATGTGATACGTAGGCCTACGTGGCTAATTAACCCTGTGTAGGCCTATGTCGACTTCCGGCGTTCTCGGTTATTCTCCGGTTTAAGGTATTTTTTGTTTGGCTTTTGAATACCGATTTCGGTGTCGATTTGAGTTTTTTCTAAATATCGCGATATCTATCGTTTTAAACCCCGGTCCAACTCATAACCGGCTCCAGACCCCTAAATGCCTTTAAAATTAAAACTTATGAAAAAACACCATAATGTAATCATAGTTCTGGCACAAATAATATTTGGTTTGTCCCTCTGACCCAGTGGTGAGGGGTCGTCACATTTGCACAAATCGACATCGGAGACTAGTTACGCTCGTGCCTCTTCCCTACATTCCATCAGCGTCAGCAGTCATGAGTGCGATATGTAGAGGGGATACTACCCTCACTAGTTCGAACTTTCACCATTTACCAATGCAGTTCGCATCTAAACCAAAAAGTCTTCTCTCAGAGCTTCCAAACAACTATCGCACCATACTGGCCGTTCATCATTATATCCATCGATGCCGTCTGCACCTGGAACAGACAGCCTGCCTATTACAGCTCTGTTGCATATGGGCGTAGTAGGCATAGTCTAATTTCACACAGATGCTAACCTGCCATGAACGCAAAAAATATTCAAACCTTAGGCCCACAGCGGGGTCAGTGATCAGCCGGCCTAATATGCGTTGAACTGCCCCACTTGAAATTCCATTTACGTTTGCTATGACGTGTAGTCTAATCCTTATTGCGCTGCGCCTACGCTGTTTGATTCCTCCCTGATAAACTGTAATCTTGGGCCCCTATATAAACCTTAATTAAACACTCTACGGCTTGTTTTTGTCCACTCACAGTCACACATAAGAAGACATCCGCTGGTCGGACAAATACTTTAAGAGGACATTCATCTGTTTAGAACCATATCAATCACACCAGTTTGAACAGTCTGCTCGCTCGCGATTTGCTCTATCTCGCAGATGCATGGATGTCCCAAAAGGCCCTAAATAAATGGGGCAATTTACCGCTGCGGACATTGCGGAGGCTGTATTTCAGATGGCGTCTGCTATGAAAATTAATGACGCTGTCTGGTCACGGACTCAGTAATTATTCTCATTTTAAAATGGCGATAGGCCGCTGTTCCAGTTTTAACAAAAAACAAATCAAAACCGAATTAATTAAACTGAAATCGATCACGAATCCACGACACGAACGACAGAGGCCCCAACGACAGTTGGAATCCCCGTCGGCACCGAAACCCTCGCAAAGAACAAAGATATAACTTTGGGCAGAGAAAGCCTTCTGACTGGCGCATGTATGTTTGCATATATATATATATATAATATATATATATTATATATATATATATAGTTCATCTCAAATTCTACCCACACATCTTTATGGGTATGCTACTAAGTCAGATTTATAACCTGCGCTTGGCTTGTCAGCAACGGGTTCTTGGACAGAAGAATATTTATCATTCTTCTGAATCCCCTTCTTTGCATTAGTCTTTCAGGTCTTTAGGCCTAAAATGTAAATGTACATGTTTTTATATAGCGACATTATGACCTCGACCCTGCTCACTGCTGCCCGTTTGAATGGGAGCTACGCCATTTAAGGTCCCGTGCACGGACTCTCTGCCTGGGTTTTCAGTCTTGACCTGGAACCGAAGCCTTTGTGCCTATCGATTTTGTTTTGACTGAGTGTATGTGAGTAAGCTGGTCCCCGTGACATGGCTTTCGCTGGGCGCTGTAGAAATCTCGGGATTATGATTACGATTAAGATTACGACCGTGCTAGCCCGAGATTCAAATCTCTGATATAAGCCACCATCGGTGCGCCTGTGATTTGTCTGTCTGTTTATCGATCCATCAGTTCGTTCGTTTGTTCGTTCGTTCATTCGTTCGTTCGTTCCTTCGATCATTTCTTCATCCACTGATCCGCCCATCAATTCGCTTATTTGTTTATTCCTTAATTTTTCGTTCTTTCTGTTTCGTCCATCTGTGAACAGGAGCCAGAGGCATACGCAGAAATTACTTCTGGAAGATTCTGATATTCCGTCGTCGAAAGTGTCGCCATCTGTCGAACGGTGCCAAGGAAACAAGCCACGTCCACGCCACCACCGTTCGAACCCGCAACCGAACGGCAACTCACTCTCCATCACTCCCTCCTCCTCTTTCTCGAAGTTTCAGTCGAACTTAGATGCAACTGCAGATGGAGAACTGCTATGGCAAGAAGATGGATGGTCCTCCGCTGTTTCGGCTGCTGATGCAGCTGCTGTGGACAAGTCGGCAGTCTTTGAACAATACTCTTCAGCGCAAAAGAACCTTGGCTGCCTCAGTAACCGCGCTCGAAACTCGTTCATAGATGGAATACTATTTACTAAGCAGCTTACCAAAGAACCGGCTCTTGGAAACCTAATCGACTTCGACAGTGATGGCTTAAGCAGCTGAAATGCAGGATCGACAGACGGCGATCCTGACTGATCATGACTGGCTTGGATCATTGTCCTGACTGAGCTTGAATTGGTCAATCTGTTGACGGCTTTATTTAACTTCCAATCGAATCATAATGTCACGTGGTATGATCCGATTATAAATGACTTCGCTGGCGCCGAAGGGAGAAAAACTACGTGAAGCATCAATCGATGGCGCACCAAATTCTAGCCGCATGTACCTAGGTGGAATTCCTGGACATATATATTAATTAGCAGCTTCTATAGCGCCGGCGTATCATGCACAAGGCATCAACAACAAGCCGTAGTCAGATCATCATTCCAAGAGACAGGGAGAAAGCCAGCTAGTTTTCCAACGGTGCATTTAGAAACCTCGGTGAGACTAAGGGGGGGGGCAAATATGCGATGGGGGGGGGGGGCATGGTGGAGATGGACTGGTTTTCCCGATGACGCATTCTGGTGTTAAACAGCTGCGTGGATCTGCAAAGCTGCCGCAGCGTGTAAGAAGACTGAGCCAAACTGGATGGCACAACACATCGATACTTGATTAATTGTGTTGTGTTTTTATCTTGATCCAATGAACTTCGTGTCACACTTAGCAGTAGCTGAAAGGCTGAACAAAGCAACTGAATGTGAATTTGACCTATTGGCCGCCAACCATCTGACCGTTTTCAGACACCCCTCCCCAACCTCTCTGAGCGGCAGAATGCTCGATGAACGATTGACTGAGCCCCGGGTATAGAAACCATACATGTATAGGCCTACATAGATCATCCATGGTCCGTTTGTATGGTCATTGCAGGTTCGCCATTTTCTTAGCATAGCTGTAAGCAGGGATCGCTACAATCAATGGAACTCGATTTGCATAGATATACTAGTGTGTTCTGTGGACAAGATCGCAGTAACAGTGAATGTCAAGCGTATTACGGCCTTTTGCATACAACAGTTCAAAGCGGCAGGCATAACTTGTTGTACTTACATTTGTACAAACCCGTATGTGATAAGCAGCGACATCTGGACCTCATTCTAAGACCGTGTGGACTATCTCTAAAATAAGCAGTAAGATAAATCGGACTATTTATATAGGTCTACTGACTGTTGCAGTAAATGATGGCTAAAGATTTTGTTGTTTCTTCTCTGTTAGAGGCATTAATCTGCACATAAAAATTGAATCTGTAATATGGCCAACAGTTCCACCCACAATAATATAAATCAGTATGTGAAAGGCGGCGGCATTCATTTCTTCTCATAATGCTTGGCTGCTTAGCCATCTTCGAGAGATGCCTACACAAAGCGCTATATAAATGTCTAGCTCATGCAGTGGTTTTCTGTAACATCCACAATACGTCGAGCGCTTTCGGCCACGATCGCAGGCGGCCGTAACAAAGACAATTAGCAAGCTCATTACCTATAGGCTAATTATAGTATGATTTCTGTGGTTCCAACAGGCTGACCATCCTTCAAGCTTTCGGGCAACCGAGTTTCTGAGCGATTGACAGCCCTCCGTGAGACTAAGAGAGCTCAAACCGGCTGACCTTTGACACTTCACTCTGACCAAAGCACATAGCCAGCAGTCAACCGAGTCAACATCGATCTACCAACACTTCACCTCTTTCAGTTTCTGCGCAGGTCTTTCACTCAAGACCGAAAACACTTCTTTTCCAAAAATCTTATCCTGATTCTTCCTTTTCCCCTTATCTCTCTTCTCGCTTCAATTTCAAACACCATCCAACGTAGCCGTCCGACTGTCTGACTGCCTGACTTCTGGATCTTGACCTGGAACCGAACCCTTTTGCCTAGCGATTTTGTTTTTACTGAGCGCCTGTGAATAAGCTGGTTCCCGTGACTTAGCTTTCGTTGGGCGCTGTAGAAATCTCGAGATTACGATTACCGTTTACTAGTCAATAAATGCACAATGTTTGTTAAATGTTTGTGTAGGATGCTATTTGGTGCTGGCTATACTTTATGGTCAATACTTATGATTATTACTGTATTCACTATATTGCCGTTTTGGTAAGAAATGAACATAATAGCAACATGCAAACATCATACTCACCAACACTTTACCCCTTGCAATTTCTGCGCTGGTCTTTCACTCAAAATTGAAAACACTATTTTCCCAAAAATCTTATTCGGATTCTTCCGCTTCCCCTTATCTCTCTTCTCGCTCCAATTTAAAACACCATCCACCTTAGCCGTCCGACTGTCTGCCTGCCGGACTCCTGGATCTTGACCTGGATTTTGTTTTGACTCAGCGCATGTAAATAAGCTGGTTCCCGCGACTTAGCTTTCGCTGGGCGATGCAGAAATCTCGAGATTACAATTACGATTACAATTACGATTACGATAATATAATAGCGACGAGAGTTAACACACGGCAGTAGGGCACCAGTATTGGGCCTGCAACACACCTGCAAAGGGGCGACTCGTGGCACAGTGTTGGAAGTTGATAAGGGAGCAATTTTACGGTGGAAAATGTTTCACAACCTTTTTCAGTCATTAAGACTTTCGGAATCGAAAAATTACTTTAGTCACCAAAATTTCTGATGATATTTTTTGGTCCTGGCCACTTCCGGGGCCGAATTTTTAATGTTTATTGTTGCTGAAATAACGAATGAACATTTAAGTCATCCTTTTTCGATCGGTCCCCTCTAAATGACATCCAGTTCTCGTTGTGCACAATTTTTCAACTCTTCCTGCTCTCTGTCTATCGCACAGTATATAATATACTTACTTACTTACTGATGATTTTGGTGGCGGTTAAATACTTTGGAGGCCTATTGCGATAGCCCATGACAACTGCGTAGTAACGGAAAGTTTACATGTAGCTATGGTTCAATGGTCTTAGCAACCGCGTGCACTATCATAAAATGCGGGAATGTCTTGATGCTCTACAATTATAAATTAAGAAACATAAACAGTTAGACACTTCTTTTGTTGCAAACCAGCACAATGGCAAGAAGCGAAATTATCGGTAGCTGGGTAAGTTGAATCAAAAGTCTTTAAGGCGATTAGGCTTAACTTATTTGGACGGATCCTTTAATTATAGCAATCTGACAGATAGGTCCAATAATGCTGTAACAGATGGTATAGACCACAAAACTGTAGCAAGCTTAACGAGCTTAGTCGCTTTAATTATATGTGCTATGTATGCATCCGTATAATGTAGGCCTAATGCTTGCTTTAGAGCCTAATGTGTTGCGGTAATCTCTGGTCATTTCAGTTTAACAAAGACATTTTGTTTACTTTAAATTTTGTTTTCAGGTAGTTGAGTTTTGTCGTAAATTACAGCATATGTGACGTTATCAAAGTTGTGATGTTTCAGAAGTGTAGTCAGATATCCTTCTCACAAAACAAATAACACGATTTAGAAAACAGATTTGAGACCTCATAATTATAGGCCTAATAAAAATAAAGAGGGTCATGGAGAGACGTACAGTAAATAATTGGAGGCAGAAGAATCAAGAAAAGGACAGGATGAAAGAAAGATTAAGGGGAAACTGAGCATAATCTAGAGGTCATGTTAAATCCATTAACCTGCAAGAAAACCTGTTTAGAAATTGTACATGTTCATTGTGTATGTTCACCATTAATCTTGTTGCCTTTGAGCGTCTGTTTGTCTTGTCCATTCAGCACAACAGTGGGTTCTATGGACATCCAAGAAGCAAACCAAGAAATGATTTTGTCATTGAATATCGCCATCTGGCTAAACCGACACCACCTCGTATCTTCACAAAACGAGCACAGGTTATAATTAGTACAGCATTTGTAATTTTCTAGTTGCAGTTTCCGCAAAATGATTGGTAAATCTGTATGCACTGAATTTATTGAGCATCTCCAACAGAATAACTGAGACGTAGTGTTGATAAATCACTGCGGAATATGCGCTGGATTCGTGTTAGTAGACAAATTAATGTTTAATTTTACAAGAATCATAAAAGTAGATGTAATAATATTGTTCCACAGTAATTGTGTAAACAAAAGCAACAGGCAAGAGGTTCTTAATTAAAAGCTACTGCATGTACAGTGCAAATTGTTTAATGTGAAATGCATGGGACTAGTGTGAACAGTTTGTGTTAACTGAATTTCAAATTAAACGACTCATGTAATTCACTAAAACTGTGTCATGTTTTAACCTTAAACTTTAGTTTCAATGTTGAAGACTGACAAATTTCAGTGCTTTTATAAATTTTAAAGATTTCTGTTTTGTTTTAAGCTGCCATCTTCAAGCCATGTGTTTTCAAAACATGACAATCGACATTCGTTTCTAAATGATGCACTCTATTTTGAGGAGGTCTGAACAGATACTTTCTATGTATATAATTTTGGTTAATCTTCTATAGGCTGCAAGTGTATGAGGCTGAACTGCAAGTATATGATATAATGTGCAAGGATTTGAAGCTTGGGTATAGGGGTGAAAGGCAGACGCATAAGCATTTGCCATTATACCAATTACAACACATTCCTCTTTCACAGATCCTATCCTAACACCCGCTCTTCCTCTTGTCTCTCTCTCCTCTCCAACCCCATACACCACCCCCTATAGCTGCCACGCTGTCTCTCGGCTTGACTTTTGGATCTTGACCTGGAACCGAACCCTTTTTGCCTATTGATTTTGTTTTGACTGAGCGCCTGTGAATAAGCTGGTCCCCATGGCGCAGCTTTCATTGGGCGCTGTAGGAATCTCAGAATTATGATTACGATTACAATTACAATGGTAGATTCTGGTAGCCCTGTACTGTATTTCTTTGCATTGTTTTGGTGACATTTATGAATCACCTTTCTAGGTTTAGCATTTAACATATGAGGCCCCTTATCTGTATCTTATGGCTACATACAAACTGGAGTTCAGGTTAAATATGGGGGTTCAGTTTTTAGTGAATACTTCTTAGAAGGTTTTCTAGACAATATAATCTGAATACAATTACTCTGTGATGTATTGTCAAACTGAACAGTGGATTCATTCACTATCTTTAACTCAACCTACTCAAAAGAACTACTGTACAAGTTTGGCCACCCCATAAAGTTGAAAAGGTTACAAATCAATATTAATTAACTTTAATTATGTAACACTATCACTGATTCTAAGTTTTGATTATGGTTTCACTTTTTTAGTGACTACTGATTGATACCTTTATTATTACGATAATGGTGCAATAGAATTTTAAATCATCTTGATTTTGAAAATAATATAACACTGCATACATTAAAACAGATTTCATAGCTGTATCCCATGTTACTTTACTTAATGTTCTTTTACACGGCTTTGCATTTTCCTGCATGCAGGGCCTTGGTAGAAAGCGACTTGAAAACAATACAAACCGATATGATGCAAATCTTTTGTCATGGATGGCTAATAGCCGGGAACCTGATTCAGGAAATGCTCCACTTTCTTCATACATGGTTGACTACAGAGGCGTTATGGTAGATGCCAACAAACTCGACCAGCGAATCATACGCAGAGTCAAGACCGGGGCCTTGGATGTTGATCGCGTACCAACAACTGCCTACCGCTATACACACAGTGTTGACAACCCTTACCTTGGGGAGATTCTTCAGCCATCTAAGGATGTTGTTACGATCAACAGAATACAGAAACCATCTTCATATTTCTCATGTGAAAGCGTTGCCTCTTGCCTGTCGTGGTATGTTGCCCCAGTTCCACCATCTCAACCGCCTCCAGCACAGTCCTGGCTTCCAGCTGCCACAAAAACTGACACGTTTAACAACCAGTCAGACATCGACAGCCATCTTCTGGTGACAGATAAATCAGCGGGAGTGGATAAATTCCCTGCCATGACAACCAGTTGCACTTCACCTATGGAAACCTCTGGTCTGCCAAATAGAATTTTGGTGCTCTGAGATACAAAGGGTACTCTACAACTAATTTATAATTTAATAATTTTGCTTTTGATATTACTGACTGTGTACTAGTTATGATTACTACTGTTGTTGTAGCTGCTGCAAATCTGATCAGAATAAGAGGCATTAATATTATTTAATTGAGTTCACCACAATCTTTAATTTGACTGATCATGTAGGAGTACCATAACTAAAATGCAAGAAGTTCTTCCAAAGTGTTATTGTAAATGCTGCCGAAAATTACAAAAAGGGACAGGTGTCCCAGCATATTGTTACATGCTGTATTCTGTGCATTCTGTCTTCCAATGCTGGGCAGTTGTCTATTCCAGTACCATGTTTTGTCATATTTAAAACGTTCAAAGGACTTGAATTGTCAGTTTGTTTTTGCAGTTTCATGACTTGAAAAATGGACCGAAAAGATGCTGTGCATTTTAAGCGGCCATGTTTAATACTAATATAGTTCAAAAGATTAAATGTTCTAAACTTCTGCATAATTAATGTAATGAACTTTTATAAAATATTTCAATCATGTTGTCAATTTTGCTGTACTGTATTTTATTGTTTTCATGATTGTGGAAGAGGAACCTTGGGTCAGTGTTTTAATGTTGTTATTAATATGAAGATATAAAGTTCATTACATGTCAGGAATTCATGTGAATAGATCGTTGTGAATATATAAAATTGCATTATTGTCAATAATTAAAAATATCCATGTGTTAATTATGTTCAGATTGTTCATAATATTTTATATTTTAGCTTTGATATATTATCTGAGAAAGATACAGAATTTTACACCATTTTCTGTTAACAGTCACTTATAATTATTTTATAAATTTATGAAATTGTGGTAAATATATATTGCTTCATTGATTATTTGACTGTAATTTATTTATTGTCGTAGCCAAAAATAATTTATGAAACGAATTAAAGTCATCTTGTCACGTGTTGAGTTTTGTGCTTCAGCTTACAGTTATGTAGATTCCATGTAAGCCAAAGAATACCAATCCACAGAAAGGCAGTCAGAAACATTTGGAGATGGTAAAATCAGGTCAGTCTAAAGATTTAAGATGCCACAAAAATAGGCCTACCTTAGTTTGCTCCACATCTGGACCTCCATCAACTGCTCAGTTATGTTAAGTTTATTTATTATGTAAATTTGTATACATTATAAAATTTGTAGAAATAATTATATTGAAGAAATAATAGAAATGAAGATACACTTTTATAGTGTCATGTTAACTATTGAATCATACTGTGATGTTTTTGTACAAAACACTAAGCTTTGGTTGAGCACAACACATCATAAGCCTCATTACTCACTACCATGCAGTAACATTCCCTTATTTCTTCAGTCTGGTTCTTTTAAAGTAAAGAGCTTGAATAAGTCTTTGTCATCCGTTAAAGTTTGTGCTAGAAACACTTATTCCGTTAGAGCCCACAAGCCCCACTTGGAAACCCTCACTAGTCAGAATGTGGCTGGAATTTCCAACACGAGTTAGTGACCTGGGTTACATTTAAGTAAGTGAGTGAGTAAATAAGTATTCTTCATTTGCATTGGTCAAGCTCACATGCATTACATACATGTTTCAAATAGATTAGATTAAAATAGAATAGAGTTAGAAATTTCGACTGATTGTTGCCCCGCCATTGGATGGATTGCTGTCTTTTGGCCTAATTGCAATGCGTGACGTCGCAACTTCCGCTACGCAGGACGTCATTTACTACACGTATACTGACTTTTCGGTGTTTTACTTTTTATTTTCGGTATTCGATATTGGTTTTCTGAATACCGACTTCAATGTCGCTTTCGGTTTTTCTGAATTTGAGATATCGGTTCCGACCCACTACTGCCATAGTTAGGTTAATTACTGCCTCTGTCTCAGAAAAGTGACCTGACTTTGTATTTCCTTTTGATACAGCATCGGTCGATACCTTCCTTAATTTGCTATACTTTAGATACCGGGGCATCTGAAGTTGGGCGCTGTAGAAATCTCGGGATTACTAGTAGTAGTAGTTCCTCAGTTTAATGACAGCTTATGGCATCAAAGGCCGTTGTCGTCGCCCTCCTCCTTTATCCAGGATTGGGACTGGCACTACCCCCAAACAAGGCAGTGGCGGAGTTAAATCTCGGGATTACGATTACGATTATCTATTTAAACATCAGCTTATTCTACTTACTTATTGAAAACGGACGTCGTCCAAAGACGTAAGAGAACGTGGAACCAGCCTACGGTAAATATCGCATCCATAGTAACGCTCAAACATTTGATTTATTTTCTCTAGTTTCGTGTGTATAGCGAACCCCGAACACGAGTTTTTTATTATAAAAGACGAACATGGAGGATTCTGCTAAACAGGTGAGTGTAAATATTCTTCCATCATTTCGTAAGCATTTCAGTTGATTTTTAAAGAATAGGTTAACTGAAGTGGGCTGCACTGAACTCTAACGAATAGTTAAACGTAAATGCACACGTTTTTATATAGCGACCATATGGCCTCAACCCTGCTGATTTTTCAGTGAATTTATCGGATGAGATCCTTGACCACCGCAGCCCGTTTGAATGAGCGCCACGCCATAGTTATGACTGGTATTGTAGCTCAAGTAATCTGCGAGTTGAATCAGACACTGAAATATATCGATACTTAATAAAGATTGTCTATTTTAAGGTGAAATATAAAATGTGTTATATTTTTACCATTATTTGTAATGTCCTTTATCGAAATGTAGCTTATAATATTATATGCAAATTAAGCTGAGTTCACAATCATAATTACATTGTGTGCCCACCTGGTGAAATGGTAAGCTTATCCTCTGTGTAATACCCATATCTCATCAGGATGTCAAAAAAGAAAATTAGCTAACTGTTGGCAAGTTTTACCCACCTTTTACTGTCATTTAATACATGAAATAAATACTGCACTGGTTTCCTGTTGTGGAACAAAAACTTTCAGGATCTTCTTGCTAGGCTGAATCCCACTTGTTGGCATCACCACAGCTTGTATGCATCAGGCAGCTTAGTGTTTCAACCTCGAGTCAGACAATTTGACGATCATTATGCCATGTTGTCTGCATGCGTATGCATGTGTTGTCCTTCATTAATCAACTTGAGCTCAAGGAAATTTCTCCTGTGTCAGACCATACTCTTGGAACAGTTGACTCTTACATATATACTCTATTTCATTTGACTCTGCTCAGCATAGCCTACATTTTAAGCTACCTTAAATTGCTTATGTTTAGATAAGTTGAATAGCCATTTGTGCAGGTCTCTTGAGAGGTTCTTAAAAGGTGTTGTTGATGCATGCATGCATACATTGAGGTTGCACAAAAATTATGTAATTTATTGTCAACCATCTGGCCTGCCAAAGCATGCATAGCAGAGCAAAAAGCAGGTCCATTGGCTTTATGCCACCCGGGCATGAGATGAGTGAGGTGTTTTTCCGTTCTCTTCCTAACAGACATTTGTTGGTGAGCAACTTGTCCAAGGTTGCTAAGCAGTAGCTTGAGGCAGATTCAAACCCACAACCTTCTGGTTACAAGGCACAGAACATACCGCTACACTAGCACATCCAACAATAATATGTGAGCAAATTTTTTTTATTGTTTAGAATATAATGCATGCTGTTCTTATTATCTGTTTGCTGGTATTTGTTGATTTAGAAAATTGACTGCCCCTGTCCTTCAGTAAACCTGACTAAGAAGCCAGAATCTACAGATAAATTCAGTAAGTGCCCATTGTTTTCTTAGCCCACGTGAGCTATTAGATCTACTTGTGCTGCGAACAATGCATGTGCTGATGCAGTCATTCACATTAATGGTTGCCATGGATCATTCATAGTTGCTGATGACTGATCTGGCATTTAGTTTTTTCATTTCATTACTGCTCATCCTTCTGTTCTGTGGGTTGCTAGGAAAATGTTAGAGTCAGAAATGTATTTTTACTTGCTGTAATGTAGGGAAACAGTGCAGTTTTGCTGTGTTGATTCTGATATTAGATACTAGATATCCCTTGCCCGTTCAACAGTTCAAGAAACATTTTCTGCCCGTCTCAAGACGTTCCCATTTAGAGACCGTTAGGTAGCTGTGCTGCAGCGCCTTTGTGAGTTACTTAAAAGGGGTTTTACAAATTTAATTATACATATATACATACATACATACATACATGTTCATCTGACTTACTTACTTACTTACTTACTTTCAAGCCCTGTTCACAACAGTCATCTGTGTGGAAGCCGCTTGGCATTGTGGGCATATATCTGGCAGATGCAGTGAAGTCAAACAACTCTGAGCCTGGTTAGGATTGGGTGGGTGACCATCTGTGGAATACCATGCCCTCTGGTACCCTCTCAGCCATCCATCCTTTCAGGGTTGATAAATGCATGCCAGTGCAAAGTAAAGCGGGCTCCTGTTGTTGGATTACTGTGGTCATGTTTGCACAACCTGGGGTCATATTCCTGAGGTGTTTCTATAGAGGTGTGGAAATGTGTTCAAGATAAATAGTGTGCCTTTGAGAGTTACTTGGAAGGCAGCACAAAAATCTTCAGTTACATACATACATACTTATGTAGTACCTATATAAGTACTTCCATCAAGCAATCTGCAAGCTGAGTCAAACAGTGAAATAATTATGTAGATACTTAATGAAGATTGTGTATTGTAAGGTTTATTTATTGTCTATTTGAATAATCTGTGACAAAAACCTTACCTTTGCTGATACACATCACTCAGTTATCTTGCACTTGCTATGTGCATATTCATGATCTCTGCCATATTTGCCTTATACTTCATTATGAAACTGCCTGTATAGCTGCCACCTCAACTGTTCACTCCAAACTTGACTACTGCAACTGCCTTTTCTATAACATCGACTTATCTTAAATGAAATGTCTTCAGACAGTCCAGCATGCTCTTGCCCATGCAGGCGCCTAAATTTCCAAACACTATCACATAGCCCCAGTTCTCAAATCCCTTCCTTTGCTCAAAATCTCTCAGTGCATCCACTGCAAAATGGTATTTTTTTCGTTACGATACCATTCAAACTTCTTAATCCTCTTACATTCACCAGCTTTTCACTATCCAACTGCTCAGATCTACCCGTTCTTCCTCATACCTTTGGGTCACTGTCTTCATCTTCAGTGTCCTTCTTGCTGTTGTCTAATTACAGTTCTACAGTGATGGCTAGAACTTCCATTTCTTTTTTCTCTCCCTCGTGGTGTGCTCCTTGGATTCTGTCTTACAGGCTTTCATTTCCATTTTCCATGTTATAATGATTTAAAATTAATCTGGCATATTTAAGTCAATGGCAATTCAACAGTTGTTATCAAGGGAGCCACACCTACTCTAGGCTTGCTGTTCACCTTATAGATGGCCAAGGGAAGGCAAATTGACACACTGGGTGATATTTCCAAGGACCTGTGCAAGCTCTGAGTGTTTCCCAATTACATTAAAATTGCACCTGATTTAATATTTTATATAGTGGACTTACTTGGTAACCTTCAAATACTGAAACTTTAAGTTTTACCATATATATATGGAACACCCTATTACATGCACATGCTTACATATATACATACATATATACATGTACATACATGAATACATACACACATGCATACTTACTTATTTTGTCACAGCTGCTGAAGTTTGCTGAAAAGCCATAGCAATAATAACCTTGAAAACTGGTTTGAATATTTCAGGTGGTGTGTTCAACGTTGGTAACCCAGTGTTTACCTGTGCAATAGACGTACCTGTTGAAATACCATCACCACTTTTGCCAGAAGGTTAGTGTAATGAAAACAAAACCATGACAGAGAGAATGATGGTGACTGTGGTGACATATCTCTGCTTGGTTTGATAGTGATGTAGCCTATGACATTGTATGTGTGACTGTATCTTGACATTTACAGCACTTCTAAGAGCCTCTCAGTATCTATGATGACAGTGACAACACCTACAGTGGTGACATTATCCATAGCATGACACTGAGAATTACCTGACTTCACCAGAACTTTACAACTTATCCGAACAATTATTTCATTTTCTAATTAAGTTTCTTTTAAAGTTTGGTTTCTAAGTGTCGTTTATTAATTTAAACCATGCCTGCAATTTCAGAGTGTCTGCCTGGTTATGCCTGTGAACCAGTCAACATCCTCTACAGGACAACCAGCTCAGAATATGGATCCCTTCCACCGACCTGTTACAGCATTCCATCTACTTACCATCCGATGAGCCAGAAATTCTCGGAGGTGATTTTTGTAATGGCGTTTAACAAACTAAACCTGTCCAATCGATTGATTGTTTGCTGAGGCTTTTTGTGCACAGTAATCAGCTACGACGATTTGAATTGAGAGTTCAGAAATAAAACAAATCATTGAGAGTTCAGAAATAAAACAAATTACCACTGGGTATCATTCTAAGTTATGAAAGTTTAGAAAGACTGTTTACCATGATTGTAGTTCTTTACTAAAGAAATTTGTCGTTATAATTGTTTCTCTAGTCATAATTATGCAATTCTTCATTTTGTTGCTGAACGATCAGTGGAAGATGCAGCATTTGAAGTTGGGTGAAGTAACAGTGAAATCTAAATATGCATTGTAATGGAAAACCTGAAGTTTACCTTGTGCATTGCTCCTGGCTCTGCCACAGATAATTGCATGTGTGTTTGTATCTGGCTGCTAATGCAGTGCCTTTTCTAAGAACCTCAAAGGTGCTAAAACCTGCCGAGCGTTGTATGCTAAAGCTGCTTAGCAGTCAGAGGAGTTATAATAAGTTATAATAAGTTATCGTTACATTAGACTTTTCAGATTTCCATTCTTATTTTTATCGACTGAGTGATTTTGCTTCTTTTTGTATTTTTTTTTGGTAGCACCTTGGCAAGTGTGGCATGCCAAGAAATCATTCACTGAACTGTGCCTCCGACAAGTCAAGAGTTCCTCATCATTGATCTTCTTCATCCTCATCAGTTAATGCAATGAACCCTTATGTTTTTCCACAATGCCTTCAGAATTAGGATGACGTTTTTTCTCTCAGTTTATGATCAACAGTTATATTTATAAGCAGATCAAGATGTGTGCATGTACTGAATGTAACTTAATGATTTCTTTAGTGACACTGTCAAATGTCCATGCCAAAGCCTTGATCCTGATTCTTAAGTCCCACGAAATTGCCAATTATCAGTCAGTTGAAACAGATACAGACTACAGAGGATTAGATATCAGAGTTATATAGGCCTACGTGCATGTCAAACAGATCTGTATGTATAGACATTTTAAAAGAAATATACAACTATTCAAGTTTATTTTTTAATGCGAAATGAAAGTGCCTGCTTATAGCCAAATGAATGCAAAATTAGCCCAAATAATAAACTTTAGGGACATCTTACTACGATTAGTATTGTGTCGTACTAAATATATATGCATAGTACACACTTTGTGCCTGTACATTTTCAGAATTGTGTTTTAATGCCTTGTTATATAAGCAAGGTCATTTGAAAAAATGTGCAAAAATTGCCATAACCACCTGGCCACAATAAACGTTTTAGTACACTGTATAGAAGGCTTTTGCTCCCTCTTCTTTCTCTTCCTTCTCTTCTTCTCTTACGATAGCACGCTTGGCCTCCATAAACTTTATTATACTATATAGAGGCCATTTTCTTCTTCCTACTCCTCTTCCTCCTCCGTCTCTTTCTCCTCGTCTTCCTCGTTCTCCTCTCCTCTTTTTCTCTTCCTGAGGATCGCCTTTGAGAGCAGTGGGCGTGACTTTCAGGTCCTTCCATGACCGCTGGTGAAACTAATGTGCTGCATCGTAATCACTTCTGATAATTAGGAAGTCCCATTATATATTAAATGATAATCATCGATGATTGTTACGAATCCTACATGTCTAGTTCAGTGTATAACGGGCATAAACAACAATAGCAGACGATGCAGTTTTGTTTAACATTGCGCTCGCACTTCTCCGTATAGGACTAGACGACCCATCCGACACACTTGACTTTACTACAGCTGGGCACCTCGGCTGAAAATCCGGCAATTGGGTTTCGATGTTAGGGCGGTCGATCAATAGGGCTAAATTTAACTGCTAGCTCTGACTACATCTGCCCCCGGTGCACCAAATGCATGCACGAGCAGGGTCTGTCATGCAGAACAGCAGGCGGTCTCTAGTTTTCGGGTTCAACGTATCTTATTCCAACAGAAGTTTATCAACGCAGGACTACTGCGGACCCTATCCGATTCTACGTATTTATAAAAGAGCTCGATCGCTGATAAGCTTCTAGGATCCTGATATCTTGGAGGAAAAGAAAGCAGAGAAAGAGAGAAGGAAGGAGCAGAAGAGAAGAAAAAGGAGAAGGAGTAAAAAGACAATGAGTAGTTGAAGGAATAGGAAGATGAGGATTAGGAACATGGGATGGAGATACGATCAAGTCGTGTATCATAGACGCCCTTGGGCTCTCGGAACATATATATATATATATATATATGTATATATGTATATATGTGTATATATATATATATGTATATATGTATATATGTGTATATATATATATATATATATATATATATATATATATATATATATATATATATATATATATATATATATATATATATATATATATATATATATATATATATATATATATATATATATATATATATTACGACAGACTAAAATCTACATGCGAATAGGTTTGTATTAGTATCTTTAACTATACGTATATGGGTTCATATGTGAGTATGTAATCTGTTGTTGCTTCTGTTGCTAATAGTGTTGTTGTTGTTCCTGCTGCTGATGCTGGTGAAAAATGAAAGTGGGGACACACACGATATACGCGAATGCTGATTCTGAATCTGCTGCTGATGCTGATGATGCAGAAAGATGGATGGCTTACGTAGAGAAGATGAATGAAGCAGGGAAGACGGAATTCTACTTAGAAAACGGGAGAGATGTTTAATACAAAGATGATGGAGTTTCATGGAGGATCTGGATTCCCTGTCGCTCAAGAGGTTAATGAGGTTGAAGATAACGAAGAAATGAAGCTAGGCGTGCCTGACATTTTCAGGTTAGGCAGAGTATATATATATATATGTATATAAATACTCTGCCTAACCTGAAAATGCCACTTAGCGGGCGTATATTGGTTATAGCACAGGAAGGGTAGTGACGGTGTGTGTATGCGTGTGTGTATGCGTGTGTGTATGCGTGTGTGTTAGCGTGTGTGTTAGCGTGTGTGGATACGTGTGTGGATGCGTGTGTATGCGTGTGTGTATGCCTGTGTGGATGCGTGTGTGTGCGCGTGTGTACGTTGATACAGCAGCTGCCGATGGAATGGCGTTTCCTCGTATATTAAACAGCATTCCGCGCGAGTTAAATTCCGTCTGAAGCGATGACGACAGACGATGTTCTGGAATCATTGCTCCAGCCTCGCAGACGTCACACGATCGACGGCCCGTGGGAAAACACTGCTGCTGCTGCTGCAGAAACCCTTAGCCACCGCCGCGCTCATCTTCAACATCGCCAGCATCTTCTTTTTCAGCAGCAGCAGCAGCAGCAACATGCAAGGAGAAGCGCGTTTTATGGTTTCATGCAGAGGAGGATCAGCAGCAGATGGGAAGACGAATAGCGATGTACAGTGAAGCACACTCCCAGTCCCTCTTCTTCCCATCCCGTGATCTCCCTTCTTCCTCCCCCTCCAGCCTTCAGTAACCGAAGCGTAAAGCGCGCCGCTCTCCAACACCCCCACCCACCTTTCGGCACCTTAGATTCGAGTCGATAAGGCGAGCACCGCAGCGCATCCGACCTATGGAGAATCAGATGCACCAGCATCAGCAGCAGCGGCGGCAGCTTCCTAGGCAACCGCCTCAGCAGCCGAAAGCTGCAGTCAGAGGCATCCTCTTCTGGATGCACGAACTCAAGTCACCGCTTGTAACCAGCTGAATAAATATCGCTTAGACTACGACTTCCTCAACTGCCACGGATTCTTATCTAGAAAAGTTACTTTGTTTACTTTGAGGGCAAATTATTCGGGTGATAACAACGAAACAGTTCGAAATCACAGGTGAGTGATTCGCCACGGGGTCTACAGTAACGTAAGGGATGCAGAGGTCGTCCTGTTACTCAAGGCGCTATATAAATGACACCGTTTTAGACGGAAGACATGCAGGTGCGATTTCTGCTTGTCAGAAGTGGATGAAAGATTTAAGGACAAGAGCGAAATGTATGAAAAACTGTATCTTCGTTTGGAGGTATTGTGAACCATAGGATTTCCTCTTCCCTGCAAATCGCATCCTGGCTGTAGATCTGACCTTGATCAGAGACAGCATCCTTCTTCAGCTTCCCGAAGCTTTCTCTACGGCTGCTCTTCACGCAAAAGCAAAAAATACGTTTCGTGGATGAATTACTCCCAGATGTTGCATTTGCTGCACTGTCTCCAGAGGGCACCGGCGTCGTTGTTTATTGCGGCGCTTTTTAATGTCTGGTTTGTAACTCTTCTTCAGTTGGGGAGGGATGTACGATGGTCTAGTGGTTAGTCCCAATGTCAAGCCAGACATTGGGATTCAAATCCCCGCTCAACTTGCGCCATCTAGTGAACTCAGCTATAAAATGCCCCCAACAGCAACGTCACATGTAGGAAGTATGCAGCCCACATGACAGTATTCCCATAGGGGCTTCATATGTCCCACACATGGAACCATATGGGCGCATAATATTATGTAGGACATAGGAAACCCGTATTGGAATGCTGTCATATGTACTGTAAGTCGGTGGGAATATCAGGCGGCGAGGGAGAGGAACATACGCCGAGGCTAAGAAAAATGATGTCGCTATCATTTCATTCCCATGGCTATCTCTCTGGGTGAGCTTAAGGGACTGTCCCGTTCTTTTTCTTCCGCAAGTTAGACTGCTATTCCGTTAACCTACTCTAGTCTACACCCTCAGCCTGATTAAGTAAGTACATGTAAGTAATGCATTTGCTAGCACGCCATATGTCCATCGACTGAGCGAGGAATCGTAGGCCTTAAGATGGGGTCGTTCGAACGATGTTTTACTTAAAGTGACGTCACCTGGCAGTTTGGTGTGCGCGACCAAAGGAAAGAAAGTGGACGAATTGATCTTCATTTTAAGTTTAAACTCGTAAGGCCAATTTTCTAAATTTCTCTTCTTTCGCGGGTTGTCTACTGCAATGCTTTGTAGCAAACATAATGATACAAGTCCAAGACACGTGTTCGGAAGCGCTCTCTAGGGTTGGCTGTGGACAGAGCGCAGTATAATATAATCAGACGTCATCTGATCGAGGTTACATTGACGATGCACGTGATAAACAGTTACTCATGCTATTGGATGTGGGCTTGTAGCTCTATAGTTTAAAAATACTATCCAAATTCCTGGACATACAGCAATACAATCCTCACAGACAGCTCTTAGGAAAGCGCCTATAGATAAGGACAAAACCCATGTAAACCTGATATGGGATACTCTGTTAGATTGATTCTTCAAAGAAGTGAATATAAAGCAGTCTTTGGTCGCGGTTTGCTGGCCTTCATTCGGTTTCGTCCATGTTAGGGCCCCCTTACCTAAAAGCTCTGCTTAGGAATAAATCCCTTCATCGATCTATGAACCAGTCAATCTCAGTTGATTCCGCTTGGCAAGCTGCGAACCAGTAAGTGCCTCTATGGCGAACGCGTATGAAAAAGACCCCGCAAATTTTTTGATAAGACAATTATGATGGATGTCGTGGATTCCTTCATATATCTGAAATGACCGTCTCCGTGACGTTTCGCTAGCGACATGAGAGATTTGCCTTTTAAAGGCTCTCACTTCCTATTGACGCCCTTTGACTTCGTAGGTCGGTGTCAGCGTAGTGACAGGTGAAATTACTGATCTGTTAGCAATAAGGTGCATTTCTATCAGGCATCATGATCGACTTAGCGATATATAATACTACTAGATATCTACAAGAAATTAGAATAAGCTGCGGTGATAAATCTCCTTTGCATCTGCCTTTATTGCAAGTAAAGAGCTCAGACTCACAATTTATGTCAATAATTGTATTCTTTTTATACTGAAAGTGTCAAAGCTATTTGGAACTACGGTGCTAAAGTTGCTTAGTTATTTTGTTATCATCACTAGAGATCAAGGTAAAACAGTTTAATTGTGAGTTAAGTGCTTACAATAATTATATTGTTCAGTTGGCAAGTCAGTTGTTCATGCTATACAGTTCCACATCCATGAAATAGTCGATCCTGTCTTGATTATGTCAAAATTACTCTACTAGGTTAAAATTATACTCAAATTAAACAAATATTCACACTATAAAAAGCAGTATTGTACAATTTTTAAAAATTAAATTGACACAAATGAAGCAGCAAAAAAGATTTTCGTCAGCAAATCAAAAAATTGAGTTTTCTCAGTTTTACAAAATATGAGCCTAATGCAGTATAATCCTACGGGGTCTGAATGTAGACTAAAATAAAACATTCCGTAACAAATTTATACATGTGGTTTTTGTCTTTTATCCATAATTTGCAATATTTAAAAAGTTAATTATAAATCTAATTTCAATAGAACATCATCACAAGTGACAATCCCCATTCCCAAGCTTCTTCCGTCCTCTTTCAATCGCTTATGCATTCTGCTCTTTTTTCTCCGATACAATTGCATTCCTTCGCTTTTCACTCCTATTTCTTCGAGATTCATATATCTGTTCAGCCTCTTCCTCAAACACTTCCCTTCTAAGAAAACCAAAATTGGGAAACGAAAACATTTCCAGTACATCCTACATTCAATCTTTGTTATCTAAACTAACTGGATGCTTTGTCCTTGATAATCTGCCTGAGTATACCTTTCTTCTAACTTACTTTTCAAACCCTAGCAATCTGAATTCAATAAACATCACTTCACTGAATCTCTGCCTCCCTCTTGTGGAAGAAACTATTCTCTGCTATTAGTCATCAGCAATTCTCCAACTTCTGTCTTTTGGACATTTCGGCCGCTTTTGAAACCATCGATCATGACCTACTTCTGCGTCTAGCCTGGTTTGGTATCTCTGATACTGTGTGCCCTGATTGATTTCAGTCTCACTTGTCTTCCAGCTTCTTTTTCTAAAAAGCCGCAGATACTGTAATTGTTTGCAGCCATTCCCACTCTCGCCCAGCGTCTTTCAAGGTTTACTGGCCGATCCATATCCCACAATGCACTTCGCCTCCCTCCTGAATTCCGTTCCAGCATGCATCCTTCTTGTCATTCACCTAGTGTTATTTGTCTCAAGTCCTTCTGTACCCTGTGTCTCACATTTCAGGCTTTCCATTAAGAACTAGAGTTCCACCTATCCAAGGAATCTTACCCTGTTCCATCCAACCTGCCGCCTTTCCAGAACACAGTTATGCTATAATCTGTCTGCCTGCGTGTGCGCGCGTGCCTGCCTGCCGTTCTCTCTGCATGCCTCTCTGACTGCCTTTCTCTCTGCCTGCCTTTCTGCCTGCTTTTCTCTCTGCCTGCCTTTCTGCCTGCCTCTTCTGCCTGCATTCCTCACAGTCATATACCTGCCTGCCTGCTTGTCTAAATAGCCTAAATTTATTCTTCTGTTAGAATTTTGATGGTCTGTCTGTCTCTATTTCCATCTTTGAATCCCGTCCCTATCTGTCTGTCGGTCTGTTTGTGTCTGTCTATATATATATATATATATTTATATATAATATATATGCCTACATACACACATAGATTTAAATATGGTCAATGCTGCAAAACTATAGGATGATTTATATGTTTGCATCAGAAGTGAAACCAAACAATGGCGTCAGTATCTTCATCATTGTCGTCGTCGTCATCATCATCGATCGCTGCGGACTCCAACTGCATAGTTTAGGCCTCGTGCAATTCGACGCCAATCTTACGTTGTATAGGCCCACCCAACATCAAAATGCACAGGTAACGGCCTCGGTGCATTTCATTTGCCTATACTTACGATTAAGTGTGTTCATTTTAAGTAAGGTCTAACTTAATAGTCAGTCTGCATAAATCTCATTAAGCTGGATATTTACTGGATATATATGTAATATATAACTGTATGGTGTCCATCAGATCATCTTTGTTTTAACACCAGATAAACAATTTGTTCACTTAATTTTAGCTTGACTTCTGTCTCTATTTTTGTGAACTGACGTCATCATTTCAGTTTAATAATCAGTTACGTCATCAATTCAGTCATCAGTGACGACATCATTTCAATTATGCGTTACGTCACCATTTCAGTCATCAGTGACGTCATCATTTAAATTATCAGATATACGTCACCAATTCAGTCATTAATGACGTCATCATTTCAGTTTTTCGTTATGTCACCATTTCAGTAAGCAGTGACGTTATCATTTCAATTATCCTTTACGTCACAATTTCAGTCGTCAGTGACGTCATCATTTCAGTAATCGGAGGCAGGCACGGATAGTGACGAACTTGGTGTTCCATCAGGATTGCCAAATGTCTATTTAGGCCACAATCCATAATGATTCAAACTCTCATCTGGTGCCTTCGTTTGCAGATTTGCAGATACTTACGCCATTGTGCATGGGTGACCATATCATGCTTATAATTATAGGAATGTAGACAGACCTGTAATTAGTTAGGCTTTGCACACTCGAATCATATTAAAACAGACCGACGCCCGGTGAAGGTTCGGCGGTTAATAATAAACCGAGACGAGATGCGCCGCGTAGAAAGATGTGGCAGACATAAAGTGCAGAAGAGCGTTGGTGCGTATCATTTCAGACATCTTCCGCCTTGGCTGATGCACGGCTATGGAGCAGATGGCAACCATTGGCCAGTCGGAACTGCTCCCGAATCACAAATGCATCCAAAGCACTGGAAAGCCAGGTAAAATACACCAGCCACTCATCCATGACATGGACGATGACGGACGACGAACACAGTGATAATGACTGTAATGACGACGAAGATCAGTCATGACGGTCACGGGCGTCGGCACAGTTTTGACAGTGGGGGTGGCATTTTACGAGAAGATCCAGGCGGAGGCCGAGCAAGGGGCACGGTAGCCTCTTGGTTAGGGCGTTTGGCTTGTAAAGCGGAGAGTACATGTTCGAGCCTCGCCTTAGACGGTTACTGGGACCTTGAGTAATTTCTTAACTTACAAGTGCTCAGCGCTATCGATTGATGCTCATTCACTAGATAATGGCGCTTCATAAATGCATAAATAAAAATGGTAAATAATAAAAGAGCTGCGCTTTATGTAGCCAAATATCTTGACGACATTGTAGTCACCCGACCCTTAAATCTCATCCGACCTCAGATGACCAGCCGTTGAATTTACAACATGATGTCACCAAATTCTTTAGCGCCTGCCTGAGGCAGAAATTTGCTCGTCGCCTGGATTTTCGTAATTCAGTGGCCCATCCGGTAAACTAAGAAAATATGCACCAAACAGTTTTAACTTCAGGATCATAAGTATATGTGAATCCCATCTTGCCCCACTTTTGGAATGAGGGCGTAACCTCTGACCCTCCTGTGCGGACACGAGCTTGATGACGGTAATATCGAATAAAAAATATAAAATCCCTAATGCTACCTTTTTGCAAATACACAGCCTATAACTTGTACAGATGCTAAATAGAACCTTCATATGCATCATAGAGAATGCAGTGGAAACTTCTGCCTGAATGACGTCTGATGACGATAACCACTGTGAGGATATTGCATAAGGTGATAACGACGTCGATGATGATGATGATGATGACGGCGACGACGACGATGATGATAATGATGATGATGATGATAATAACGATAATAGAATAACATGCCAAACGTCAAACTTGAACCAGAGGCATGGTGTAATGAGTGATTATACAACTGCACAGGTTGATAATTAATAATGGCAGAGACAGGGCTAGTTCTTGAGTTCCTATCTCACCAGCGTCCTTTAATGGAATAAAGCATAAACTTGATGTTTATGATGATGATGATGATGATGATGATGATGATGATGATGATGATGATGATGATGATGATGATGATAATGATGATGATGATGATGATGATGATGATGATGATGATGATGATGATGATGATGATGATGATGATGCATATATTAATTTAGGCCTAATAATTTAAAATAGGCCTATTGATATTTAATTGAGAAACCCCATTTAAAATAAGAAAGCTGTATAAAACATACTTATCTGAAGCAACATTCAGCTGAAGTTATGACCCAAAACAACTTAAGTAAGTCGCTACGTTGTTTGTCAAACGGAACCAGTCTGTTTAAACATGAAGATGTAACGTATACAGAGGCGTAACTTTGCCCCAATTCGTGGTGGTGTCCATCCCTTCACTCCTCTTTTCTTTCCCTTCCCTCTTTACTCCCATCTCTGCCTGACCCTCCATCCCGTCCCTATCTAACACCACTGCCTATTCCCTTCTCCCTCCGCCTTGCCAACTTGAGAACGCTGCTTACTCTCCTTAAGGGATATTGCCCCAGGAAGTCGCTAAAGATTTTGGTGAAATCATGTTGTAAAATATGACCTTCGGTTATTTCAGTGGGTAACAACTTATGGCGTCTGTGACGGCTAATACGGACTCCCGCACAAACTTGTCGGATCCCGGAATGATTTCTCCTCCTTAAGCCCTTTATTAAAATGCATCTAAACAGAAATCCATTGAAATACGGAGAGCGATGGTAGAAGGCCTGCATGCAGTCATACTCATAATCATTCTCTTCTAGTCTGATCTGATATTTTGATATATGATTTGGTCCTATGTAATCTAATCAAATCTTGACCAATCTAATCTAAGCACAAAGCATTAACCGACAGTCGTTTCAAGTGAAACCTAAGTCAAAAATCGTAATAGATACGCCCGGTCGAAGTCTGATAGGTTTATGCCTACATTCTTGATCTGCAATTTGTGGAACTATAGTTTCCATCAAAGTAAACACGCTTCCATCAACTCCGATTTGCTATACGCTGCGTCAGCAAATTCTTTCGCTGTACTTTAGCTTTCAGGTAGCAAGGCAGTCGGTATAATACGGCTTGTTTTCAGCCAGTGTGGATTTAGACTTCATTGCCTCCATAAAGCTAAACAGTTCTTTCGATCCCAATATCACTTCTAAACACTTAGATCTCCATGAGACGTCTCACAACAGCATCACCATTAATCATTTCCTCTGTGCAGCCTCTGTTCAATCTCATGCAGTTGTTGACTTGCAAGGTCTTATAAGTGAAGGGTGGGTTGATTTACGAGATCTTTAGATACCGAGAGGATCCATCTGGCGGTTGTGATTGTCGATGCCACCAAGATAGATACCAGCGAAAAGAAATGAGTTCAGGAACAAGGGAAAGCTTCAAAGCAGTCTTGGATTAAAGCCAACTTATTTTAAACCGAAACATTAGTGCTATTAAACTGCCGGGCATTGAGGTCAGCGACCTTTTGCTATTCTGTTTATTAGGACTGACTCTCTAACTGACCTAAATAATTATGTAGGTTGATCTGGACGTATAGTCATCTACGTTAAAAAATCCATGCCATCTTGATTCGATGGGCCAATTGTTCCAAAGGGTTGGGGAGAGAGTAGTATGCAGACAAAATTATATTAAATTTTGCAAAATCTTTTTGAGTTAAGGTCGGTTCGATTATGCCATAGCATCAATCATCGTGACATCCATGGCAAGCTGACGTCAGACAGTTGCTTCTTCCAGAAGTACATATCACACTCCAATCTAAGTTCAGAAAGAGACCAGCTGATTGGCAGATGACAGTCTGGGTATTGACACTGCTCAGACAGGAGTTAGTCTACATTTAACATTTCGAACAATTCAAAATGGCGGTCAGGCTTCGGTGATATACATCCAAATACCGTCCAATAACGGATGAAATATTTGTATGCATGTATGTTTTTATGCATATATATATATATGTATGTATGTATGTAAGTATGTATGTAAGTATGTATGTATGGATGGATGTATGTATGCAAGTATTTGTGAATGTATGAATGTATGTATTTATGAGAGAAGATATTGCCTGTTTTTAGACACAGTACAGTGACGACAGGTAGCGGCCTAGGCGACGGAGTCCTGAACTTGGGAGATCCGACTGATCGCATAGTTGCCCTCTACGAACCTCACGAATGTTCCAAGTCCGGCTGTCATCGTGTCATCATCAACGTCAGTGGTCAGCGCTTCGAGACGCAACTGCGCACCCTCAACCGCTTTCCAGATACCCTCCTTGGCGACCCCGTCAAGCGGAAGCAGTTCTGGGACGCCCGACGAAACGAGTACTTCCTCGACCGCCACAGACCGGCCTTCCAGGCGATCCTCTACTACTACCAGAGCGGAGGGAGACTCAGGCGTCCCATCGAGGTCCCGGAAGACATATTCCTCGAAGAGCTCGAGTTCTATGAGCTGGGCGAGGAGACGATCAGATGCTACAAACAGAAAGAAGGGTTTCTGATCGAGGAGAGAGCAATCTTACCGGAAGTGGACTGGCAGAGGAGGCTGTGGCTCTTCTGCGAGGAGCCGAACAGTTCCCGAGCGGCCAGAGCTTTTGCCATCGTCTCAGTCATCTGTATCCTTGTATCCGTGACGAACTTCTGCATGGAGACCCTGCCAAACTTCGAGCGTCCAGTCTGCATCAACTACACGACACCCGACGGACAGACCTTCGTCCAGCCCAACTATCGTGATCCTTTCTTCATCGTGGAGTCGGTGTGCGTCACGTGGTTCACGGTGGAGTTCGTTCTGCGTCTGACTTCATGCCCTTCGAAGCGATCGTTCTGTAAGAGCATCATGAACATCTTCGACTTCCTAGCAATCTTTCCCTACTTCATCATCCTCATCATCCAGCAGACGGAGGGCAACTGCGAAACGGCGGGAAAGAGCGGGTCGTTCATCTTCATACGAGTCCTTCGTGTCTTCCGCATCTTCAAGCTGTCGAAGCACTCGCAGGGCTTACGAATTCTTGGCCTTACGATCAAGACGAGCATGCACGAGCTTGGCATGTTCTTCTTCTTCCTCATCGTCGCCATGGTGATCTTCAGCTCGGCTGTCTACTACGCTGAGGCTGGACAGGAAAACACGGAACTCAACTCGATACCCGGCGCCTTTTGGTGGGCCATCGTTACCATGACTACCGTCGGCTACGGCGACGTCACTCCGATGGGCGTCTGGGGGAAGCTGGTCGGAACCCTGTGCGTCATCGCCGGTGTCCTCACCATCGCACTTCCGGTTCCGGTCGTCGTTGCTAACTTTAACAACTTCTATCGTCACGACCTGTGATGCATCAATCGAGGGGAACTTAAACATCTTCCGGTTCAGTTGTTGGCCTGATTAGCTACATTGGTTAACGCGTACGTCAAGGCGCCTCTGATCGTGAGCGTGAGGATGCCGGTTCGCGTCCCGGTAGTGGCTTATTTAAGAGATTTTAATCTCTGGGTAGCACGATCCGTTCACGGGGCCTTAAATGGCGTGGCGCCCATTCAGCGGGCAGCGGTGGTGAAGGATCTCACCCGATAAATTCATTAAAAAAATTAGCAGGGTTGAGGCCATACTGTCGCTATAGATAAAAAACGTGTACATTTACATTTACAGTGCAGGTCTTATTAGGCAGATCAATTGCTATGTCTGTGATACCAAGTCAGCTATCTTTGAGTGGCTGGTTCAACTATCACAGATGCAACAAACAGTTGTACAGAAATGACCGTAGAATGTTGTAAAATACAGGGCCCATTCAACTGTTCAATAAATTGAAAAGGCTCATGTTTAACGCACAAACAGATTAAGAAGAAAGACAACATCTCATACGGCGCATGATCTCTACTTTTTGCTAACAGGCCGAAACCTTTTTCTACAGTATGGGACATGGACAGCTAAGCGTTAGTGGCGCCACTAGCGAAGCATTGGGCTAAATACTTGATATGCATGCGACATGGAACTGGTGATGATTTGCGTCGTCCAAATAGGA